>CM031573.1:8126611-8710564 GCA_018467065.1 Ephestia elutella
TAGCGTGTGTGGTGTACGAGGGCTTAGTTTGTCTCTACCTTTATACCCGTCATAAACAAAATAAAATAGCTCAACTCAACTGTCACTGTCGTCAGGCAAGTTGACTAGTTTTCAAAAATCAAAAATGTAAACTGTAAACAAATATGTACCAACAACAACAAATACTATAATAAGTAAACTTGCCCGATATTTTGTTTGTTTAATTTTATTTTATTTTGAGTTTGAGTTCATTAGAAGTTGAGTTTACCCAACCCATTTGAATGCAATGGCCACTACTGAAATATTGTCTTCCTATATTGGAAAATTAAGTAAGTATTGTATGCATCAATGTTTTTAACTTGCCCTCTGAATAGACCAATCCAATGAATGTTGAATTTTCAGATCATCCCTTGAAAGAAATCCGTGAACGAGCGCTAAAACTTTTGATTGCTAAATTACAACTTGGTTGGCAACTTGAAGATGAGCTTTCTGGCACTCGGCAGTTGCTAGAAGCGTTACTGGCTTGGTTTCACGTCCTAAAACCAAGTTTGCAAAAAGAGGCTCTTCAGTTGCTTTTGTCTACAATAAAGGTGAGATTTATTTATAATTTTATAAATAGAAAATAACAGCTAGCGTAATTATTATGCTTGATTTGTTACCTGAACCTGCATGCGTACGTCCCTTTTACAAATATGATTTATGGCATTGTCTGCTGCGAATCTTTGTGACTACTATAACACAGAACATAACATGATGAAAAAAAAAAATTGTAGGTGTTATACTCTGTACATACTCTGTTTATTTTGCATTGATTTCATTTTGTAATTTAATTTGTCACATGTTTGGTTTACTTCATTGACTGAAGGTGTTATGTGGCATTTCATTTAATTTTACAGCAAAAAGCTTATTCTTCAGATTTGTCTCAAAGTTGTACAACAAAGATAATAATGTCATTTGTAGTAATACCTAGGTATTTTCAGTATGTGTTATGTACATAATTTTTCTTTAGGAAATGTATAGTAATTATTGTGACATTTATGTCCATTTCTTTAAACTTACTCAAAATTAAGACACAAATGGTGTTTACTAAGTCCATAAACTTTATCAATTCACAAACTTTATGAACCAATTCCAATGCAGTAAGTAGTTTATTTTTATTTAATATAATGTTTTGTACATAATATTGCTTAAAAATGTTGTCAAAAATAAAATAAATGTTTTAAAAACAGCTACTTTTATTATTTTAGACTAAAGCAGGATCCTATATTTCAAAAGAGTTTGGTGTTAAGAAAATCCTGTCTAATTTGGATCAAGTAAAGGAAAAAATTGACCCTGATGCTTTGGATGTTTATGAAGATGTATTGGATACTCTGCGGTTTTTAAATACTGTGCAATCTGATGTGAACATTACAATTCCTCCACTTACTATACCATCTGTGACAGGGTAGGTACTTTAAACATAAAAATAATTTAGGTTTAGCCTAGTGTTGTGATGGACTTTTACATTTTTAAACTGGTAATTTAAAGTTTTGTGTTTTTTATGAATGTTCATAATAATAGGTATATGTTATGAAAATAAACTTGATCATATGTGACGAGTAAAGTAATAATACAGTAGTAAAGTAATACTGGTAGTAGTTGTCAAGATATATACACCTATTTGGATTTTTTTTTAATTTTCAGTTCTGAAAGTGACAATTCCTCTGGGAATGACTTTTATACTTTGGGTCCTAATTATCAATCATCGAAAGAAAGTTCAATATCAAATGATGAAGTTCAAATCCTTAAGGAAAATATGTAAGTGAAACTTTATTATTATCCCACAAATAACATAACTGGAATTTATACATGACTGTTTAAAGGTTTAAGTTAGAAGTAATACTAATTATATTTTTTAGGGTTTCATACCTCAAATGGTAAAAACGGAACTCTTATAAGATCACTTCGTTGTTTGTTTGTCTGACAACCTTTTTTTGCTCAGGAATGCTTAAGCCAGGCTTAAGGTATCAAGTTGAAATTCATATCGAATACTCAGATCCACAGTCTCTTTCAGCAAATAAATAAACCTGACTCACTCAGACTTTAAAATATGCATGGGGAAAATGTGTATAATATTTGTGTCCTTTGGAACTTTACAAAGTACATGTACACATTAGATGAACTGTTGATTTAAAAAAATCCATTTAAACTGCCATATATTACCTTCCGTTCCAAAGGTCACAAGAAATGAATGGAATCAAAGTTCTCCTATTCCCATGGGTGGATTTATGTTCATCTGACTCCAAAACCTTGCTCCTTGTGGAAGATGCACTGAGACTATTGAAATCAACTCGTCGCTGCTGTAGATTTATCCGTGATGTGTTTTTACGTGACTTTCCTGCTGAAATCTTCTTGAACAGACCATTAATAATTAAGGTATTTCATCACCTTTTTTTGAAATTTAATTTCACATAATAAAGTTATTACCTGAATCTACATTAATACTTGTTTAATAATAAACTATTGGCTTATGGGTATTTCTGTTTATTTCAGAGTTTGTTGGCCATATCCGAGGGAGTGAATGTAGGGAGACCGGGAGAGGCACTACAAGTTTTATTATTCATAACTCGTGCCTTGTGTCAGAGGCTGAAACAATTATGTTCTATAGATCTGATCCATGAAGCAAAAAGGGTAAAGTTCAATGAAAATTATATCTTATTTCATTTGGGAGACAAGCAAAAGGATATTCATAAGTGATTATTTTAAAATTAATTATACTCATGATATTTGACACTGAATAAACACTAATAAACATTATCTTTGCAAAAAGTTGATATTTTGTGAAAAACTCAGCTGATTTTTTATAAAGTAACTTACAAATAGGTATTCTTCATAGATTCCAACAGAGCCCAGAGAGTCTGAGGACAGTTTGAACGTGGCATTGGAGCACATCGCTAGTGACGATGGCCTTTTGGACCAGCCGCGGCAAGAAGATGGTCTAGCGGTTCTAAGGCAGATTCCTGCCCCAATATACGCACTTGACACTTTACAGTCTGTGCTGGGCACCATGGCAAGAAGTGTAGTCTGTGTTGATCCGGCTGACAAGAGCGAGGTTCTTAATGTAGTAAGTTTAACTACAACTACGATTGTCTACTGCTTTAATGATAAGATGTTTGGTTTAAGTATACATGTATCTGTTACAGAAAGAATTGACAATCTGTATTAACTTAGTGGAACACCTAGTCCAGTTATTACTAGATTGTGTGAATGAAGAGTTTTGGAGCTCAGACCACACTTCAAAAATACATCGGGATATAGGCCACAAGAGCTGTATGGTCATGCGTTTACTGGGAGACCTTTTGTTGAAGTTCAGGTAATTTAGCTAGCAGTCATACTGTATAGCGATTCCCTAATTACCTGCTTTATATCGCAATGTCTTAATTATGCAAACGTTTCATGAGATTCCAGCAGATTTAAGCCGTCAGGCAGTGCCGGTCGGCTCCTCGAGCATCCGTGGCGTACCGCCTGTTGTGAATCGTACTTTTTGCCAAGCGCTGCGCCACTAAAAGTGTAATGTTGTATCTGTTTCCAGTAATAGTTTTGCGGAGGACTCGGATCGCATCCACCACCGCACGTGTTGGCTGCGGCTGGTGTGGACAGGCGAGCGGCTGCTGCAGTGGGCGCGGCGCTCCGCCCTGCCGCCCGCCTGCCTGGTGCGGGCGCTGCAGGCCGCGCACGTGGACCCCGCGCTGCAGCTGCTGTATCCTGCACCAGCCAGCAGGGTGGCCAGCGTGCTGCAGGTGAGTGAGAGAGCTGGTGTGGACAGGCGAGCGGCTGCTGCAGTGGGTGAAATGTGATTCATTGGATGTATCATGAAATGCGAGAGCTAGCAATAGAGAGATAAAACTGGAAGGAACTCCTTCTTATCCAGAAGTTTCTGATAATAACTTCAAAGAGGTTGGTATCTACTTCAATATTTATTTGGTTTGGATGTGGGCATTTTGATTAGTATAGTCAAACATCAGGATTTGTTGACCTATTAATTTCGGAGTTCCCATTGAAGAGTTTCCTTTTTCTTTTATAAAGTATTCTCATTTGTATGTTACAGAACGCGAGAACATCTGTAGATCAGGAATACAAAAGAAAGTACAGTGAATTGACAAAACTATTCTCAAGTATGGAAGACGCTGTTTACTTTATAAAGAACAAAAATGGTTGCCGAAATTCTAAGAACGTTCTGACACATATCCAAAAGTCTTTACCAGTTGTAGAGTTACATTTGAGCGAGAATTATTTGAAGGATGTATCAGATATTTTACTTTTTAAATTAAAAGATCTTGGCCCAAGTGATAAAGACTGGTCTTTAGCGCGCAGTATTGCTCTAAGTCTGATGGCTCATAATATTGAATGGGTGCGAGCCAAGTTTTATACTAGAATGGCTGATATGGTGAAAAGTGTATTGGTGGGCGACGAAAATAATGATCGTAGTAATGAGAAATGTTTTACATTGTTGTGTGACGTCGGTATACTCACAGAAATATGCTGCCATGGACTCTCTTCCAAATCGAAACAGGTAAGATATTTCATTTTTTTTTTATAATAAGTGCAATCAAAATATTAGTTTACCAAAACATTGAAACAAAAATTTTGCCATTCGTGTATTTCTATGAAATTTATAGAACAATGAAAATATAGAACATTTTAATGAAAATTTTATACTTTTTTTATAGGTAGCGGACAGTTCAGCTGAAATAATGATATATCTGCTTCGCGGCAGACTGGTGTTGAGTGAGGGTTGCTGGTGGCGGCTGCTGGCCAGCCTGCTGCCGGTCCTGCCGCTGCTGCATGTGTATGCGGCTCATGACACTCCTCTAGGTGAGTACAATGCAATTTAATTATATAGTGTACTGTACACCAAGGTAAGAAAATAATACATAATACGTAGTTTACATACCCGAATTTTTATTCGATCATGTACTTTCAGCCTATGAAGCAACCAAACTAAAGGCCTATTTAGACGGTGCAAGTTTCTTGGAGTGACTTCCAACGGCCCCGGCGGCCCTGCCCCGGTGACGGGGCCGTTGGAAAAAAAATTTCCAACAGGCCCGGCGGGCCCGGATTTAGCGTTGACGGGGCCGTTGGAAAAAAAAATTACCAACGGCCCCGGCATGTTTTTTAAATGGGACGGATAGCATAAAAAATTTAAAGCATACGCTCCGGTAGAGGTTTTTTTTTATTTCATTTCATATTTAAAGTCTACAAAATAATACACAATTTCCCCCCCTTTAAACACTACCAGAGCCGTATGCTATAATTTTTTTATGCTATCGGTCCCATTTAAAAAAACACACCGGGGCCGTTGGTAATTTTTTTTTCCAACGGCCCCGTCAACGCAATATCCGGGCCCGCCGGGGCCGTTGGAAATTTTTTTTCCAACGGCCCCGTCACCGGGGCATGGCCGCCGGGGCCGTTGGAAGTCACTCGTTTCTTGTACATACAAGAGCAATAATTGCAGTGCAACAATTGACTATGAATAATTGCAAGCAACTGTTGTTTAGACCTGGCATGTATTTACTTGCTTCAATTTAATTGTATGCAATAGGCAAGAAACTTGCACCGTCTAAATGCGCCTTAAATAAACATGGAATAAAATAAATATAATCGTTTTGCAGGTCAAGCGATATGGAAGTCCCTAGAGGCGGACATAGCTGCGTGCATGGGAGTGCCGGCCGGCGAGGTGGTGTGGGGGCTGGCGCGCGCGCTGTGCGTGCGCTGCGTCGCCGTGCAACTGGAGGCTGCGCACGCGCTGTGCCGGCTCTTAGGTATAACTAAACAAATATATAGGGACCACACAGTTAGCCTTGAAGATACCTTAAGTTCCTCTCATGACAGTCACCTGCGCTCTTCGGACTCTCACCCTAGCTACCCCTCCTCATAGAACTAGTTTCTTTGTACGATGTTTGCAGTTGTACGATGTGGAATGCACTTCCCGACTCCATAGGAAGGAACTTTAAGCCTGCATCACACGTTTTTAGCCAAAACAGGCGTTACAGAATTGACCCTGGTGCCAAAACTAGATCATTATTGATAATAAAAATAGTACTATAGGCTTCTCAAATAACTGCTACTACTTATACGAGACAGATAAAAATATTTTGCCTTTTATTTTTGCGTAAATACCTTCCAGAAAACACGAAAAATACGAAAAACAAGGTTCACGGCTTTAACGAAATCATTATGTAAAACACAAATTATAATTTCTACACAATGTTAAATCGCGAGTTTATTAAGCTAGCTACAAGTTGCTCGTTTTAGATTTTTGAAAAATAACTCGAAAAAAATATTATTTATCGTAACAATTCACTAAGAAATTCCCCATACATTTTTTGTATGGCAATGCCATCGCTCAATATATACGAGTTCCAAGCCCACGAAAAATCAGTCTGCCGGTAAGAGTCAAGGGGAATCCACGTCGCTCTGCTGCTCGGGAGGCATTTAATTTTCGCGTGTTCATGTATTCACAGACAGCAGAGAGTAATGTAGATCAGAGTTACATATTTATTACTTTTAATCTTTTTAAAATTTATATAGGTACCATTTTCATACTCATGAATGATGGCCGACAATTTTTGATGAAATAGAAATCGTAATAAATCGCAATCATAGAAATCGTAATAAATCGAAATCATAGAAATCGAAATAAATCTACTTAAATCAAGATCCAAGATGGCGGACAATTTTTTTTTTTAATTTTGCGATATGTATATCGTTTCATAAGTTTTTCAATGCGCTGATTACGAAAATAACATTTATTTTGAGATCCAAGATGGCGGACAACTTTTTTTTTTCAATTTTACAATATGGGTATGTTGTTATAGGTTTTTCGGTGCGCTAATGACAAAAATAACATTTATTTTGAGATCCAAGATGGCAGGCAGTTTTTTTTTCAAGTTTACAATATGGGTATGGTTATATAGGTTTTTGGGGACGCTGATGACGAAAATAACATTTATTTTGAGATCCAAGATGGAGGACAGTTTTTTATTTTATTTTACAATATGGGTATCGTTTTCTAGGTTTTTGGGGACGCTGATGATGAAAATAACATTTATTTTGAGATCCAAGATGGCGGACAATTTTTTATTTTACTTTACAATATGGGTATCGTTTTCTAGGTTTTTGGGGACGCTGATGATGAAAATAACATTTATTTTGAGATCCAAGATGGCTGACAGTTTTTTTATTATTTTACAATATGGGTATCGTTTAATAGGTTTTCGGGGACGCTGATCTTAAAATAAATGTTATTTTGGTCATCAGCGTCCCCAAAAACCCATAAAACGATACCCATATTGTAAAATAAAATAAAAAACTGTCCTCCATCTTGGATCTCAAAATAAATGTTATTTTCGTCATCAGCGTCCCCAAAAACCTATATAACCATACCCATATTGTAAAATTTAAAAAAAAGTTGTCCGCCATCTTGGATCTCAAAATAAATGTTATTTTCGTCATCAGCGTCCCCAAAAACCTACAATATGTTAACCATATTGCAAAATTAAAAAAAAAAATTGTCCGCCATCTTGGATCTCAAAATAATTGTTATTTTTGTCATCAGCGCACCGAAATACCTATATAACCATACCCATATTGTAAACTTGAAAAAAAAGTTGTCCGCCATCTTGGATCTCAAAATAAATGTTATTTTTGTCATCAGCGCACCGAAAACCCTTATAACCATACCCATATTGTAAACGTGAAAAAAAAGTTGTCCGCCATCTTGGATTCCAAAATAAATGTTATTTTCGTAATCAGCGCACTGAAACACTTATAAAACGATACCCATATTGAAAATTAAAAAAAAATTGTCCGCCATCTTGGATCCAAAAATACTATTTTTGTAAACCTCATCCCGAAAAATTGGCCTTCATGTGATGCCAGGCAGATGTTTAACATCTTAGCATCCTGGCACGACGGTCATGCTATTTTCTGTCGCGGCATTCGTGTCCATTTTACTGCCAAGTCGCGCCAAGTATGTTTTACATAAGAAAATGGTCGTAATTTTATTTTTAGTATTCATTACCGTAAAGCAAGAAAAAAAGAATTATATAGGTACCAACAAATCCTTTGCCGGATCCCTGTCACTTATTACTTCGGGTTGGCGGCAATCTTACGTCGATGTGTGCGTGTGACTTGCACACAGCCAACTGCGGTCTATCAAATACCTAAACTCGGTCGGGCGCGCGGACGTGATACACTCTTAAGACTCTTTCAATGGGTTTATAATTTTTTTATTTTTTTTTGCAAAATTGCTCTATGCTTAGCTTATATTTAGTATATTTAACATAGACATAGAAAAAAAAAATCATTCTTTAATAGACTGATAAGCTTGGTTGTCAAATGAAGCCGAAAAACATTTTCCAAATTTAATGACAGTGTATGAAAGTGATGTGACCTTACAACTAAGCATCGACATTTTGTATCGATACTACATAAACAAAAACCTTTTTTTTTATCGAGGTGAAAATGCCTTCGCATACCGCTTCACTTCTCAATAGTGTGGGACTTGGACCCACTAAAAACACCCCGGTGCCTCTACATGCCAATACTGAAGAGGCACGGGTAGTGCCAGTAGTACCTTTGTTGCCAAATTTCATAATTTTAGTCAATGGGAAGTAGATACCCCATAGGATTTGATTCCTGTCTGAAAAACAAATTATGCGAAAAATCGCAACATTTACGGTAATATATCCTATGACGTATAATTTTAATTATTTTCTACACAATGAGGTTTGTAATAAAAATAAAGATTGGATTTAATCAAAATTAAATATTTATTTTTATATCTATATGTACATACATATGGTCTATACATATAAAAAACTGTAACCAGTCTGTGACTATTCATGAAAGATATGGAAAAAAAATAGAAAACCATTCCTTTTTTCCATTCGTCTTGATGATATTAATACTCGTATTAACAATAATAATTAATGGGCGGACGAAGTCGTGGGCACAGTAATAAGTCATGTCAGTCATCAGTAATGGTAATTGCATAATATATAGTCTCAACGGACTGCTCTTTTAAAATTGCAATGTTTTCGAAGAGCAAAAGTCAAAATCAAAGTCATCCAAGACAAGCCAAATAGTCGAAATAAAAGTCATCCAAGAGAAGCCAAATGAAGCGCAAGAGCACTATCTGCCTTTTCTCAAAGCGCTTCGTAATTTTTTCGAACCCTCATAACTAGGGTTTGGAATAAACCAGATAAACAAAATTCTCAGCATATAATAGTAGTAAATCACCCCCACCCTTTAAATTAGGGCATGAAAGTTAGTTACAAACTTAGTTGGTGTAGCGGATTTTCTTAATCGTATCTTGCCACCAGCAATGTAAAAGTCGTTGTTGTCGAAGTGTCGAGTACATATACGAGATCCTTAATTTGGTTGCATTATCCAAGTTGCATTTTTAATTATTTTAAGCCAAGTGTGGCGTCGCTGCCGATCAGTGGTGATTCTGAAATCGAAGAGAAGTATGTATTTAGCTAAGAAACGTATTGTTTGCAAAATGTACTTGACGATAATTGAACCTTTTCTAAGTTTCGAACTAAAATCCAATCAAACAATCTTCACAGTACTTTTTGTTGAATTTTGTTGAAAATAAATCAAATATTAGTTCAAACCTAAACATTCTAAAGTAAATTTATTAACCACGAAAGTAATTTCCTAAAAAATCTATTTTAGATTTTAATTGTATTGTTGTAAAATCATAAAAAGACATGGTAACATTGCTTACATAATAGGACTGGTAAGAATAAATGGAGTTTAGTTTTCAGTTATATATTGAACCGAAAATGTTGTTTTGAATTTTTATCGATAATTATACCTCCGGTACTGATCCTACCCTAGCAATTGCCTCGAAAAATGCTTATATTTCGATACTCAATATTTTCTTAAATAGTTCTTTTTAATATGCGATGATAGATGATAGATCACGAAAATGTTCAAATAGTCCATATAATATGTGTGTTAGAATTTATAATGAAATACCCAATGATATAAAAGATTTAAGAGAAAATTTATTTAAAAAGAAATTAAAAGAATGGTTAATTGGAAAAAACTTATATGACATTAAAGATTTATTATAACGAATTGAAATTACATTTGACATTATTATTTTAGATTTTATTATATTAAAGAATATCGGAAGATTGTATCTCCTATTTGCATGCCATATATGTGGTAAAATATGTGTACTTTTTGATGTGTAAGACCTTCTTAACTATGTTTTATGCAAATAAAGAATATTATTATTTATATTTATTGGTTTTTATATCTCTTAAAAACGGTTTTGGGGATTTTTAACTGTTTACGCGGGCTTGTGGCCAACGTAAGCAGTGTAGAAGAAAAAGTAAGAATTTTATGAATCTGAAGAAAGAAATTTACGAACAGTACGGCAAGTATTTAATATAACAGCTTTTTGCATAAGTATAAAAGTTAGTGGATGTATTTCTAGCATTTTCAAACTTGTATGTAATAATTTAGGTATAACACCTGTGGAAGAAATTATAATGGGAACTGTTTTTACTGAATCTACACGCCACTGCGATTTCAGTTCTATAGCTAAGTCAGTATATTTTGTAATCTTTTCTGTATGAGTGGATGCAAGGTTGTGGGTGTTGGGGACAGCAATGTCGATTAGGTATACGGTTTTCTTCTTTTTGTCATGCAATGTAATGTCTGGTCTATTGTGATGTACTGTCCTGTCTGTCAGAATAGTCCTGTCCCAACACAGCTTATAGTCAGGAGAATCTAGGATTACTTGGGGTACGTATTATAATAAGCAGATTTTTCGGTAATTAATTTATATTTGTTAGCAAGATATTGATGAACGATGGAAGCAACCTGGTCGTGTCTATGTTTGTAATCTGTTTGAGTTATGGATCTGCAGGCACCAGTAATGTGCTGTATTGTTTCAGGACTACTGTGACAATGGCGGCAGGAATCATTTTGTGTATTGATATCTCGTATTATGTGTTTTCTATAGTTTTTTGTTTCTATTACTTGATCCTGTATAGCTAGCATGAAACCTTCTGTTTCAGGGAACAGCTCGCCTCGCTTGAGCCATGCGTTTGACGCAGCTTTGTCAACGTTAGGATTGGTCAAGTCGAGGCGATGTCTGCCATGAAGGGATTTTTGGATCCATGCTTGTAGTTTTTCTTGAGTTGTAGTGATTTCTTCTTTCTTCTGTTTACTATTGTCCTTTAAATTAAGAGGTGTGTATTTATTATCTGCTTGGGTAGTTGCTGTATGAAGAGGGGATTGCTGGGAATGTTTATGGAAAAATAATCTGAGCATTGAAATTTGTTTGTTGTGCAGATTCTGAATGTCAATCAATCCTCTGCCTCCTTCATATTTTGGTAGTGTCAATCTTTGGATACATGATCGGGGATGGTGTTTTCTGTATTTTGTCATCAGGGTATTTATATTGCGCTGTAGATTTTTTAGGTCAGTTTGGGACCAATTAATAATCCCAAACGAGTAGGTAAGGATTGGTATTGCAAAACTATTGATGGCTTTAATGGTATTTCGAGCGTTAAGGTGCGTATTGAGAATGCGATGTAGTCTAGTTCTAAACTCCTTGGTCAGTTTTTGCTTAATTTCTTTATGATGTATTTGTTGACTTTGATGGTATCCTAAGTATTTATATCCTATTGCTTGATCTACAGGTTCTATTATTTCTTCATTCCTGAGTATATATGTATTATTTTCTGTTTTCCCTTTATGAACTGACTGAATTTTACATTTATCTATTCCAAATTTCATGTTTATATCGGCTGAAAAAGTTTCTGTAATGTCTGCTAAGGTATTTATTTCTTCTAGAGACTGACCAAAGAGTTTAATGTCGTCCATATACATTAAATGGGATAAAATGTGACAGGTGTTTTCAGATTTAATTTTGAATCCTTTCCCACTGTTTTTTAGTAAGTTAGAAAACCAGAGTGGGCTCAGTGCATCCCCTTGAAATATGCCCCTTCGTATTTTAATGAAATCTGTTTCTACATTTGTGTTTTTATTATTAAGTATCAATTTAGTATTCCAATTGAGCATTAAATTTTTCAAAAAGTTAATTAGTGTTGGGTGTATTTTATAATGTTCTAAGATATAAATTAGCCAAGTGTGAGGAACAGAATCGTATGCTTTCTGATAATCAATGTACATAGAGTAAATATTTCTTTTTTTAATATGTGCCTGTTTGGTTGCTACTGCGTCTATAATAAGCTGTTCTTTACAGCCTCTGCTGTTTCTACGACTGCCCTTTTGTTCCTCAGCTAGAATTTTGTGATCTACTATATGAGAATAAATAGATTCGTTGATACATGAAGTGATAATTTTGTATATTGTTTGTAGACAGGTTATGGGGCGATATTTCGCTGGGTTAGCAGTATCAGTGGCATCTTTTGGGAGCATATATGTAAGTCCTTGTGTAAAATATAATGGTACTGTTTCTGGGGATTGAATAAAGTTATTGATGTGTGTTAGTAAAAGTGTGTGTATGGATGTAAATTTCTTATACCAAAAGTTGTGTATGTTATCTGATCCTGTTGCTTTCCAGTTATGAGTTTTGGCAATGACAGTTTGTAACATATCTATGGAGATGTTTTGAAATTGCATATTTGGTATATCTCGAGTGAGTTCTTTGTCTTGCTCAATCCAACTATTTTCCTTGTGTGTAACCGGATTCGACCAAATATCAGACCAAAATGCATGAAGTGCTTCAGTTTGTGGTGTATCAGTATTATTACTGTTTTGTGCTTGGGCTAGGCCTCTGTAAAATACTTTCTCGTTATTATTAAACTGTTTATTTTGTCGTTTCCTCTCAGTCGTTTCTTTATATCTTCTTAGTCGATTTGCAGCCACATTTATTTTCTGTTTTATTGTATCTAGGAACTGGGTTAAATCTGTATTTTCATTTTCATGTTGAGAGTGTATTTGGTACTGTTGTTTTATTATATCTACTTGTCTTTCTAATTCTCGACCTCTATTACCATTTAAGTATTCTGTCAATCTTCCTGCTTTGACCCTAAGGTCTTTAATTTTGTCTTCTAGTCGCTTTTCCCACGAAGGTTTGTATGGGGTTTTATTTCTTATACTATTTGTGTCTATGATTTTTGATCCATTCATTTTCGCTGTAGTAAGGGCTCCGCAATAAATTACTGTTTGTAAAGTTGGAAAATCGGTTTCAGTCACAGAACATATAAAAGAGGTTAGAAAGGAGTTGTGGGCGGGGCCGGCGCGCCAAGCATGCGAGCAATCGCTCGTATCTTTACAAAAACACGTGACCGCGCCGTTTAGTCGCTCGCGAACTCTAGCGGAGTAAGTATTGCGAAGCGCTGCTACAAAATTGTACAAAAATGCCTTCATGTGCGGTAATTACTTGTCGAGCGAGAAGCCAAGAGCTTAATATAAACAAAGGATGCGTTTCTTATCATCGGTAAGTAAAAAAACCTCTAGTAAATACGATATTTTAGTCAAAATCTTTCAAAGGTCATTAAAATATTTTTCTTTCTCCAAAAATATACATTGCTGTCTGCATGCGTTCGTTATTTTTGCAACGTCAAACGTACCGCGTAGTGGAGTTCGCGGCAACAACGTGGCATTAGCTCTAGTGCTGGGCGTAGTGAGAGACGATATTTATCGATATCGTCTTTCAAAGTCATACTATATTTATAAATGTTATAAATTAATGTTAATGTGGAAAGACTAAATTAAGTAATGCGAATAATTATTATTATAATAAGCTTTTATTTAACTCGCAATATACGTATGTATGTATGTTTGTCCATGTAACGGATCTAACTAAAGTCGTTATTGAGAAATATTTAAACATTCGCTTACACTTTTTACTAAAAAATTCTTTAGAAAAACAAACCAAGCGACAACTTCTTAATAAATATATCTTGTTCCAAGGTCAATAAATATAAGATTGTAAGAAATGTACTTTGTTTTATTTTCCATTTTACTATATCACTTTTGTATGTAACAGTATTATTGTTTGAATTATGTTATTGTTTAATAACAAAATTCAATATCGATAATTAAGTCATTTAAAGTTTAGTCAAGCACTAGCGTAGTTTACAAACACAATCACACTAATTGTACATCGATTGATTGGTTCAGCGTGCTTACGTATGATTGGTTCAGTTTGAAATTGCGTGATGACGTTGCGCTATGATTGGCTAGATTGGAAATTGCAAGAATGTGCGAAGCTTCGTACTCATTATGGTAAATGTGTGGTAACGGTGAAAGGTGGGGCGGATTAGGCGACACTGGTTCTCATAGAAACGGCGCATTATAGCCATTCTAACCTCTTTTACATGTTCTGTGGTTTCAGTAGTCACGTATTTTGGGAATATTCGATTATTTAAGGTACTCACTATTACCGCTAGTTTTTTAGATGCCCTTTGTTTTGGTATGCGAGGCCTTTTTGTGGGATCAGTGCCTGTGTAACTTTCTAAACAATTTTGAAATTCTTGTTCTATGCACGATTCAGTTTCTGGTGGTAGTGTGTTTGGGGAATCCGATGTATTTTGAATTTCTCCTTGTTGAGTTGTCACTATTTATTATTATTATCTCGATCGTTATATTTCTCAAATCCATTTAGAATTTGGCAAGTAAGCATTTGTGGGGCCAAAGCCAACACAAAGAGGCTATTAGAGTTATGATGCTAAAAATTTTCTTACTATTCTACACGTGTTTAACACAACAGCTTTCTGGAGAAGGATGTAAGTAGACGGGTGCATCTCGAGTGTTTTTATTATTATTATTTATAGTTTTGTTCCATTTTTCTCCCAATTTGGGGTTACTGATTGGTTACGCGGGCTTGTGGCCAAGCGCAATCAATGAAAGAAGATTTAAGAGTTTGGAGATAGAAACTTACGAACTAGACGGCATGTATTCAGGATCACAGCTTTCTGCATTAAAATAAATGTAAGGGGATGTATTTGTAGGGTTTTCAAACTGTCATGTAAGGTTTTCGGGATGACACCGGTTGAAGATATAACTATAGGGACTGTTTTAACTGAATCTACGCGCCATTGTGTTTTTAGCTCAATTGCAAGGTCTGTATATTTAGCTATTTTCTCTGTGTGGGTCGAGTTGAGGTTATGGGTATTTATTATTATTATTATTACTTTTTCTTACAAGAAAACAATGCAATACACGAAAAATACATCATTGAGACGAACATATCGATGTATATCAACAGAACAAGCTCACTGAAATTCAACTATTGTAAACAACATTTACCTGTGAAAAGAGTATTGATTGGCATTTCTATTAGAAGATGAATCACAATTCAGAACACAACACTACACCTTTTTCACATGATAAATAAATAATAAATAAATAAAAAAGCCTTTTATTAATTTCTCATTTCATGCTGATACATTTTAGTTACATGCAGATAAAATTAAAATTGTGCGTTATATAATTCTTATGTTTAAAAGAAATATATATATAACATTGGTATTAATTAATTCAAATAAAATTTTTCAAAGCCTTTTTCACATGATGAAACTTTAAAAAGCTTATCTATAATAATAAGGGAATAAATTAACTTATAAGGTTTGTTTACAATACAATATCAGTTCCAAATTAAGCTTCGATTGTCAAAGTCTACTGAAAATTGGATTCACAGAAGATATTACCTGTCCTTCACCAACATAGGTAAAAACCATATCTGTCATCCCGCTTCCTTCACTGTCAGTGCCTCTAAATAAAATTAAAAAATTTTTTGCTAGCTCTATGATATTTAATAAATGGCCTATTTTATTACAACTTGCGAAATTATAAGACAACAGAGATAAAGGCGACATAATATGTATATTTTTTCAGACGACGATCGATATTTGCCACCGAGAGAATCTCTAAGAGCAGACATACTAATGAATGCCATAAGAAGAATTGAACCACAGGATTTTAACATCGATTTCGCCAGTTCACCGTCAAAGACGACACAGGTTTGTGAAGATACGCCACAATGCTAATTTGTTTATAAGGTTAATCAAATTGAAGTGGTCAGGCTGGGGGATAGCCACGGGATAGCTATAGGATTGAATAAATACACAATTATGATCGGAACCGATGCTTTACTACGGATGCTGGTTGCTACAAGTGCATCCCTTATAATGTGTCGCGTTCTTTTTGTTTTCAGACAACAGGACTAATGCAAATGTTGGATGTGTTAAAACAAGATATAATTTTAAACGAAGATGGCGACGAGCTGATGGTACAAGATTCAGTTCCGGCGTTGGAGCCGTCTCTCCGACGCAGCACGCTGCAGCAGCTGGCGGTGATGATGCGCCAGCTGGAGTTCCACGACAGCTTCCAGCAGAGCGACGGCGTCCAGCTCATTGTCACCATATTGAGGTCAGTATTACGTTAGAGCCGTCTCTCCGGCGCAGCACGCTGCAGCAGCTGGCGGTGATGATGCGCCAGCTGGAGTTCCACGACAGCTTCCAGCAGAGCGACGGCGTCCAGCTCATTGTCACCATATTGAGGTCAGTATTACGTTGGAGCCGTCTCTCCGGCGCAGCACGCTGCAGCAGCTGGCGGTGATGATGCGCCAGCTGGAGTTCCACGACAGCTTCCAGCAGAGCGACGGCGTCCAGCTCATTGTCACCATATTGAGGTCAGTATTACGTTAGAGCCGTCTCTCCGGCGCAGCACGCTGCAGCAGCTGGCGGTGATGATGCGCCAGCTGGAGTTCCACGACAGCTTCCAGCAGAGCGACGGCGTCCAGCTCATTGTCACCATATTGAGGTCAGTATTACGTTGGAGCCGTCTCTCCGGCGCAGCACGCTGCAGCAGCTGGCGGTGATGATGCGCCAGCTGGAGTTCCACGACAGCTTCCAGCAGAGCGACGGCGTCCAGCTCATTGTCACCATATTGAGGTCAGTATTAGGCATGAGTTTGTAAACCTTGTGTCTCAGTGATAAGATTCACATACAATGACTTTTAAACGTACTTGTTGTCTTGAAAGCTTCAAGTTTCTTGATGTGAAACATCTATTGACGCAACTTGGCAGTTAAATCGACTCTAATGATAGGAAATGGCATGACGCTGTCGTGTCACGATGCTTAGATGTTTTATCGAAATAGATCGAAATATGTGTAAATAATTTTAAAGCACTAAAATAAATAAGTCTCATTGTAAAACTATGAGCAATTTTAATTACCGTACAATGTGGAATGTTCCAGAATGTCTCTGATGGTGGACGACTACCTGGCGTACCCCGAGTGCGCGATCAGCTGCGTGTCCATACTGAACAGCGTGTGCTTCGCTAACAGGCACGCTTTGGTCAAAATACCCGATCTACCTAAACTGCTTATAAGAGGTAACATTTTTATTATGAGATATTTTGAATTCAATAAATTTATGAAAGTATACATTTTGTTCTCAGACGAGAAGTTTATATTTGAAGCATTTATTATTCTTCTTATTTTAGCATTGCATTGTTATTTTAGGAATATAATGCATTGGAGAATGATGGTTTTCAATAACAGTAATTTTGTGTTGTATTGATGCACAACTGCCTATACAATTTGTCTTAATTTTGGTATAAATCATAAATCATCAATATAAAATTCTCCCGTTACTGACTGAGTGACTGACAAAGACAGACAATGCAAGCACAGTCAAAACAACAGGGCGTAGGAAGCTGATTGGCATGTAGGTTCCATACGTCCTAAGAGAGAATTTCCCGAAATTCCCATGGGAACAAAGTCCCGAGCCTATGCTAGTTTATATCAAAGAGTATATAATCACTACGTTTTAAGAGTCGGGACTCCCATACAAAAAAATGGACTATGAAACGGGAGCGAAACAGGGCCGCCAATATGAAGGCCACAAATGCTTAACATTGTGCCAACATCAAGAAAAAAAAATAGGGATGTGGTACATCACACTTATTATCGACTTATCGGTATTAGTATTTATCGACCGTTTATCGTAGGTAGGTAGGTAGGTCGATATCAGCATTTGCCGACCGCAGGTAGTAGGTAGGTGATCTAATAGTGACCCACGCCCACAGTTTTATTTTGGGAGGAATTAATGAACACCAGTTTTATGTCTTTCAAAGTATATTTCTTTTACATGTTTTTATAGACGAAAAATGACAATTCCTTAACTCCAGGCTGTGCTCCAGGTTAGAAAATCTGTAACACAAAAAAAAACATAACTATTAAATAGTTAAAAACCTTTTCCGTCATGAGTACTGGTTATTTTTCTTGTACTTTTTTCGGTCGAAGCCGCGGGCAAAAGCTAGTATTACAATAAATGTAATTATGACAATGTACTTCAATATGGTGGTGGCGAGTGGTAGAGCGCCCGCCTGTGGATGCAAAATCCCAGGTTCGAATCCTGCCCGGGCTACATTAGTTTGTACACCAATCTGACTCATGTATGGTAGTTTTCATCGGCCACCACTTGCTTCCGGTGAAGGAAAACATCGTGAGGAAACCTGCACTCTGTGTTGATGATTATCAACTAGTGTGTGAAATGGAGAAGGCAATGGCAAACCACTCCATTAAAATTGCCAAGAAAGTCGTTGTGTGTGTTTCATTCCATATAATGACCACGACCCTCAGTCATGAGGAAATACGACTAATACTTAATACTTCAATATATAAAAATGCTTACTTGGACTATGTGATCTTTTTCTTTTAGTGTCACTCACAGTAAAATTTTCTATAGAAGTTAAAGGTTCTGAAATAGAATAAAATTACAGAGTAGGTAAGTGGCTGATTATGCGAAGTTAATATTGCAGAACATGTTATTAATACAATATACTTTAATATATGAAAATACTTACTTGGACTATGTGATTTTTTACTTATGGAGACAAGAAGTTGAAGTCTCTGCAACACAATCAATTTGTTTAGTAAATTTGGCAAGTTCTGCAAAGTTAACATTGTACATACGTAATTATTACAATATACTTTTTCCCAACCTTTTGTATTCCACTGCTGGGCAAAGGTACAATATACCCGTACTTTAATATGTAAAAAATGCTTACGTGGACTACGTGTCCTTTTTCTTTTAGAGTCACACTCAATTGAAAATTCTGAAGTTGAAGATTCTGCAACACATAAGAAAATGAATTTGCAGAGTGACATCCAATAAAATAAAATGAATTAATAAAACAAATATAATTTACTAACCCCTAACAGTGTGGCTGTAGTAATTATGATCATCCAAAACATTTTTCCTTTTCATATGTTAGATATGTAATGGAAAGCTGAGGAACAGGTCATCAATACATGGAACAGCATTTTTCTTAAACTGCATTTTCTTATTCTTGAAATCTTTTGTAAGAAAATGCTTGCCACATACATATTTTAATTGGTTCAATTTTTCAATTGGCACATTAATCAAATTTTTGTTTCCGGTAGCTGCTACCCATTGCCTACAGCTGAAAAGAAGACTAGATTGAAATTTGTATGCATGTTCTGTATTGTACATATTAATTAGTTATGATCTGAACATAAACTTAGGGGTACCTTAAAAGTAGTCACGATTATTAAGAGGATTTGCCAAGCCAAAAACATTTATCCTTCTAATACACCGTTTTGTATACATATATCAATATACCTAATAAGCTTTTCCTTCAATAGATTAAATTATAAACCATTCTTAAGAATTTTTTTATATTTTAATTTGAAACGAAAATTATCGATAAAATTTACAAACACTATACTTGTCAGCACTATTGTTTACAACAACCTTTTAATTTACCCGTTTATCTAATTTACAATGAAATTTATGACCAACGTAGTTATATCCACGATAATAATATAGATTTTGTACTTACCGATCTTCTTCTAATGGAAATTTTGCCATGAAAATTCTTTTTGACCGTCCATTCGATATGTTTTTATTTTACAAATTTCGCACTTTTTCCTGTTCAATCCGCTCATATTTGCTTTATATTTGTATTTCTACCCCTAGACGCTATAAAATTTTAAGAAAATTAGGCAGATTGCTTTAAAAAAGAGCACAGAATAATAATTAATATTCAGCGATCTTTTCAGAAAACCACATAAACAACAATAGAGAAACGTCAATGTTATAGCATGGCGGTCTAAGATGGCGGTGAAGTATAATCCGATAAAAATTGAATGCCGTCAATTGTTCACTGCTTTGTAGGTATGAATAATCTTTCGAACATAGACGTATTAAAAATTCGCTCCCGTTTTCATACGATCGTTTTTTTTCTTTGGAGTTGCGCCAGGCTGGTTTATATAATAGCTTTTTGTTTTACAGTTATCCTAGTATTTCCCGCAAATGACTCCGCGGTGGTACTTTCCGCGCAAGTGTTAGCCCTGGTCGCGTGGTCAGGGTTCGCGCTGCAAGAACTAGATTCTCAATGTCGGCGAGTGCCAGCCCTGCCGCTGAGCGTCGTCGAGCGGACCTCGCTGCCTTTCAGCTGCAACACCTACTGGCACACCAGCCCTAATGCCGAGCATTCCTCTGTGGGTTAGTGTTAAAAATTAAAAAAAAAAACTTTATTTTTATACCATTTGCATAAACTAGTGTACTGATTATGAAATTTTATTTCTGTGGAAAAGCACACGCTCGATTTGTAAATTTTAAAATTTATAAATGTCACGCAACGCACGAGTAGCACATTTATTTACCCTTATCAATGATTAGTTATAACTTTTATAACTTTTCTCGCGTATTGGTATGTTCACGCAATAGAAAATTTTACGTAAAGCTCAACTCAGATGGCGGCACCGGCACATACAGTAAATAAACTACCCGTTGTCATGGTGCACAAGTCAATTTCATTTATCATGCTTTAAAAGACTTTTCATTGTCAATATCAAAATACTCTATTTACTTATTCTAGTATTGGCCACTGGCGTCATGACATCCTTAAGGCCCATTTAGACAGTGCAAGTTCTTGCTTGTTGCAAACAATTAAAAATACTTGCATGATCTAAGTAACAGTGGCTTGCAATTATTCATAGTTAGTTGCACTGCAATGATTGCATGATATAATTATTGTATGATATTCATATATGATCCAAAGGATTTCTCTGGACATCCAGCGAGGCAATGCTGCTGGGGTTAACCTTTGGGTCAGATATGAAATCGGACTTTCTATTTAATTAAGATGCCTATTCTTATTGCTTGTTTACAGTTTTTTAATACTACTACTTGTATTATTGCATGCAATTATTGCTCTTATATGTACTACCTATGTCTGACGAAATAAATAAATGATTGATTGATTACAAAAAAACTTCTACCGTCTAAATGGGACACTTTTGATATTAGAATGGCTGGTAAGCAGCGAGGAATGGCGCGCGGCGCTGCGCGTGGGGTGGTGGGGCGCGTACCGCGGGGCGGGGGCGATCGTGCGGGGGGCGGAGCCTCCCCCCGCGCCCCTCGCGCTGCGCCCCACGCCCCGCGACGCGGCCGCACTGCGCGCCGCCTGCCCCGTCACGGCGGCTGCGCAGGCGCTGCGACAGCTGGAGAATGCGCATGCTCAGGTCATCGAAGCACTGTCTGTTTTGGAGAGGTACGAATTGTATACGAACGAATGCTTTAGTTCCCATCATGTAAAAAGGACGCTGGAAGACAGAGGAGGGAGTGACACTTGCGCATGGGTATCGCGCTCGCCGGATGGGACCCGCCCGACCCCCGCTCACCGCATAGATCGATATATCGCCTACTGCGCAGCTTAACCCCTTTTTACGTGATGGGAACTATTATTTTGCTTGTAGTCGACCGAGCGAGCGCAGCGAGCGAAGCGTCTCAGTTTCCACTAGCCGAAAATTCTTTTGTCTGTCCGGATGTTATCGCCTACAGGTCGCATTTCTTAACCGATTCTTATGAAATTTTGTGAGCAGGTTCGTTAATTTTATAGAATTTTTTAGTCGAGCCAGTTTTTCGAAATGTTATAAAATGGCGATAATATATAAAAAAAACCTTATATCTCAGCTATTTAAAAAAAAATTCAAAAATGTCATTAGACATTTTTGTTATCCTTATTAAGACGCAACTTTTTTGTATGAACAACATAGTGAAATTTAATAAAACCGCTATAAATCCATATATTAAATTCTTATACGATAGTTCACAAAAAATCAATAGATGGCGCAGCAAAGCTTTTAATACTCGCAAATTCATTTAAGAGTGACTTGATTTATTGATTAAAATGAGATTGTTTGAATTGCTTTTTTTAAACTGAGTGCGTTTGACTTCTATCTTGCCTGATGAGAAGCATAGATGAGATCTAGGGTGGTACACGCAAACTGAAAAAAAAAACTCAAGTATTTATTTGGTTAATGGTATTGTATTGTGGATTGCTTTGCTTGGTGGAATTATCTTGAACACTTGAAATAAATCTGATATCAAAAAACTTCATTGTATGATTAGATCCTATTAAAAGAAGTAATATATACGTATATGTATATAATAGATTCGATTTCAAATTGAACTTTCTTTTTTGAACTTTAATTTTGTTGCGCAAATTACATAAATATACAATACCTATAACCAATAGGTCAAACCATGCATTTCTGACGACTGACGACCTCCGTGGTCTAACGGTCATCACGCCAGACGGCCGGGTTCGATCCCCGGTCGGGTCAAGATGGAAAATAATCTTTTTCAGATTGACGTGGGTTTTGGATATTTATCTATACATATATGTATTTGTTATAAAATATAGTATTGTTAAATTAGCATCCCGTAAAGTCTTGAACTTACTCAATCTGTGTGATTTGTCCGTATATATTTATTAATATTATTTATATTATTTCGAGGCGGAAAAGGCAGGTCTCAGTCAATTTTTTTGTGGTATTGACCAACCACAAAAACTTTTTACTTTCTTTCCAGCATTGGTAGGTTGGTTTCAAAACTCTTCTAAGCCAGGGACACGGTAAAATATCGGTTATTTCGTGGAAGGGCTCGCGAGGTCTACTGTTCTCACAGAACCACTAGTTGTATATCTTTTCATGTCAAAAACTTTGAAGCTGAGATGTGCTAGGAAAGATTAGTACGGTTGTTCCTTTCTTGTTTACTTTTGCATGCCATGGCTTGCAAAGTATGGAAATGTATATCTCAATTGTATCCGTACATACCTATATATTTATTATTTTATTTAGCTACGTACACCTTCTGCCGTCTTCGTCAACCAGTGCCGAAGAGTTCGCAGCTCTCCCGTGGCAGCACTTGCGACGGTTCCTGGCGGCGCCGCCGGCCTCGGCCAGGGACACCGCGCTGCTCATATCACTGATGCAGTTTATGCTGTCTTATGTGGATAATTTGCCTAATAATGGTAAGAAAAACATTAAGATTAGGACTGCATGTACTATTTTTTAACTAGCTGTTCCCTGTGGCTCCGCTCCCATGGGAATTTCGGGACCTACCTACTTTGCTATTCCAGGTTATATTCTATCCGTATACCAAATTTTATCGAAATCCATATAGTAGATTTTACGTGATTGAGTAAAAACTTTCGCACTTATAATATTAGTGGGATTCATATTTTTGTACAAACTTGATGTATTCTATACAAGATCAATATAATATTTTTCGGTTACTAAGTGACTTACAGACAATGCACAATTGCAAAGCCAAAACTACTGGGCGTAGGAAGCTGAAATTTGGCATGTAGGTTCCTTAGGGAGTGTAGGGGGGCACTAAACGAAGATTTCCCGAAATTCCCTCGGAAACAAAGTCCCGGGCCTATAAAACATACCGACGTATTTGTTATAGGTGTCACTATGTCTTGGATAAAATCCTATTTCATAGGAAACGATTCCATAGTCTTATCACTACTCAGCCGGGATCAACTGCACCCCCACCAAACGCCCCAGGACAATATAGAGGTCACCCAGCTCCACATACACATCGTCAAGATAGTACTGCGATGTATTATCACGCTGGAGAATGATGACTATGATACGAACAAGATGGAGAGCCTTTTGAAGATACTGATGTCGTGCTTGGAAAGGATCGATTTGAAGAACTTTCATATGTTGGGTAAGTTTGTGATGATTATCATTTTTCGCAAATCTTATATTGAATTAGAAGGCTGACAAACTATTCTTTTGAACTTTGGTACACCACCGACGATGGATATAATTTTTCACCAGCACCTGGCTAAGCTCCCAAAGGGGTTAAGTCTTCTAATTGCTGTACTTAGAGCTCCTAAACCTACTTTACTTAAGTTCGCCAGAAATTTTACAGTCAGTACACCTAAAGTAGTGTAATAGTCAGTACACCTAAAGCACATGAGGAAGTTGGACATGCTCCCGGACGCATTAGGATTAGATAAGATTTGTCCGGAAATTCCCAGGGAAGCTAAGCTAATTTATTCCAAATTACACACCCTGTAATAGTAATAGCAAGTATTATAACAAGTTAGATAATGATAAATGTTATATATTGATAGTTTCGATGATGTCAGCTTTCTATTACTATAATTAAATATTGTAACATTTATCCTGCCCTACTTGCGGTTTTCCCTATCTGTATGTTGTGAATGAGTGAACAACGCACTTTTATATTTATAACTGTGATTGCACTATCATTACACCACATTATTACGAAATTACTCAGCTTTAGTAACAATTTGCATATATGTCCCTTATAATTGCGAAATGATGTAATATGTTATTTAAATGATATAAATCGCCGATAAGCCATGTAGGCAAGCCAAGCCTTTATGGTGTTGTATGTACTTCCCATAAATACAGTGTAACTACTCCTAGTTTTATTATTACAATAGCTGCGCCCTGGGGTCACGGGATTTGACTGTCGATTTTTGAGAAAAAAGTAACCTATGTGTTATTCCAGGTTCCAGTCCACCCGTATGGCACACCGAATTTCATTCATCACACAATCTTTGAAATTTATAATGTAAGATTGAAAAAATAGGTTTAGCCTTTTGACACAGCCTCACACAATTGATATCTTCCATATATAATCATTTGGTTAACTAATGTCACAGGGCGGGCGCTTCATAGAAACGGGGCGTCAAATATACCTACTACTACTACAAATGAAACTGTATATCCGTAAGCACGTCAGTAACAGGTCAATGTGTGCGTTTATAGTCATAACGTCCCAATACACACAAGAACGGGGGAGAAGTGCGTGTAGTGCGGGGGGGGGGGGGGGTGCCATATTGCGGGAGGGCAGGGCATTCTGTGCTAATGTTTAGAGCATAAAAATGAATCTTCTACTAGTGGCCACGGTTAACTTAATACTAGTCTACGATTATCGTTAAAGATATCTTAGAAACAGTTATATTTTTAGACAATACATACATTCAATTTGCTAATACATCGACTATGCCAGGTTATTTGAACGAGCTAATGCGTTGCATCCGATACGGGTTGCACTCGCGTTACTGCAAACTGTCCGAAGACTCGCTCCTGCAATGTCTTTCTCTGACTGCGCGTACGCTGAGCGGCTGCGCGGCGGGCGGCGGCCTCAAGGGACAGGCTTGCAGGCTCGACGCTGTGCTGTCCTTGCTGGCTATGATACGCCAGATACAGGAGGAGATGATCCCTGCACAGGTACGCATTAAATGCGCGGCGGGCGGCGGCCTCAAGGGGCAGGCTTGCAGGCTCGACGCTGTGCTGTCCTTGCTGGCTATGATGCGCCAGATACAGGAGGAGATGATCCCTGCACAGGTACGCATTTAATGCGCGGCGGGCGGCGGCCTCAAGGGGCAGGCTTGCAGACTCGACGCTGTGCTGTCCTTGCTGGCTATGATGCGCCAGATACAGGAGGAGATGATCCCTGCACAGGTACGCATTTAATGCGCGGCGGGCGGCGGCCTCAAGGGACAGTGTGCAGAGCAACTACGCTCTGCTGCCAGAAAATGTGCGCAGAGCGAATCCGGACAAACGAAGCGGCGGGAAGAATTCTGTACCGGAACTTTACCGGGAAAAAATCTACCGGTAAAATTAAGTACCGGGAAAAAATCTCCACGCGACACCACGCTTGTCCGACTAGAATCTAACTTAAGCTATACGCAGTCTGCTACCACCGTAGCTTATGAAGGGAGCTACAGGGCCCTATATGATAACCTAACCTATAAATTAACTAGAATTGAACACTTACCAAACTAAATCTTCTTTCTCTTCGGATCCAAACTTGAGTGTCTTCGGGAAGGGGGAATTCCTAATTACCCTACCTAACCCTTGAGATCTCAATTCCCCATAACAACTAAATAGATTTCTTCCCGTAGTTTCACTCGGGAACAGCCAGATGTGAACAACCAGCCACGTTTCACCTCTCACAAGAAAAAGTCACAATAACAGAGTTTTTCACAAACACAAATTCAATAGTTATTTAACAAACAGGAAATTCACAATTATCACTCAAACTAAACAACAAGCAATAGACGCGAGCCTTCGCTCCGCGTATTAAAATCAAACCGATATCGCCCTGGACACTGCAATGGCGGACACCACACGCGACGCCATCCACGCTAGCAGTGTGAAAACCCCGAACGCCCTCTGGCGGCAGCAATGCGAAACGCCTGCGTTTAGTTTTACCCAATATATTACAAACATCCCCCCGTCCCGGTCTGAGAAGCAGACCGCTAGCTTACTCTACGGGAAGGCGGGCGAGAGAGGTCACACCTCTCCTTAAAATCGAACCGTCGACCAACACCTCAGCCACACGCGGAGTGCCATCTCCGCCAAGAATCAAACGTAATATGCGAGCTCGTCGCCAAAGCAATGAGGGCAAATTTGCCTCTTTTAACAATACTAAATCACCCTCCCTGGGAGGCTCAGTCCTGTCTGTCCACTTCACTCTTTGCTGCAGCAAATGCAAATATTCAAGCGACCAGCGACGCCAAAAGTCCTGGCTCATTTGCTGCAACATTTGAAAACGCGACAACCGATATACGCGTTCGTCCTTCCACGGGTATTCGGGCAGGGCATTCAAAGGCCCTCCCACCAAAAAATGACCAGGGGTGAGAGCTTCCAAGTCATTTGGATCTGGAGATAGCGGACAGAGAGGACGAGAGTTGAGGACCGCCTCAACTTTACAAAACCCTGTGGCCAGCTCTTCAAAAGTTAGAGCCGTTTCTCCGATAATGCGGCGGAGGTGGGTCTTTGCGGATTTCACAGCCGCTTCAAAAATCCCTCCCCAATGGGGGCAACTTGGGGGACTAAACTTCCAGGTTATTCCCCTTTGGGCAGCAATTTGACTTAAACTAGTACAATTTTTATCAATAAACACAGAAACATCCTTAAGATAATTTACAGTTCCTTTATAGTTTGTGCCATTGTCAGACCTAATAAGGGAAGGTAGACCTCGACGCGAAACAAAGCGATCCAACGCGGCGACGAAGGCCTCCGTAGTCAGAGCTGATACCACCTCCAAATGGACAGCCTTGGTGGCCAAACAAACAAATACACACAAATAGCCCTTCACAATACGGGCATTACGAAAGGGAGAAGCCTTGATCGAAAAGGGACCGGCAAAATCGGTTCCAACGCCGTCAAACGGTCTCGAAGGTCGGATTCGATCAGCGGGCAAATCACCCATCTGTGGTTGCATCGTGGATGCCTTCAACCTATAACATGCAATACATCGAAACAGGACACTACGGATTGCTCTTCGGGCAGACAAAATCCAAAACTCGCGTTGCAAAATAGCCAACAAAGCATTGCACCCAGCATGGGCGTTACGAATGTGTCGATCAGACACCAAAAGCTGCACCAAGGGTCCGCCCTTGGGCAACAACAGAGGATGGCGAGTCTCATATGGAAGATCCGCCTTCCGGAGCCTGCCTCCAACCCGAAGAAGCCCATCCGAGTCGATGTACGGGTTCAAACGAGCGACCGCGCCCTTCAACTTAGCGCGTGCGTCGCGCAAGATACGAAGCTCTGACTCAAACCGTCCGGTCTGCACGACACGGACCCAATGCAACAATGCGCTCCGGCGCTCTTCTGCACCTGCAATCGGCTCCAACCGCTTTGCCTGTGGGTTTCTACAATTATGTATGAAACGCTTAATCCAACTGGTGACACCCAGAAGCTTATCCAAGCTGCTATACCGAGCAAGTAGCCAATCCGGCTCCGACGTCGTCTCAGCGACTACAGCATGTACACGGAGCCCAGTCAAACTCAAAGAAGTAACATCTGTCTGACAGACAGGCCAAGAAGTTTCTGATCCCATCAGCCACTCTGGACCCCACCAGAGCGGGTGTGACACCAATTCTGGTGCCGTACAACCTCGGGAAGCACAGTCCGCTGGGTTAAGCTCTCCCGGCACATGTCTCCATGTTATATCAATTCCGATATTCTGGATTTGGGAAACCCGATTTCCCACAAAAACCTCCAAGGTATGTGGGGCCGCGCGCAACCATGCAAGCGCGACCTGGCTATCCGACCAGGCGAAGATGTCCCGTATCTCGACCGTGGCCGCCAGCTCACATGCAACGTGATGCAACAATTTAGAGAGAAGGTGAGCTCCACTCAACTCAAGCTTGGGAATAGTCAGCCTAGTCCTGATGGGGGCGACCTTGCTCTTCCCTAACAAAAGCGAGACATTGACCCGGCCATCGGCGTCAACTGTCCGCATATAGACTGACGCGGCGTAGCCTCGCTCCGACGCGTCACAAAAGCCATGCAGGCTGGCTCGATATTTCCCGGGGGGCAATATTCGACGAGGCAAGGCAATCCGATTGACTTCCTTAATCGATGAAAACAACTCGAGCCAATCATCTAATGGAGGACCAAACAGCGGCTCGTCCCACGAGACGCCCAAAGTCCAAAGTCTCTGAAGAAGACACTTCGCAGAGAATATCACTGGACTGATCCAACCGCTTGGATCAAACATACGGGCTATTACGGACAACACCGTTCTCTTAGTCCAGACCTTTGGTATTTCCAAGTCCACTTGGAATGTGAAAATATCGGTTAGCGGCTGGTACTGCATGCCCAGCACCGCTATCCTGTTGGGATCATCCACATCCTCAAACAGGTGAGGGTTCTGTTGGTGATCCTCCGGGATCCCTTCTAGAACTTTAGGCTCATTGGACAACCACTTACGTAGCTCGTAGCCACCTGTCTTCAATATTTCGATCAATTCATCCCGCAGTAGGAGGGCCTCCTCAATACTTTGGGCTCCGGTGCACACGTCATCAACATACAAGTCACGTGACAGCACGGAAGCCCCACGGGGAAAGCGGATCCGTTCCCGCTCTGCCAATTCAAGCAATGATCTGATGGCGATATAGGGACTAGATTTCAAACCATACGTGTTTGTGTTGAGTTCATACACCGTCACAGGATCCTCAGGGCGCTCACGCCAGAGTATCAACTGGAATCGCCTGTCCTCAGGATGTATGACTGTCTGGCGGAACATCATCCGGATGTCCGCACCAAAAACCACTTGATGTCTTCTAAAGTTCAAGATGATGTCAATTATGTCCCTATGCAATTTGGGACCTGAATGCAAACATAGATTCAACGAAACTCCGTTCGAAGTGGGTGCGGACCCATCAAAGACAGTCCGCAACTTGCCCGTTGAGGCCTTCACCACCGCGTGGTGGGGCAAAAAATAATGCTCAGTTGAGCTCCAATCAACTCGAGCCGGAGACATGTGACCCAAATCCTCGTACTCGCGCATAAATTCAATATATTTATCGCGAAGTACGTGGTCACGCTGCATACGTCGCTCCATGGACAGCAGTCGTTTCTCCGCAAGCGCCCTACTTTGCCCTAGGCTAGGACGAGAGGCAACAAAGGGTAACCTAGTTACAAACCGACCGGAGGGCAACCTCTCCGTGGTCGATCGAAAGAAGGCTTCGCACTCAGCGTGTTCCGGATCCATCCTGGAACTCATAGGTGGCTCCTCCACCTCCCAAAACCTTTGCATGGTCTTGGCCAAGGACGCAGATGCGACAACCGGTGGCTCCTCCGCGGTGCCATTATCAAACACAGGGCCCATCAGGGCAAAACCAAAAATCGTAGACACTGCCATCAGTGAAGACGAACCCAGAGCCTTCTGTGTACCCAACAAAATCCAACTCCAATACGTCCGAGCCCAGGAGCAAGTCCACTGGGCCGGGATGAAAGACAAAGGGGTCGGCCAAATCCAGACCCGAAACCAAAGACAACACACCCGGCGGTATGTCTGTCGAGGGGTGCCAACCCGCAATGGTATCCATTACCATAGCCGAAGTCGTGATCCTCATTGTGGAGGACTTCAGCGAAGAAAAGGTGACAAGTGTCTGGCCCGTCAGACACTTCACTTGTATGCCACCAACTCCAAGAAGTGGCACAGGCGAGTCTTCCACGACTAAACCTAACTGGTGTGCCACTCGAGTGGTAACCAAACTGCTTTGAGCCCCTGAGTCCAACAGAGCTCTCAAATTAATGGCTTCCCCCTACGACCCCATACGCGGACCACCGCGGTAGGGAGCAGAACCGTCCGCGGCTCTGTCCCAGCAAGGGAGCAAGCTAGTTACGGGCTCCCCACTCTCTCCAAACCAGGGGCGCGCCACTGACCCGGATAATATGGCGGGCGAGTGCACATCCCCATCTGAGGGGGGCATAACCCGCGGCCCGGCCATACATATGGTACGGCGGGTGGTACTCCAGCCGTGGGTACTCGTGCAGCGGCGGAGAAAACCGCTGCGGCTGCATGTGTTGGGTATTGGTAACCCGCGTGGAGGGGGGTGTCCCCACTCTCACGTCCGATCTAGGGCCCCCGCCCATGGGGGCCCTATCCGGGGCCTGGCCAGCTACATACTGGCCATGACCTTGGGGCGCGTGGTCCCGGTCCGCCAAGACCCGCGCAGGTACGCGACCCCTCCCGAGGGGGGTGCGACGAGCGAAGCCGCGTCCTCCGTCCGATGGTGGAGGGCTTCGCGCAGGAGCGCCCCCGCCCATAGGGGACCCCTGCCTCAACAACCGGGGGCCATCCCCGTTCCGGTTCATGCAGAGCATCACGTGGTGCAGCCCACGGCATGCACTGCATGGTATGGCTCTGGGACAGTCACGTGCATAGTGACCGCCCAAACAATAAAAGCAAAGTTCATGCCGCTTTGCCATGCGGCGCCGATCTTGTACTGGCAGTCCCTGCCAGTCCCTGCATTGCAGCAGGCTGTGGCCCATCCGACCACATTGCAGGCAGTCCGCGTCCCTCGCGACTGCTGCCGTGTGTGCAACCCGCGCACCAGCTCCACGCGGTGGCGGTTGCCGTCCCTGTTGGGGCCTCCTCGCCATGAGGGTTCCAAGGGCCTACGTTCAGGCGCTCTGGATGGCGCTGAGTCCGTCATGGTATTCTCAGCCGCCCGTGCCTCAAACTCCAACAACTTCACCAAGTCAGTGAATGTTGGTAGGGTGGTGCTATCCCGTTCCGCATTCTCGCGCTCAAATCGCGAGCGGATGTCATTGGGTAATTTGCCCAATACAATGTGCACCAGCAAAAAGGACCATTGGTCCACCGGCAGCCCCAGTGTGCGGAGCGCGTTACAGGCCACTGTAACGGGCGTGAGCAACTGCAGGCGCAACTGTGCCCTGTTGGCCACCTTGGGCAGGGCCATCAACTGTGCGGCGTGCGCATCCGCTAACAAACGTAAGTTTTGGTAGCGGGAGTTCAATAACTCCCAAGCCGTATCGTACTGGTCGTCCTCCACCCGGAGGTGCTGGATGAGCGACCGCGCTTCATCCTCAAGAGTGGAGAGGAGGTAGGCCATCTTCTGGGCCTTCGACAAATCCTGTCGTGCTACGACCAGGGACTCAAACATATTTTTATATGCTACCCACTCCTCCATCCTACCCCCAAAGTGGGACAGCTGAAGGGTGGGGAGCCGACCAGTAACCGCTGGTCCTTCCTGTCTAACAGGTGTGCGAGGGGCTGGTCCGCCAGCCTGTCTCGCCCTTATTGCGGTCACCGCCTCCGCGATATCATCGTGCAGACTCAGGATCTGGTCCATGTCCGCCATGTGACCTGCGTAGGCCTCCGGGGTAAGATCGGCTTCGGTAAGCGCCGCCATGGCCGCTTCCGCGCTAATCAATCGTGAGTGGAGGTGATCCGCTCTTAGCAGTATGGCGCCCTCCCTGTCCTTCCGGGACAGGAGTCCTCCGGCCGTCACAAACCATCTCAATTCGTTGGCGAGTGTCGCCTTAGCATTGGAGGCCTTCGCCATCGCGTCAAGTCACAAACAAACAAACAAATAAGAAAAGATAAAAAAGGTAAATAAAGAACAAGATCAAGCAACAACACGAAAAACCGCGGTAGGTATGAGAATGGCACAAACCCGGAACGCACGGTACAAACCGCAAACAAATACAAAAAAGGTTACAAATATTCTTATACAAACAAACTAAGAAAAATCTAATAATTTTTACAAACAATTAATTATTTTTTTACAAACGAACAAATAGAGGGTAGATAAACTACGCTCTGCTACCAGAAAGTGTGCAGAGCAACTACGCTCTGCTGCCAGAAAATGTGCGCAGAGCGAATCCGGACAAACGAAGCGGCGGGAAGAATTCTGTACCGGAACTTTACCGGGAAAAAATCTACCGGTAAAATTAAGTACCGGGAAAAAATCTCCACGCGACACCACGCTTGTCCGACTAGAATCTAACTTAAGCTATACGCAGTCTGCTACCACCGTAGCTTATGAAGGGAGCTACAGGGCCCTATATGATAACCTAACCTATAAATTAACTAGAATTGAACACTTACCAAACTAAATCTTCTTTCTCTTCGGATCCAAACTTGAGTGTCTTCGGGAAGGGGGAATTCCTAATTACCCTACCTAACCCTTGAGATCTCAATTCCCCATAACAACTAAATAGATTTCTTCCCGTAGTTTCACTCGGGAACAGCCAGATGTGAACAACCAGCCACGTTTCACCTCTCACAAGAAAAAGTCACAATAACAGAGTTTTTCACAAACACAAATTCAATAGTTATTTAACAAACAGGAAATTCACAATTATCACTCAAACTAAACAACAAGCAATAGACGCGAGCCCGCTCCGCGTATTAAAATCAAACCGATATCGCCCTGGACAGTGCAATGGCGGACACCACACGCGACGCCATCCACGCTAGCAGTGTGAAAACCCCGAACGCCCTCTGGCGGCAGCAATGCGAAACGCCTGCGTTTAGTTTTACCCAATATATTACAAACAGACAGGCTTGCAGACTCGACGCTGTGCTGTCCTTGCTGGCTATGATGCGACAGATACAGGAGGAGATGATCCCTGCACAGGTACGCATTTAATGCGCGGCGGGCGGCGGCCTCAAGGGACAGGCTTGCAGACTCGACGCTGTGCTGTCCTTGCTGGCTATGATGCGACAGATACAGGAGGAGATGATCCCTGCACAGGTACGCATTTAATGCGCGGCGGGCGGCGGCCTCAAGGGTCAGGCTTGCAGCCTCGACGCTGTGCTGTCCTTGCTGGCTATGATGCGACAGATACAGGAGGAGATGATCCCTGCACAGGTACGCATTTAATGCGCGGCGGGCGGCGGCCTCAAGGGGCAGGCTTGCAGACTCGACGCTGTGCTGTCCTTGCTGGCTATGATGCGCCAGATACAGGAGGAGATGATCCCTGCACAGGTACGCATTTAATGCGCGGCGGGCGGCGGCCTCAAGGGACAGGCTTGCAGGCTCGACGCTGTGCTGTCCTTGCTGGCTATGATGCGCCAGATACAGGAGGAGATGATCCCTGCACAGGTACGCATTTAATGCGCGGCGGGCGGCGGCCTCAAGGGACAGGCTTGCAGGCTCGACGCTGTGCTGTCCTTGCTGGCTATGATGCGACAGATACAGGAGGAGATGATCCCTGCACAGGTACGCATTTAATGCGCGGCGGGCGGCGGCCTCAAGGGACAGGCTTGCAGGCTCGACGCTGTGCTGTCCTTGCTGGCTATGATGCGCCAGATACAGGAGGAGATGATCCCTGCACAGGTACGCATTTAATGCGCGGCGGGCGGCGGCCTCAAGGGGCAGGCTTGCAGGCTCGACGCTGTGCTGTCCTTGCTGGCTATGATGCGCCAGATACAGGAGGAGATGATCCCTGCACAGGTACGCATTTAATGCGCGGCGGGCGGCGGCCTCAAGGGACAGGCTTGCAGGCTCGACGCTGTGCTGTCCTTGCTGGCTATGATGCGCCAGATACAGGAGGAGATGATCCCTGCACAGGTACGCATTTAATGCGCGGCGGGCGGCGGCCTCAAGGGACAGGCTTGCAGGCTCGACGCTGTGCTGTCCTTGCTGGCTATGATGCGCCAGATACAGGAGGAGATGATCCCTGCACAGGTACGCATTTAATGCGCGGCGGGCGGCGGCCTCAAGGGACAGGCTTGCAGGCTCGACGCTGTGCTGTCCTTGCTGGCTATGATGTGCCAGATACAGGAGGAGATGATCCCTGCACAGGTACGCATTTAATGCGCGGCGGGCGGCGGCCTCAAGGGTCAGGCTTGCAGACTCGACGCTGTGCTGTCCTTGCTGGCTATGATGCGCCAGATACAGGAGGAGATGATCCCTGCACAGGTACGCATTTAATGCGCGGCGGGCGGCGGCCTCAAGGGACAGGCTTGCAGGCTCGACGCTGTGCTGTCCTTGCTGGCTATGATGCGCCAGATACAGGAGGAGATGATCCCTGCACAGGTACGCATTTAATGCGCGGCGGGCGGCGGCCTCAAGGGACAGGCTTGCAGGCTCGACGCTGTGCTGTCCTTGCTGGCTATGATGCGCCAGATACAGGAGGAGATGATCCCTGCACAGGTACGCATTTAATGCGCGGCGGGCGGCGGCCTCAAGGGGCAGGCTTGCAGACTCGACGCTGTGCTGTCCTTGCTGGCTATGATGCGACAGATACAGGAGGAGATGATCCCTGCACAGGTACGCATTTAATGCGCGGTGGGCGGCGGCCTCAAGGGGCAGGCTTGCAGACTCGACGCTGTGCTGTCCTTGCTGGCTATGATGCGACAGATACAGGAGGAGATGATCCCTGCACAGGTACGCATTTAGTGCGCGGCCAGCGGCGGCCTCAAGGGGCAGGCTTGCAGGCTCGACGCTGTGCTGTCCTTGCTGGCTATGATGCGCCAGATACAGGAGGAGATGATCCCTGCACAGGTACGCATTTAATGCGCGGCGGGCGGCGGCCTCAAGGGGCAGGCTTGCAGACTCGACGCTGTGCTGTCCTTGCTGGCTATGATGCGACAGATACAGGAGGAGATGATCCCTGCACAGGTACGCATTTAATGCGCGGCGGGCGGCGGCCTCAAGGGGCAGGCTTGCAGGCTCGACGCTGTGCTGTCCTTGCTGGCTATGATGCGCCAGATACAGGAGGAGATGATCCCTGCACAGGTACGCATTTTTGGTTGTTCGCCGTCAGTCGTGCCGTGCGGACGTATCTTGCGGAGCTCCGAACCACGTGGTGGAATTTTCCTTCAAGTTCCGAGCTTTTCACGGTTTTCGTGAATTTCCCGTTATAATTTTTGTGATTATCAACAACTATTTTTAGTGACTTGTTTTTGACGCTGATTGTGCAGTGCTGTGAACCTTTTTTGTGGTGGTTTTTGGTGGTGTGGCTGTGCCGCGTGGCCGCTGCGCTATCCCAATTTGGCTGGAGGTATCCCGAGGCTCCTGTGAGGTACGATCCAGGGACTCGGGGTAAGTACCCATTCCAATTTCCCAATCCGGGAACAGTGGTCCTGGACGCCTGCCGCCTTTTTCCACGCCACACGTGGTGAGCGCGTGGCTTTGACTTTTGTAGGTTAAGTGCTAAGGTGACATTGACACTCGTAGTTTTTAGTTCAGTGATAGTGACACTTCCGTGACGTCTGACGTCGTCTGACGTCTGCGTCAATAGCCAGTGACAGTGACACTTTGGTGGCTTCTGGCAGGTGACGTTGACAGCGTGCCGAAGTGACAGTGACAATCGGTGAGCAGCTGTCAGGTGTCAAGCGACATTGACAGCGAGCGGTATTGTGGTGACAGTGACACTTAATGTGGTGTGGCTATACACTAGGATAGTGGTGCTGGCTTTGGTGGGCTTAGTGACTTGCTCTAGTGCTTCGCTTACTGGGCACAAGTAGAACTAATAAAATAGTGCGCTTTACACTTGCCACTAACTAAACTGGTGCTGACTTTAGTGATTTCAGGTAGCGTGTGCGCAGGCGCGAGGAGCCCCCTTCAAGTGCGCATCGGAAGCCAGGTATAACCCGTGTTACTGGTGCTGCCCTACACGAACAGTCGCGTCGCCGGTGCACAGAGGTGTTCGTGTAACACGAACTGTCCAGGGTATACACGAACGACGGTAAAGGTAGTGTGTAGTAACGATGAGTTCGGAGGACGAGAGTCCTCCACCGACCCGACCCCCTCCGGCGAACCCATTCCGACGATCGGGTTTGGCGCGTACCCCCACCGTCGCCCCCGCAGGATATAGATCTGGCAGCGACGGTTTCGGCAGCGGCCTACCATGCAGTGGCCGCCGTGATGGCGACCCTCTCCCCGGGATCATCCCCCCGTCGCTCCCGATGCCCCTGGCCCCAATCGTGCAGGTTGACCCAGCCGGAGTCCCCCCGGAGCCGCTGCCCATTCGACCCCCGTCGACCCCATTGTGCGCCCGTAGTGCTGCGGGCGCCTCCGGATCCCCAGCGCCTCAGCGCACCCAGGGCGGGAAACGCGTGTTGTCGCCGGACGAGACTACTGCGCTGACGAAGCCTAAGCGACGCGCCGCCCGATCGGCGCAGTTGGCGCCGCCCCCGGTGGAGTCGGACTTCGGGACACCATGCTCCACGGAGCTAGAGTCCTGCGGAGAGGAAGAAGAGATGACGGGCCCGACGCCGCTCCATAGGGCATCGGCCAGAGAATTGCTCTCCCGAGCGAACAAGGAGGCTCGTGGGGTCACCGCTGTGGCGGGAGGCCCTACCAGCAAACTGAACAAGGCGGACCAATCGGCGATAAACGCCCATCTTGCGACCCTCCTAGAGATTGTAGGGCATCTGGCGCTTGTTGCAGAAGATGGAAGGAGCAAGATTAAACAGACCAAGACGGAGAAATCGGCCCTCGATGCGGCCCGGCAGCAAGAGCAGCTGAGGGCTGCCAGGGCCGAGAAGGAAGCTGAAAAGGCCCGGGCGGAGGCAATGGCTGCCGCCCAGAGTGCTGTCGTTCAGGCAGCGACTGCCAGCAGCGGGACTAGTTACGCCGATAAAATTAGGAAGGCCCCATCAGGCCCTTTGGCAGCGGTCTACCCGACTTCAGAGGAGGTAAAATCGGCGGAGGAGACTAAGAAGATCCTAAAGTCCTCTGTTGCCCCCGCTACTCTCCAGATTCAGGTGGACAAGGTCCGCAGGGTGGGGAATGCGGGAGTCATTGTACAAACGAAGACAAGAGCAGACCTCGAAAAGTTGAAGACCGCGCTCCCGTCATCGCTCAAAATAAATGAGGTACAAGGGCGGCAACCGCTGGTGGCCGTCAGCAACGTAGAAGGTAAGAACGCCAGTCTAGATGAATTTCTTGCTGCGGTACATGAACAAAACTTTAGGGAGGATCCCACATGGACCCTCCCGAAGATGAAGGAGAGCTGTAGGCTGGCGTTCAAGAAGAGCTGGGCGAGCGGGAGTCGCGCCACATTCGTCCTGAGCTGCACCCACGCCCTTAGGAGGGCACTGCTGGAGAAGAGGGTGCTCTATGTCCACTGGGAGGTCTGCAGCGTACGTGACTTCACGACGGCCATTCTATGTAATAAATGCCAAACCTACGGACACCCGGAGAAAAAATGCAAGACTGAGGTACCCACATGCGGGAGATGCGGCCAGGGCGGTCACCGCTCCGGGGACTGCAAGGCCGACATAGATGAGAACAGGAAAATATGCGCGACCTGCAAGAGGTTCGGCAGGCGCGAATATAACGACCACAATACCGGGGCCCGTGACTGCCCGGCTCGCGTCAGCGCAGAGCAGCGCATGGCGGAGACCTCCGGGATATAGTATGGATGGAGGTCAAACAAATATCATTCTCCGGGTGAACCTGAGACCTGAACAATACACCGGACGCGGGTCAGAGGTCGCACACCGAAGAGAGTCAGTGGAAGGGTTCATCCTAGGAAGGGATCTCCAAATTGCTAACAAGGAGGGAGAACCCTACACGTTCCAAACTACAAATGGCGCATGTGCAGAACAACTACGCTCTGCTGCCAGAAAATGTGCGCAGAGAATCCGGACAAACGAAGCGCCGTGAACCTCTTCACCGAAAAAGACCAGATTTTAAGTGGAGACCTATAGGTCCCCAAAAAGCCCGATGATACCCGACGGTAAAGATTATATACGGCACTGCGTCTGTCCGACTAGAGCCTAAAACCTAACCTATACGCAGTCTGCTACCACTATAGCTTATAAAGGGAGCTATAGAACCCTATGTACTAATAACTAAGTAACTAAAATTCAAACCACTTACCAAACTGAATCTTCTTAATCTTCAGATCCAACTTCGAGTGTCTTCGGAAGTGGATGCGGTCCCTAAACACCCAACCTACCCCGAGATCTCTTCCCCAGAATAAATACGTAGGTTTCTTCCAGCAGTTCCACTCGGCGACGGGATTCGGCGCCTCCAGGCAGCCACGTTTCGCATCTCACAAGAAACAGTCACAATAACAGGGTTTTTCACAAACACGAACGTTCAATAGTTATTTAACAAAAGGAAGCTCACAATTATAACTCAAATCAGTTATTACAAACAAAATTAACGCCACGCCGCGCGGCTTCAAAATGCAACAACCCAAGATGGTGGCTATATCACCGCGATATTTCCTGCGACACGGCCTCGTGCACGCGCGTTCCAAGGACCACTGAATGTTGACGGCCGGAAGCCGTCCGCGCAATGTTGCCAGCAGGCAAAACAAAGGCCTGCTATTCACGGCACAGCACACGCTCAATGCAATGCTTAGATTTAATAAACATCAACAAGTTTATTACAAACATCCCCCCGTCCCGGTCTGAAAAGCAGACCGCTAGCTTACTCTACGGGAAGGCGGGCGAGAGAGGTCACAGCTCTCCTTAAAATCGAACCGTCGACTAACACCTCAGCCACACGCGGAGTGCCATCTCCGCCAAGAATCAAACGTAATATGCGAGCTCGTCGCCAAAGCAATGAGGGCAAATTTGCCTCTTTTAACAATACTAAATCACCCTCCCTGGGAGGCTCAGTCCTGTCTGTCCACTTCACTCTTTGCTGCAGCAAATGCAAATATTCAAGCGACCAGCGACGCCAAAAGTCCTGGCTCATTTGTTGCAACATTTGAAAACGCGACAACCGATATACGCGTTCGTCCTTCCACGGGTATTCGGGCAGGGCATTCAAAGGCCCTCCCACCAAAAAATGACCAGGGGTGAGAGCTTCCAAGTCATTTGGATCTGGAGATAGCGGACAGAGAGGACGAGAGTTGAGGACCGCCTCAACTTTACAAAACACTGTGGCCAGCTCTTCAAAAGTTAGAGCCGTTTCTCCGATAATGCGGCGGAGGTGGGTCTTTGCGGATTTCACAGCCGCTTCAAAAATCCCTCCCCAATGGGGGCAACTTGGGGGACTAAACTTCCAGGTTATTCCCCTTTGAGCAGCAATTTGACTTAAACTAGTACAATTCTTATCAATAAACACAGAAACATCCTTAAGATAATTTACAGTTCCCTTATAGTTTGTGCCATTATCAGACCTAATAAGGGAAGGTAGACCTCGACGCGAAACAAAGCGATCCAACGCGGCGACGAAGGCCTCCGTAGTCAGAGCCGATACCACATCCAAATGGACAGCCTTGGTGGCCAAACAAACAAATACACACAAATAGCCCTTCACAATACGGGCATTACGAAAGGGAGAAGCCTTGATCGAAAAGGGACCGGCAAAATCGGTTCCAACGCCGTCAAACGGCCTCGAAGGTCGGATTCGATCAGCGGGCAAATCACCCATCTGTGGTTGCATCGTGGATGCCTTCAACCTATAACATGCAATACATCGAAACAGGACACTACGGATTGCTCTTCGGGCAGACAAAATCCAAAACTCGCGTTGCAAAATAGCCAACAAAGCATTGCACCCAGCATGGGCGTTACGAATGTGTCGATCAGACACCAAAAGCTGCACCAAGGGTCCGCCCTTGGGCAACAACAGAGGATGGCGAGTCTCATATGGAAGATCCGCCTTCCGGAGCCTGCCTCCAACCCGAAGAAGCCCATCCGAGTCGATGTACGGGTTCAAACGAGCGACCGCGCCCTTCAACTTAGCGCGTCCGTCGCGCAAGATACGAAGCTCTGACTCAAACCGTCCGGTCTGCACGACACGGACCCAATGCAACAATGCGCTCCGGCGCTCTTCTGCACCTGCAATCGGCTCCAACCGCTTTGCCTGTGGGTTTCTACAATTATGTATGAAACGCTTAATCCAACTGGTAACACCCAGAAGCTTATCCAAGCTGCTATACCGAGCAAGTAGCCAATCCGGCTCCGACGTCGTCTCAGCGACTACAGCATGTACACGGAGCCCAGTCAAACTCAAAGAAGTAACATCTGTCTGACAGACAGGCCAAGAAGTTTCTGATCCCATCAGCCACTCTGGACCCCACCAGAGCGGGTGTGACACCAATTCTGGTGCCGTACAACCTCGGGAGGCACAGTCCGCTGGGTTAAGCTCTCCCGGCACATGTCTCCATGTTATATCAATTCCGATATTCTGGATTTGGGAAACCCGATTTCCCACAAAAACCTCCAAGGTATGTGGGGCCGCGCGCAACCATGCAAGCGCGACCTGGCTATCCGACCAGGCGAAGATGTCCCGTATCTTGACCGTGGCCGCCAGCTCACATGCAACGTGATGCAACAATTTAGAGAGAAGGTGAGCTCCACTCAACTCAAGCTTGGGAATAGTCAGCCTAGTCCTGATGGGGGCGACCTTGCTCTTCCCTAACAAAAGCGAGACATTGACCCGGCCATCGGCGTCAACTGTCCGCATATAGACTGACGCGGCGTAGCCTCGCTCCGACGCGTCACAAAAGCCATGCAGGCTGGCTCGATATTTCCCGGGGGCAATATTCGACGAGGCAAGGCAATCCGATTGACTTCCTTAATCGATGAAAACAACTCGAGCCAATCATCCAATGGAGAGCCAAACAGCGGCTCGTCCCACGAGACGCCCAAAGTCCAAAGTCTCTGAAGAAGACACTTCGCAGAGAATATTACTGGACTGATCCAACCGCTTGGATCAAACATACGAGCTATTACTGACAACACCGTTCTCTTAGTCCAGACCTTTGGTATTTCCAAGTCCACTTGGAATGTAAAAATATCGGTTAGCGGCTGGTACTGCATGCCCAGCACCGCTATCCTGTTGGGATCATCCACATCCTCAAACAGGTGAGGGTTCTGTTGGTGATCCTCCGGGATCCCTTCTAGAACTTTAGGCTCATTAGACAACCACTTACGTAGCTCATAGCCACCCGTTTTCAATATTTCAATCAATTCGTCCCGCAGTAGGAGGGCCTCCTCAATACTTTGGGCTCCGGTGCACACGTCATCTACATACAAGTCACGTGACAGCACGGAAGCCCCACGGGGAAAGCGGATCCGTTCCCGCTCTGCCAATTCAAGCAATGATCTGATGGCGATATAGGGACTAGATTTCAAACCATACGTGTTTGTGTTGAGTTCATACACCGTCACAGGATCCTCAGGGCGCTCACGCCAGAGTATCAACTGGAATCGCCTGTCCTCAGGATGTATGACTGTCTGGCGGAACATCATCCGGATGTCCGCACCAAAAACCACTTGATGTCTTCTAAAGTTCAAGATGATGTCAATTATGTCCCTATGCAATTTGGGACCCGAATGCAAACACAGATTCAACGAAACCCCGTTCGAAGTGGGTGCGGACCCATCAAAGACAGTCCGCAACTTGCCCGTTGAGGCCTTCACCACCGCGTGGTGGGGCAAAAAATAATGCTCAGTTGAGCTCCAATCAACTCGAGCCGGAGACATGTGACCCAAATCCTCGTACTCGCGCATAAATTCAATATATTTATCGCGAAGTACGTGGTCACGCTGCATACGTCGCTCCATGGACAGCAGTCGTTTCTCCGCAAGCGCCCTACTTTGCCCTAGGCTAGGACGAGAGGCAACAAAGGGTAACCTAGTTACAAACCGACCGGAGGGCAACCTCTCCGTGGTCGATCGAAAAAGGGCTTCGCACTCAGCGTGTTCCGGATCCATCCTGGAACTCATAGGTGGCTCCTCCACCTCCCAAAACCTTTGCATGGTCTTGGCCAAGGACGCAGATGCGACAACCGGTGGCTCCTCCGCGGTGCCATTATCAAACACAGGGCCCATCAGGGCAAAACCAAAAATCGTAGACACTGCCATCAGTGAAGACGAACCCAGAGCCTTCTGTGTACCCAACAAAATCCAACCCAATACGTCCGAGCCCAGGAGCAAGTCCACTGGGCCGGGATGAAGACAAAGGGGTCGGCCAAATCCAGACCCGAAACCAAAGACAACACACCCGGCGGTATGTCTGTCGAGGGGTGCCAACCCGCAATGGTATCCATTACCATAGCCGAAGTCGTGATCCTCATTGTGGAGGACTTCAGCGAAGAAAAGGTGACAAGTGTCTGGCCCGTCAGACACTTCACTTGTATGCCACCAACTCCAAGAAGTGGCACAGGCGAGTCTTCCACGACTAAACCTAACTGGCGTGCCACTCGAGTGGTAACCAAACTGCTTTGAGCCCCTGAGTCCAACAGAGCTCTCAAATTAATGGCTTCCCCACGACCCCATACGCGGACCACCGCGGTGGGGAGCAGAACCGTCCGCGGCTCTGTCCCAGCAAGGGAGCAAGCTAGTTACGGGCTCCCCACTCTCCAAACCAGGGGCGCGCCACTGACCCGGATAATATGGCGGGCGAGTGCACATCCCCATCTGAGGGGGGGCATAACCCGCGGCCCGGCCATACCTATAGTACGGCGGGTGGTACTCCAGCCGTGGGTACTCGTGCAGCGGCGGAGAAAACCGCTGCGGCTGCATGTGTTGGGTATTGGTAACCCGCGTGGAGGGGGTGTCCCCACTCTCACGTCCGATCTAGGGCCCCCGCCCATGGGGGCCCTATCCGGGGCCTGGCCAGCTACATACTGGCCATGACCTTGGGGCGCGTGGTCCCGGTCCGCCAAGACCCGCGCAGGTACGCGACCCCCTCCTGAGGGGGGGTGCGACGAGCGAAGCCGCGTCCTCCGTCCGATGGTGGAGGGCTTCGCGCAGGAGCGCCCCCGCCCATAGGGGACCCCTGCCTCAACATCCGGGGGCCATCCCCGTTCCGGTTCATGCAGAGCATCGCGTGGTGCCGCCCACGGCATGCACTGCATGGTATGGCCCTGGGACAGTCACGTGCATAGTGACCGCCCAAACAATAAAAGCAAAGTTCATGCCGCTTTGCCATGCGGCGCCGATCTTGTACTGGCAGTCCCTGCCAGTCCCTGCATTGCAGCAGGCTGTGGCCCATCCGACCACATTGCAGGCAGTCCGCGTCCCTCGCGACTGCTGCCGTGTGTGCAACCCGCGCACCAGCTCCACGCGGTGGCGGTTGTCTTCCCTGTTGGGGCTTCCCTCGCCATGAGGGTTCCAAGGGCCTACGTTCAGGCGCTCTGGATGGCGCTGAGTCCGTCATGGTATTCTCAGCAGCCCGTGCCTCAAACTCCAAAAACTTCACCAAGTCAGTGAATGTTGGTAGGGTGGTGCTATCCCGCTCCGCATTTTCGCGCTCAAACCGCGAGCGGATGTCATTGGGCAATTTGCCCAATACAATGTGCACCAACAAAAAAGACCATTGGTCCACCGGCAGCCCCAGTGTGCGGAGCGCGTTACAGGCCACTGTAACGGGCGTGAGCAACTGCAGGCGCAACTGTGCCCTGTTGGCCACCTTGGGCAGGGCCATCAACTGTGCGGCGTGCGCATCCGCTAACAAACGTAAGTTTTGGTAGCGGGAGTTCAATAACTCCCAGGCCGTGTCGTACTGGTCGTCCTCCACCCGGAGGTGCTGGATGAGCGACCGCGCTTCACCCTCAAGAGTGGAGAGGAGGTAGGCCATCTTCTGGGCCTTCGACAAATCCTGTCGTGCTACGACCAGGGACTCAAACATATTTTTATATGCCACCCACTCCTCCATCCTACCCCCAAAGTGGGACAGCTGAAGGGTGGGGAGCCGACCAGTAACCGCTGGTCCTTCCTGTCTAACAGGTGTGCGAGGGGCTGGTCCGCCAGCCTGTCTCGCCCTTATTGCGGCCGCCGCCTCCACGATGTCATCGTGCAGACTCAGGATCTGGTCCAGGTCCGCCACGTGACCTGCGTAGACCTCCGGGGTAAGGTCGGCTTCGGTAAGCGCCGCCATGGCCGCTTCCGCGTTGTTCAATCGTGAGCGGAGCTGATCCGCTCTTTCCAGTATAGCGGCCTCCCTGTCCTTCCGGGACAGGAGTCCACCGGCCGTCACAAACCATCTCAATTCGTTGGCGAGTGTCGCCTTAGCATTGGGGACCTTCGCCATCGCGTCAAGTCACAAACAAAAAATAACAAAAGGTATATAAAAAACAACAAAATCAAACAACTACACGAAGAACCGCGGTAGGTATGAGAATGGCACAAACCCGGAACGCACGGTACAAACCGCAAACAAATACAAAAAGGTTACAAATATTCTTATACAAACAAACTAAGAAAAATCTAATAATTTTTACAAACAATTAATTATTTTTTACAAACGAACAAATAGAGGGTAGATAAACTACGCTCTGCTACCAGAAATTGTGCAGAACAACTACGCTCTGCTGCCAGAAAATGTGCGCAGAGAATCCGGACAAACGAAGCGCCGTGAACCTCTTCACCGAAAAAGACCAGATTTTAAGTGGAGACCTATAGGTCCCCAAAAAAGCCCGATGATACCCGACGGTAAAGATTATATACGGCACTGCGTCTGTCCGACTAGAGCCTAAAACCTAACCTATACGCAGTCTGCTACCACTATAGCTTATAAAGGGAGCTATAGAACCCTATGTACTAATAACTAAGTAACTAAAATTCAAACCACTTACCAAACTGAATCTTCTTAATCTTCAGATCCAACTTCGAGTGTCTTCGGAAGTGGATGCGGTCCCTAAACACCCAACCTACCCCGAGATCTCTTCCCCAGAATAAATACGTAGGTTTCTTCCAGCAGTTCCACTCGGCGACGGGATTCGGCGCCTCCAGGCAGCCACGTTTCGCATCTCACAAGAAACAGTCACAATAACAGGGTTTTTCACAAACACGAACGTTCAATAGTTATTTAACAAAAGGAAGCTCACAATTATAACTCAAATCAGTTATTACAAACAAAATTAACGCCACGCCGCGCGGCTTCAAAATGCAACAACCCAAGATGGTGGCTATATCACCGCGATATTTCCTGCGACACGGCCTCGTGCACGCGCGTTCCAAGGACCACTGAATGTCGACGGCCGGAAGCCGTCCGCGCAATGTTGCCAGCAGGCAAAACAAAGGCCTGCTATTCACGGCACAGCACACGCTCAATGCAATGCTTAGATTTAATAAACATCAACAAGTTTATTACAAACAGCGCATCGAACATCGACCTAACCCTATCCACGAGGGGCATTCCGATTACAGGATGGAGCGTGCACCCTGGTGAAGTCGAGAGCGACCACCGGCTCATCATATTCAACGTGGCAAGTGAGGCTGCTCCATGCGCTGAACTGCTGGAGGAGCCATTCAGGATACGGGATCGTGGGGTAAGCTGGGAATGCTTCGAAAAGGCAATACATGGGAGGGTGGGTAGCATCAAATGGAACTGTCCAGCATCCGAGGTCTGTGCGCAATTCACCGAGTTGGTGTTGCGCACCGCAAAGCAGACGTTGGGTGTCAATAAGAAGAAGAGGAAGGAAACCCACGTTTGGTGGACTCCGTCGCTCAGCCGGCTGCGCGCGGAGAATTGCAGGCTGCGTAGAGCCTGGCAGTCTCTCCGTAGGGTGGGCGGCCACAGTGAGGAGACTGCACTGGACAGTTTCCGACAGCATAGGTGTAGGTATAGGGCGGCCATGGAGGAGGCGCAACTTTTGCATAATAGGAAGGTCGCAGATTCTGGTAACCAGGACCCCTGGGGACTGGCGTACAGGGCTGCGACCGGGAGGCACAGACCTCCCAGTAACGTAATAAACGGCACGAAATACGCCCAAGGATATGCTGATGACGTGAATGGAGCCATGCACAGCCTTATGTGTGCCCTGTGTCCGGACGACGATATGTCTAGAGACACGGGGTATCACCGGCAAGTGCGGTTGATGGCTTCATTCACGCCGTCAGGAGAAGATGCCCCTCCTCCAACAGATGAGGTCATCGGGGCCATAATCAAGGACCTTCCTAACACAGCTCCAGGAATCGATGGGATCAGCGCTCGTATTATCCAGCACGTCTGGTCAGCCGCGTCGGTGGAGTTCTCCGAGATGATTAGGCGATGCGTTCGAGAGGGGAGTTTCCCGGACGTTTGGAAGGACGGTAGGCTGATTGTCCTGCCGAAAGGCAACGGCAAGCCGCTTACCGACCCGAAGGCGTACCGCCCCGTCACTCTGTTGCCGATCTTTGGTAAAATTTTAGAACGCGTCTTAATAAGGTGTGCCCCGCAAATGACTAGTGGTCTATCGGACTGCCAGCACGGGTTCACTCAGGGACGGTCGACGGTAACTGCGCTGAAGGAAATCTTCGGTGCAGCTAGGAGAGCACGTCGAAATATGTTCAGGTAGTATTTTTAGATATCTCTGGAGCATTCGACAATGCCTGGTGGCCCATGATACTGCTGAAGGCGAAAAGGGGAGGTTGCCCGCCTAACATCTACAAGATGCTGACTGTAATAAAATCTATGTTGTTTTGTCCGTTCGCCGCCGTAATATTCTAGCGCGTGCGGTAGTTTCATATTAGTAGCGTCGTCGCCCGCTCGGCCGGCGTCGGCAGTCGCGAGCGACCATTTTGAATTCAGTATTGTTTGGACATCGCGCGGGGAGGCCGCGCCGCATGAAATTGCTCGCGTGAATGGCATGGCGGACGGCCGCCATTTGTCCTGACATATCGGTTTGATTTTAATACGCGGAGAGGTCTCGCGTCTTTTGCTTGTTAACTAGTTTGAGTTATATTTGTGAATTTCCTGTTTGTTAAATAACTATTGAACATTTGTGTTTGTGAAACCTTTTACTTTGACTGTTTCTTGTGAGATGCGAAACGTGGCTGCCTGGGGACGCCGAAATCTGTTGCCGAGTGGAACTGCTAGACGGATCAGGTATTTTTTTCTGGGGATTGAGATCTCATGGGGTAGGTTGGGTGATTTAGGGAACAACCCCCTCCTCTTCCGAAGACACTCGAAATTGGATCCGAAGAGCAGAAGATTAAGTTTGGTAAGTGACCCTTGGGTTTGTGGGTGGTTGTAGCTATTAAGTTAGGTTTAATATACAGGGTTCTGTAGTTCCCGTTGTAAACTACAGTGGTAGCAGACTGCGTATAGGTTAGGTTAGGTTAGTCGGACAGACGTAGTGTCGGGTCGAGGTTTTTTACCGGTATTTTTTTTACCCGGTAAATTTTTCGGTACCGAACCCTCCCGCCCTTTCGTCTGCCCGGAATCTCTGCGCACATTTTCTGGTAGCAGAGCGTAGTTGTTCTGCACATTTTCTGGTAGCAGAGCGTAGTTTATCTACCCTCTATTTGTTCGTTTGTAAAAAATAATTAATTGTTTGTAAAAATTATTAGATTTTTCTTAGTTTGTTTGTATAAGAATATTTGTAACCTTTTTTGTATTTGTTTGCGGTTTGTACCGTGCGTTCCGGGTTTGTGCCATTCTCATACCTACCGCGGTTCTTCGTGTAGTTGCTTGATTTTGTTGTTTTTTATTTACCTTTTGTTATTTTTTGTTTGTGACTTGACGCGATGGCGAAGGTCTCCAATGCTAGGGCGACACTCGCCAACGAATTGAGATGGTTTGTGACGGCCGGAGGACTCCTGTCCCGGAAGGACAGGGAGGGCGCCATACTGTTAAGAGCGGATCACCTCCACTCACGATTGATTAGCGCGGAAGCGGCCATGGTGGTGCTTACCGAAGCCGAACTTGCCCCGGAGGTCTACGCAGGTCACATGGCGGACATGGACCAGATCCTGAGTCTGCACGATGACATCGTGGAGGCGGCGACCGCAATAAGGGCGAGACAGGCTGGCGGACCAGCCCTCGCACACCTGTTAGACAGGAAGGACCAGCGGTTACTGGTCGGCTCCCCACCCTTCAGCTGTCCCACTTTGGGGGTAGGATGGAGGAGTGGGTAGCATATAAAAATATGTTTGAGTCCCTGGTCGTAGCACGACAGGATTTGTCGAAGGCCCAGAAGATGGCCTACCTCCTCTCCACTCTTGAGGATGAAGCGCGGTCGCTCATCCAGCACCTCCGGGTGGAGGACGACCAGTACGATACGGCTTGGGAGTTATTGAACTCCCGCTACCAAAACTTACGTTTGTTAGCGGATGCGCACGCCGCACAGTTGATGGCCCTGCCCAAGGTGGCCAACAGGGCACAGTTGCGCCTGCAGTTGCTCACGCCCGTTACAGTGGCCTGTAACGCGCTCCGCACACTGGGGCTGCCGGTGGACCAATGGTCTTTTTTGTTGGTGCACATTGTATTGGGCAAATTGCCCAATGACATCCGCTCGCGGTTTGAGCGCGAAAATGCGGAGCGGGATAGCACCACCCTACCAACATTCACTGACTTGGTGAAGTTTTTGGAGTTTGAGGCACGGGCTGCTGAGAATACCATGACGGACTCAGCGCCATCCAGAGCGCCTGAACGTAGGCCCTTGGAACCCTCATGGCGAGGGAAGCCCCAACAGGGACGGCAACCGCCACCGCGTGGAGCTGGTGCGCGGGTTGCACACACGGCAGCAGTCGCGAGGGACGCGGACTGCCTGCAATGTGGTCGGATGGGCCACAGCCTGCTGCAATGCAGGGACTGGCAGAGACTGCCAGTACAAGATAGGCGCCGCATGGCAAAGCGGCATGAACTTTGCTTTTACTGTTTGGGCAGTCACTATGCACGTGACTGTCCCAGGGCCATACCATGCAGTGCATGCCGTGGGCTGCACCACGCGATGCTCTGCATGAACCGGAACGGGGATGGCACCCGGTTGTTGAGGCAGGGGTCCCCTATGGGCGGGGGCGCTCCTGCGCGAAGCCCTCCACCATCGGACGGAGGACGCGGCTTCGCTCGTCGCACCCCCCCTCGGGAGGGGGTCGCGTACCTGCGCGGGTCTTGGCGGACCGGGACCACGCGCCTCAAGGTCATGGCCAGTATGTGGCTGGCCAGGCCCCGGATAGGGCCCCCATGGGCGGGGGCCCTAGATCGGACGTGAGAGTGGGGACGCCCCCCTCCACGCGGGTTACCACCACCCACCACATGCAGCCGCAGCGGTTTTCCCCGCCGCTGCACGAGTACCCACGGCTGGAGTACCACCCGCCATACTATAGGTATGGCAGGGCCGCGGGCTATGCCCCCCCTCAGGTAGGGATGTGCACTCGCCCGCCATACTATCCGGGCCAGTGGCGCCCCCCTGGTTTGGAGAGAGTGGGGAGCCCGTAACTAGCTTGCTCCCTTGCTGGGACAGAGCCGCGGACGGTTCTGCTCCCTACCGCGGTGGTCCGCGTATGGGGTCGTGGGGGAGAAGCCATTAATTTGAGAGCTCTGTTGGACTCAGGGGCTCAAAGCAGTTTGGTTACCACTCGAGTGGCACACCAGTTAGGTTTAGTCGTGGAAGACTCGCCTGTGCCACTTCTTGGAGTTGGTGGCATACAAGTGAAGTGTCTGACGGGCCAGACACTTGTCACCTTTTCTTCGCTGAAGTCCTCCACAATGAGGATCACGACTTCGGCTATGGTAATGGATACCATTGCGGGTTGGCACCCCTCGACAGACATACCGCCGGGTGTGTTGTCTTTGGTTTCGGGTCTGGATTTGGCCGACCCCTTTGTCTTTCATCCCGGCCCAGTGGACTTGCTCCTGGGCTCGGACGTATTGGGTTGGATTTTGTTGGGTACCCAGAAAGCTCTGGGTTCGTCTTCACTGATGGCAGTGTCTACTATCTTTGGTTTCGCCCTGATGGGCCCTGTGTTTGATAATAGCACCGTGGAGGAGCCACCGGTCGTCGCATCTGCGTCCTTGGCCAAGACCATGCAAAGGTTTTGGGAGGTGGAGGAGCCACCTATGAGTTCCAGGATGGATCCGGAACACGCTGAGTGCGAAGCCCTTTTTCGATCGACCACGGAGAGGTTGCCCTCCGGTCGGTTTGTAACTAGGTTACCCTTTGTTGCCTCTCGTCCTAGCCTAGGGCAAAGTAGGGCGCTTGCGGAGAAACGACTGCTGTCCATGGAGCGACGCATGCAGCGTGACCACGTACTTCGCGATAAATATATTGAATTTATGCGCGAGTACGAGGATTTGGGTCACATGTCTCCGGCTCGAGTTGATTGGAGCTCAACTGAGCATTATTTTTTGCCCCACCACGCGGTGGTGAAGGCCTCAACAGGCAAATTGAGGACCGTCTTCGATGGGTCCGCACCCACTTCGAACGGGGTTTCGTTGAATCTGTGTTTGCATTCGGGTCCCAAATTGCATAGGGACATAATTGACATCATCTTGAACTTTAGAAGACATCAAGTGGTTTTTGGTGCGGACATCCGGATGATGTTCCGCCAGACAGTCATACATCCTGAGGACAGGCGATTCCAGTTGATACTCTGGCGTGAGCGCCCTGAGGATCCTGTGACGGTGTATGAACTCAACACAAACACGTATGGTTTGAAATCTAGTCCCTATATCGCCATCAGATCATTGCTTGAATTGGCAGAGCGGGAACGGATCCGCTTTCCCCGTGGGGCTTCCGTGCTGTCACGTGACTTATATGTTGATGACGTGTGCACCGGAGCCCAAAGTATTGAGGAGGCCCTCCTACTGCGGGATGAATTGATTGAAATATTGAAGACAGGTGGCTACGAGCTACGTAAGTGGTTGTCTAATGAGCCTAAAGTTCTAGAAGGGATCCCGGAGGATCACCAACAGAACCCTCACCTGTTTGAGGATGTGGATGATCCCAACAGGATAGCGGTGCTGGGCATGCAGTACCAGCCGCTAACCGATATTTTTACATTCCAAGTGGACTTGGAAATACCAAAGGTCTGGACTAAGAGAACGGTGTTGTCCGTAATAGCCCGTATGTTTGATCCAAGCGGTTGGATCAGTCCAGTGATATTCTCTGCAAAGTGTCTTCTTCAGAGACTTTGGACTTTGGGCGTCTCGTGGGACGAGCCGCTGTTTGGCTCTCCATTGGATGATTGGCTCGAGTTGTTTTCATCGATTAAGGAAGTCAATCGGATTGCCTTGCCTCGTCGAATATTGCCCCCGGGAAATATCGAGCCAGCCTGCATGGCTTTTGTGACGCGTCGGAGCGAGGCTACGCCGCGTCAGTCTATATGCGGACAGTTGACGCCGATGGCCGGGTCAATGTCTCGCTTTTGTTAGGGAAGAGCAAGGTCGCCCCCATCAGGACTAGGCTGACTATTCCCAAGCTTGAGTTGAGTGGAGCTCACCTTCTCTCTAAATTGTTGCATCACGTTGCCAGTGAGCTGGCGGCCACGGTCGAGATACGGGACATCTTCGCCTGGTCGGATAGCCAGGTCGCGCTTGCATGATTGCGCGCGGCCCCACATACCTTGGAGGTTTTTGTGGGAAATCGGGTTTCCCAAATCCAGAATATCGGAATTGATATAACATGGAGACATGTGCCGGGAGAGCTTAACCCAGCGGACTGTGCCTCCCGAGGTTGTACGGCACCAGAATTGGTGTCACACCCGCTCTGGTGGGGTCCAGAGTGGCTGATGGGATCAGAAACTTCTTGGCCTGTCTGTCAGACAGATGTTACTTCTTTGAGTTTGACTGGGCTCCGTGTACATGCTGTAGTCGCTGAGACGACGTCGGAGCCGGATTGGCTACTTGCTCGGTATAGCAGCTTGGATAAGCTTCTGGGTGTCACCAGTTGGATTAAGCGTTTCATACATAATTGTAGAAACCCACAGGCAAAGCGGTTGGAGCCGATTGCAGGTGCAGAAGAGCGCCGGAGCGCATTGTTGCATTGGGTCCGTGTCGTGCAGACCGGACGGTTTGAGTCAGAGCTTCGTATTTTGCGCGACGGACGCGCTAAGTTGAAGGGCGCGGTCGCTCGTTTGAACCCGTACATCGACTCGGATGGGCTTCTTCGGGTTGGAGGCAGGCTCCGGAAGGCGGATCTTCCATATGAGACTCGCCATCCTCTGTTGTTGCCCAAGGGCGGACCCTTGGTGCAGCTTTTGGTGTCTGATCGACACATTCGTAACGCCCATGCTGGGTGCAATGCTTTGTTGGCTATTTTGCAACGCGAATTTTGGATTTTGTCTGCCCGAAGAGCAATCCGTAGTGTCCTGTTTCGATGCATTGCATGTTATAGGTTGAAGGCATCCACGATGCAGCCACAGATGGGTGATTTGCCCGCTGATCGAATCCGACCTTCGAGGCCGTTTGACGGCGTTGGAACCGATTTTGCCGGCCCCTTTTCGATCAAGGCTTCTCCCTTTCGTAATGCCCGTATTGTGAAGGGCTATTTGTGTGTATTTGTTTGTTTGGCCACCAAGGCTGTCCATTTGGAGGTGGTATCGGCTCTGACTACGGAGGCCTTCGTCGCCGCGTTGGATCGCTTTGTTTCGCGTCGAGGTCTACCTTCCCTTATTAGGTCTGATAATGGCACAAACTATAAGGGAACTGTAAATTATCTTAAGGATGTTTCTGTGTTTATTGATAAAAATTGTACTAGTTTAAGTCAAATTGCTGCCCAAAGGGGAATAACCTGGAAGTTTAGTCCCCCAAGTTGCCCCCATTGGGGAGGGATTTTTGAAGCGGCTGTGAAATCCGCAAAGACCCACCTCCGCCGCATTATCGGAGAAACGGCTCTAACTTTTGAAGAGCTGGCCACAGTGTTTCGTAAAGTTGAGGCGGTCCTCAACTCTCGTCCTCTCTGTCCGCTATCTCCAGATCCAAATGACTTGGAAGCTCTCACCCCTGGTCATTTTTTGGTGGGAGGGCCGTTGAATGCCCTGCCCGAATACCCGTGGAAGGATGAACGCGTATATCGGTTGTCGCGTTTTCAAATGTTGCAGCAAATGAGCCAGGACTTTTGGCGTCGCTGGTCGCTTGAATATTTGCATTTGCTGCAGCAAAGAGTGAAGTGGACAGACAGGACTGAGCCTCCCAGGGAGGGTGATTTAGTATTGTTAAAAGAGGCAAATTTGCCCTCATTGCTTTGGCGACGAGCTCGCATATTACGTTTGATTCTTGGCGGAGATGGCACTCCGCGTGTGGCTGAGGTGTTGGTCGACGGTTCGATTTTGAGGAGAGCTGTGACCTCTCTCGCCCGCCTTCCCGTAGAGTAAGCTAGCGGTCTGCTTCTCAGACCGGGACGGGGGGATGTTTGTAATAAAATCTATGTTGTTTTGTCCGTTCGCCGCCGTAATATTCTAGCGCGTGCGGTAGTTTCATATTAGTAGCGTCGTCGCCCGCTCGGCCGGCGTCGGCAGTCGCGAGCGACCATTTTGAATTCAGTATTGTTTGGACATCGCGCGGGGAGTGCCGCGCCGCATGAAATTGCTCGCGTGAATGGCATGGCGGACGGCCGCCATTTGTCCTGACATATCGGTTTGATTTTAATACGCGGAGAGGTCTCGCGTCTTTTGCTTGTTAACTAGTTTGAGTTATATTTGTGAATTTCCTGTTTGTTAAATAACTATTGAACATTTGTGTTTGTGAAACCTTTTACTTTGACTGTTTCTTGTGAGATGCGAAACGTGGCTGCCTGGGGACGCCGAAATCTGTTGCCGAGTGGAACTGCTAGACGGATCAGGTATTTTTTTCTGGGGATTGAGATCTCATGGGGTAGGTTGGGTGATTTAGGGAACAACCCCCTCCTCTTCCGAAGACACTCGAAATTGGATCCGAAGAGCAGAAGATTAAGTTTGGTAAGTGACCCTTGGGTTTGTGGGTGGTTGTAGCTATTAAGTTAGGTTTAATATACAGGGTTCTGTAGTTCCCGTTGTAAACTACAGTGGTAGCAGACTGCGTATAGGTTAGGTTAGGTTAGTCGGACAGACGTAGTGTCGGGTCGAGGTTTTTTACCGGTATTTTTTTTACCCGGTAAATTTTTCGGTACCGAACCCTCCCGCCCTTTCGTCTGCCCGGAATCTCTGCGCACACTGACGGACTATTTCACCGGCCGCCGAATCGGTATGTTTGTGGGGGACAAGGTGTTGTGGAAGCCAGCGACGATGGGTTGCCCGCAGGGATCGGTGCTGGGGCCCACGCTATGGAACCTGCTCATGGACGACCTGCTTCGACTGCCGCTCCCCGCTGGGGTGAGGATCGTGGCATACGCCGACGATGTGACAATCCTGATCGAGGCACAATCCAGGGCGTGCATAGAGACGGCGGCGTCTACAACGTTGAGACTGGTGGGTGAGTGGGGGGTGCGTAACCGTCTGGAGTTTTCGCCGGGGAAGTCTGCAACTATGACTATCCGGGGGAAATTCCAGCGGCCTCCCACGATCAGGTTTGGAGGGTCCTCTATCAGGAGCGTCACGTCGACTACGGTTCTGGGAGTGGTGGTGGATTCAAGTCTATCGTTCGCGCAGCATGCGTTGTCGATAGGGGAACGAGCGACAAATTGCTTCTGCAAGATGTCGCGGGTCTCGGCAACCTCTTGGGGAATTAGGTACAGGGCCCTTCGGGTTCTGTACAAAGGCACGTACATCGCCACGGTAACGTATGCTGCAGCGAGCTGGTTCCAGCGTGGGTCACTGTATGTTGTGCGGAGTGCGCTTTTGCGTACCCAGAGACCCGCCTTGATCCTTTTGACCAAGGCGTACCGTTCGACGAGCTCTGCCGCCCTGCCGGTCCTGGCAGGTGTGCTGCCGGCCGACCTTGAGGTAATCCGGGCAGGCAGACTAGGCGAGGCGCGCGAGTCCGCGCTTACCAAGGAGGAGTTCCGGAGCGCCAAACTCAGCATTGCTGAGTCCGTGGTTGCTGAATGGCAATCGCGTTGGGACGCATCGGCAGATGGGAGGGCGACATATCGATTTTTCCCGGACGTGGCGGACCGACTCAAGGCAACTTGGGTCGAACCGGATTATGAAACCTCACAGATCTTGTCTGGACATGGTTGTTTCAGGGGGAGCCTTCACCGCATGAAGCTCTCCGAAGTGGGCCACTGCTTCTGCGAGGAAGCAGTTCACGAGGATGTGCATCATGCACTTTGGGAGTGCCCCCTGTACGGGGAGGAGCGTAGGGAACTACTAGATAATGTTACGCCGATCGAAGTAGGCCCGGTCTACTATCGCGATCTCGTAGGATCTGAGGCGAACTTCCGGCAGCTGAGGAGATTCGCGCACCGGTGGCACAAGAGCCGGAGTGGCCTCGAAAGAGGCATAACCTGAGTGGGGTCACACGACCAGTCAAGGAGACGGGTAAACTGAACGAAAAGAAACGGAGACGGACAAATGGACGAAGAGGAGAAGAACGGAACAGTAGAACGGAGATCAAGAGGAGCGCACGACAGACGTCGCTGTGTATGTCTGCCCCCCCAAAGAGGGGTGAGAATTAAAAAAAATAAAAAAAAATAAGAGACACTATAGAGAATTTGTAGGGAGCCAAGAAAGGTGCGACCGAATAGAGGCCAAAGAGCAAGACCAGCGCACCCTCCCGTGATTCGGCTTATATAACCAAACGGTTGGTTAAGCCATGGGAAGGAGGTGGGAAAAGGTACGCATTTAATGCGCGGCCAGCGGCGGCCTCAAGGGGCAGGCTTGCAGGCTCGACGCTGTGCTGTCCTTGCTGGCTATGATGCGGCAGATACAGGAGGAGATGATCCCTGCACAGGTACGCATTTAATGCGCGGCCAGCGGCGGCCTCAAGGGGCAGGCTTGCAGGCTCGACGCTGTGCTGTCCTTGCTGGCTATGATGCGCCAGATACAGGAGGAGATGATCCCTGCACAGGTACGCATTTAATGCGCGGCGGGCGGCGGCCTCAAGGGGCAGGCTTGCAGACTCGACGCTGTGCTGTCCTTGCTGGCTATGATGCGACAGATACAGGAGGAGATGATCCCTGCACAGGTACGCATTTAATGCGCGGCCAGCGGCGGCCTCAAGGGGCAGGCTTGCAGGCTCGACGCTGTGCTGTCCTTGCTGGCTATGATGCGCCAGATACAGGAGGAGATGATCCCTGCACAGGTACGCATTTAATGCGCGGCCAGCGGCGGCCTCAAGGGGCAGGCTTGCAGGCTCGACGCTGTGCTGTCCTTGCTGGCTATGATGCGCCAGATACAGGAGGAGATGATCCCTGCACAGGTACGCATTTAATGCGCGGCCAGCGGCGGCCTCAAGGGGCAGGCTTGCAGGCTCGACGCTGTGCTGTCCTTGCTGGCTATGATGCGGCAGATACAGGAGGAGATGATCCCTGCACAGGTACGCATTTAATGCGCGGCGGGCGGCGGCCTCAAGGGGCAGGCTTGCAGGCTCGACGCTGTGCTGTCCTTGCTGGCTATGATGCGCCAGATACAGGAGGAGATGATCCCTGCACAGGTACGCATTTAATGCGCGGCGGGCGGCGGCCTCAAGGGGCAGGCTTGCAGACTCGACGCTGTGCTGTCCTTGCTGGCTATGATGCGGCAGATACAGGAGGAGATGATCCCTGCACAGGTACGCATTTAATGCGCGGCGGGCGGCGGCCTCAAGGGGCAGGCTTGCAGGCTCGACGCTGTGCTGTCCTTGCTGGCTATGATGCGCCAGATACAGGAGGAGATGATCCCTGCACAGGTACGCATTTAATGCGCGGCCAGCGGCGGCCTCAAGGGCAGGCTTGCAGGCTCGACGCTGTGCTGTCCTTGCTGGCTATGATGCGGCAGATACAGGAGGAGATGATCCCTGCACAGGTACGCATTTAATGCGCGGCGGGCGGCGGCCTCAAGGGGCAGGCTTGCAGACTCGACGCTGTGCTGTCCTTGCTGGCTATGATGCGGCAGATACAGGAGGAGATGATCCCTGCACAGGTACGTATAGCGTTCAAATATTCCACTAGATGTCAGCACCTACGAGTAAGGGCAGACATCTGTTAGATGGTACAACGGTGTCAATGTCGATGTGTCATATTTAAATGACAGTATTTGTGCCGTTGATAGAACCTTAAAAACGATAGTCTTCATTACGACATTTGTGACAGGGTCTCACTCAGTTATTCACCGAGACAAACTATACTATATACGAGCACTAGATGGTGACTACATACATACTCGTACGTAGATGACATAATATATTAGGTACTATCGAACATTTGAAAAAAAATATTCATCAGACTTTTCTTGAAAAATCCCGTATGTAAAAATTTTGCACCAATATTTTTTTATTTTATTTTTATTTTATTTATTAAGTTTGTCAACAATTGTTACAACAATACATGAAAAATAACAATCACCATTCACCAAAAATAGATCTGATTGCACAATCTTTATAGACAAACATCGCTTGCACATAATCTGTAACATATTAGGTATCTACCACTGCGATGAACTAAAATTAAAACTGTGAACTGTGAAGTGAAGAATAAATATAACAAAAGTTAGAGTTAAAGTTACAATTGTAAATTAAATGTAAGTAAATACTGAGTATGTGTTTAAGTATAAACTAAAAATAGTTATTTAAATAACCGACAAAATTACTTTGCGAGTCTTTTGAATAGAATCAGCAAAATCTAAGTTTAAGCTAAATTTATTAAATAGGTTGCACAGGCGAGGAATTGGCGAGTTTCTACCCATTTTAGTCCGACGTACAATATAACTGTGCACAAATACAAAGTTTAAAAGTATTCGAAGCATTTTAATTTTAGAAAATATTAATAGCTTTTGCCTGCAACTTCGTTTTACCCTATCAGGGGTGGAATTTCCGAAATTGCTTTCTTAGTGCTCACTTACGCTATATTATATGAACATATCTGCAAAATTTCAAGTTTCTACGTTCTTCGGTTTCGGCTCTACGTTGATATCAATAGAAAAGCCAGCGTCTTTTTATTTACCTACTTTTATAGAATGCAGTTTAGAATAAGCATATAATAATATTGGTTGTCTAGTGAGGAAATAATATGAGTTGTATGTGTAGATTCTGCAACACTAATGTGATCATCATGAACAAACAAAGGTAATTGATGTTGTATTTGTTTCACAGAACACTTACCTTTTGAATCAAATAATGAATTTAAAGGGGAAAAACTGTAAGAGCGAGTACTGCGAATACATTTGAAGATAGTATTTGTACTAACAGTGATTCTATAATCTGCCTTGTTCACCTTAGACTACAGTTTATAAGTATTTACAAAAACATATTTATTAAATTTAAAGTTGAGCTGAAACTATTTATGAATTGTATGGACTAAGCTAAACTTGGACTGCTACTCCTACTAAAACGATTTTTTATATAATTAAGACTTAATTTGAATTTCAGATTTTTTAATCAAATAATAGGTACCAGATCGTGTTGTGTAGCAGCTAGTAATCAAAAAACATACTTAGTATTAAATAAAGTTTCTTGTCGCCTCTTTACCCCTAGATCTTTTGAAATACGCAACTGATTATGATGCGATTTTCACTACTATTTAATAATGTCTTCTTTCTTAGTAGGTTTATAGGAATAATAAATACCTATGTATAACAGAGCAGGTAGCTAGTTAATTATAGTTTAATATTTTCTTTTTTAAATCAGAGATGGAGCGAGTGTTGGAGCAGCGAAGCGGTGAAGACGTTGGTAAACTGCGTGTGCAGTTTCGACCCGCAATTACGAGCGGCCGCGCTGTATCTCATTGCAATGCTGGCTGCCCACGCGCAACTCATGCCGCATCTGCTGCAAGGTGAGCAATGCATAATGAATTGAACTGAGCGGAGATAAACACAGCGATGTAAAATGTTGTAGATATTGTGTACAATGCGATTTGCGTTTTTTTTTATCTATACAACAGTTTTTGTCTCTGATAAACCTCGGTAGATAGTTCATTTCCAAGTGACAGAAAGTTGTATAGAATGGAAATTGTTTTGTTATTCTCTTTTATGCTAAAAATAGAATCGTTTGGAGCGGTTAAACGGAAATGTTCAGATAGCGTAAATAGATAAGATTTCTTGGCCACTTGTATTAATACTAGGGATAGTCGATTGTTTCTTCTAAGAACAAAACACCGTTGTTGATGTTGAGATAATAATTCCTTTCTGTTTAGAATCTAATCTATACAAAAGCTTATCAGAATAACTTGCAATGGCAATCAACCCATAAACCCTTGTTTCACGATAGCGACCGACCGGAGATAAACATTAAACATGCCTTCCGAAGCGCGAACTCAACTCGACAAAAAATTAATGACAATTAGAAAATTATTGCAATAAGTATGTAGCTAAAATTTGAAAGACGGAGGCGCATTAACCCGCGTAAATTATCCGAAATACGGCTTCAAAATATCTCTGGTAGCGCAGCCCGTGGAAAAGGTACTACATTTTGATGACGATGTAAGACTAAGGCCCGTATTAATAAATGACACTCAAGGCTTAGCTCGATCTTGAAAGCGCACTTGAGTCGCGGTGCTAATTTATAAATCTTACTTGAGTTCTCGCTTGAGTTCCGCATATCAGCCGAGTGAAGACGTATTAATAAGAAAAATATCAGCACTCAAGATTATACTCAAGAGCGTATTTGCTGATGACAGTACAACTATGATTTGAGAGTGACTTGTGACAGTAGTTAGACCAGACGCAGTAAAAAAATAATAGACCCGGCTTAACAATCTATATCCAAATAGTAGTTATGCGGCCGGTTTCCATGTTTTGTCACTATTTTTAGTACTTTGTGCCAAATCCTTTGTCGGCGCCGGGTTTAGGTATGCACGGCACAAAGTACTTAACATGGAAACCGGCCGCATAAATACTGTTTGGATAAATAATGTTAAGCCGGGTCTATTATTTTTTTATAAGTCTATGGTTATACGCTATGTCAGAATTCTCAGCTTGTCAGTTTGAAGTTGTGTGTGTTCTGAGATCTCAAGTGATACGCCGTTGATACAGGTTTATTAATTAGCGACGATCTTAAGTGCGTGAACCTAACTTGAGTGCGAATCGGCTGAGTTCGCACTTGACAGCTGTCTTGAGCTTGGTTTATAAATACGGGACTAAATCTACTGGACGGATTTTGATTTTTGTTGTAAAATTTAACCAGCATTTAGCATACCTGCTACCATTATATTAATATCAGTACGTATTATAATAGCTCTATTAACTTTCCATTTTGATAGTACAGCTGGGGAAATCTCTCATCTTATTTCTGAACTTCCCCATATTGTGTACTTCTAATGCATTCTTCTTCTTCAGAAGATCAACTCGCCAACTCATGGTGGTCTATTAGATTGTTTAAACAATCAATAACAATAAAAAAAAATTAAAGGCGTAATAAATACGCGAATCAAAAATAAGTTACATATCTTTTTAAATGTAGCTATCCCGGATGAGTCCCTGTCACAGTTCGCAAGCGCCGTGTTTGCGCAGCGCCTCGAAGCGAACGTGGTGCGGAGCGGCGCGGCGCGGATACTTGCGACGGTCAGCGCGCGCGCATCGCCACATTCTGACGTGAGTAAATACGAGATTATGTTATTTTTTTATATGGGGTTTTTACCATACCGTTACTTACATATTGGCAGTTTCACCTTGTAATCTTTACTTATTGATGCTGACTTTTTGAACATCACTATTTTCAGTACATGAATGAAATGTAATAACTTTCTTAAGAAATGACACAAGTAGTATTTGAGACAGATATGTAGTTTTATGTGTTTTTCAATAGTCGCTGTAGGTTACTTCAGAGAATTGTTCAGTTTCAGAACAAAATTAAGTTTCATGAAAACAAGTCTCCGTGTGTTATGCTTGCATAGTTGCTACGCTCGAATTTCCAATAACAGTATAGTAATCCAATATTAATTCAACTTTTGGGCTGAATACATGTCATGTTTCCGTAATTAACAAACTGCTGGAACGAACGTATCAATATCGTTTAAAAACAATTTCTTTACATTATTTTATTAAACACTGTCCTATTATGATAAAATTTACTCGTTTGTTTGTCGTATGATGTCCATTGTAATGATTAATAAAGTATGCAAGTGATCGCCTGCACAAGTGTTCTACGTGTTTTATGGCGACCACACGCAGAGATGTATATTCTTAGAGCTATGTTGTTTTATATAATGATTTTTGAGAAATAACCATTAATGCGCACAAGAATCTTAATTGAGTGTTTTAAAAATCCCATTATTATTATAAATGCGCAAGTTTGGATTTGTGTGTAATTTACTAGACTGATTTCGATGTACTTTCCGAGGCAAAGCTTGTAAGATAATGGATTAATCGCTTCAGTTAAAAAAAATAGTACCTAAAACGATAAGTATAAATAAGTATACTCGTAGCAAATATATTGATCAGCATTAAAATTGTGCATCGCTGCAAAAAATGCATATGAAATAAACGCCTACGGCCTCGTTTTAGGTTCAACGATCCTGTCCGCTTTCATTATTTACCTTATCGTTTTTTACGAGTTTTTCGTAATCAACGGCCAAAGGCAGCGTTCGTTCGATACGTTTCTTATTACATATTCTCGTTTTGGAATACAATGGGCATCGTAAAATGCGGAGTGCGTATTCACAAGCCATGGGTGCGCTGCGCGTCTCGTCAACATTCGCGGCCTTGACTGGCCACAGTACTAGTAGCACGATAGTCTAGGCTTATCTAAACCGGCGCAGTTCGCCGGGCAGGGTTGCCAGATTGGGTATTTTTTTCGCAATTCTGGGTAAAATATTTGACTCTTGGAGAAATTTTGGAGAAATGGAATTTTTGGAGAAATGTTTGGAGAAAAATAAATCTCGTGGAGAATTTTGGGTACTTTTTTTTTTAGGTTTTCTGACGCCTCCTTTCTTATTGTAATGAAACGAACATGCATCTTACAAACGTGCAAGACGTTTAATTTAACAATCGTTCTCGAACGTAGACTATCTCTGTACGTTTTCGAACGTTCAAATAATATTTATTCGTACATTTCTGGTTCGATTACTTGAATTCCTTCAATCTTGTTGTTGAAAAAAAAAAAAAAGCTCATCAGCCGTTAGGAACACGGGCAAAAAACCGGTTGGGCCTTTGGGTAAAATTAATAAAAATAGTATCATTTTGGAGAAATATAATTTCCGTTTTGGGGAGAAATAGAAAATTCCATCTGGCAACCCTGTCGCCGGGCTCATTCGAGTGTGAACCGCCGCCGCCGCCGCCGGCCCGCGCTCCGCTCCACTCACTCTCCGCGTCCGCGTGCGTCATCCTTGTTTACATACAACGCCGCGCCGGCATGACCGCTATCCCCCGCGGACCGATCGTTTCACATTGATAAACCAACTCACCCCTTCGAGTCATGTGGTTAATTGCAATATTGTTAGGTGTCATATTGACCCTCATACTTTTATTGACATTCTTCCATTATGCGACAAATGGACGGAAATACTGGCTGAACAAAAACGTACCTTATAGGGAACCGTGCCCTGTTTTCGGTAATTTTGGACCTACGTTTATTATGAGACGGAGTTATGTGAACATGTTACAATATTTCTACGATAACTATTATGATAAGAAGTATGTTGGACTCTTTCAAGCTCGCAGACCGACGCTGATGTTGATCGATTTGGATTTAATCAAAAACTTAATGTCTTCTGAGTTTCACAACTTTAGCGATCGCGTTTCTGTATCCACAGACACGCAGCGGGAACCCTTGCTTCGTAATTTAGCCAATATGAGCGGGGCAGAATGGAAAACTATGCGACAAATCGTGACGCCCACCTTCTCATCGGCGAAAATGAAAGCTATGTTTCCTTTGATAGCTGATTGTGCGTCAATGTTGAAAAACGTACTGCTGAATGGTGTGACAGATGAAGTAGACGTTCCTAAACTAATGACTCGGTACACCACTGATGTAATCGGTAGCTGTGCCTTCGGCTTTAACCCCGAGTCTTTGAAAGATTCCGATTCCCCATTTCTGAAAATGGCTGGCAAAATGTTTAAGGCCGATCGTGCCACAATACTGAAACGATACTGTCGTACATTCTTCCCGCGATTATTTAAGTTTTTGAATTTGAGATCGTACTCTTCGGACGTGGAGACATTTTTTACTGGCATAATTAATCAAGTACTGTCAGAGAGACGAAAAACTGGCGATCAAAGACACGATTTTCTACAGCTGATGCTGAACGTACAGAAGTCCGAAAATGGGTTTCCTATGACGGAAGCGCTCATAACATCCAATTCATTCATATTCATGTTGGCTGGTTTGGAAACGTCATCTACTACCTTATCGTTTTGTTTGTATGAGTTAGCTCGAGCTAAGGAACTTCAGGATAGTATAAGAGAAGAAATCTTGGAGTGTATGGAGCGTCACGGAGGGTTGACTTACGACGCCGTCGGTGCAATGAAGTTGACGACGCAGGCTATTTTAGAGACGCTCCGGCTTCACCCTCCAACGCCGTTGACGACACGGCTATGTACTTCACCGTGTGTACTCCCTGATACTGATCTGAAGGTCAAAGCGAAGGATCCGATTCTCATCCCTATTCATTGCATCCAGCGGGATGCTGAACATTTCCCAGATCCAGATAAGTTTGATCCTGACCGCTTCAAAGACGACTTGAGTCCTCCAGGATTTATTGCCTTTGGTTATGGACCGAGGAGTTGTCCGGGTAAGTTTGTGTTTTAAAATTATTTTGTAGTACCTATTAATGTCGTTTACACACAATGACAATCCGGTATATCGTACAAAGAATTTTAATTAGCCTCTATAAATAATGTTTGTTAGATATTTACGCTCAAGGTACACGTTTGGTTTAAATTTATAGCTCATGTATAGAATAAAGTCATCAACGTCATCCATTTCACAAAAGAATATAATTTATATGTGTCTCAACAGCATGCATAATGTGAAGTCATGGCAAGTCATGGTGAATATTTGATTTTAGTTGTAGTTTAAATTTTTGATAATTGAAGTACAAACAAGTACCTTAAATTGTATTTTGATGCACAATGCAAAATGGGGGTCTGTGACATTACATGTATGAGAATCCCAATTTATATTATAAATGCGATAGTGAGTTTGTATATTTGTTTGTTTGTTATCTCTTCACGCTTTATCTCTCTCTCTCTCTCTCAGCCGAAAGACGTCCACTGGCTGGACAAAGGCCTCCCCAAGGATTTCCATAACGACCGGTCCTGCGCTGCCCGCATCCATGCATTTACGCTTTATCTACTGAAACAATTTTCCTGAAATTTCGCATTCACATAGATAGGAGTACTGATACATGGGTACCTTTCATCCCGATAAAACGCGTACAAAGCCGCGGATAAAAGCTAGTTAATATATAGTTATATTAGATGACGATGGAGCGTTACTACTAGTGATAACATTTTTGTTTTGACTGGCCTTTCATTGTTTGTAAAATGAAAACAAACATACGAAGATAATCGCAAGAAAAAGCAAACCGAGATGTTATTTAAACATTATTCAAACAATGATATCTTTGTTGGGTTTGGGGCTCGGAAAACTTTTGTTTTTCTTGTAAAAAAATCCTACATATCAATACAGACAAGTATAAGTTGCGCAGCGCATTTTTTTTTAGATTTTATTCAGCGTAGGTATGTTACGTTCACATGCCAAAAGATTCGAAAGATTAAATATTATAGAAAATTAGCGTTATATAATTAACTAGCTTTTGCCCGCGGCTTCGCCCGCGTGAATTTCCCACGGGAACAGTGCTTTTTCCCGGGATAAAAAGTAGCCTATGTGCTATTCCAGGTCATTATCTACCTCTGTACCAAATTTCATCGAAATCCGTCCAGTAGATTTTGCGTGATTGAGTAACAAACATCCTCACAAACTCACAAATTCACAAACTCACAAACTCACATCCAAACTTTCGCATTTATAATATTAGTATGGATTCGCTTTTAAATTTTTACATGGCCCAAATACGAGTCAACTTAGTTGACGGATTTAAATATAGATTAAAAAAAAATGTAGCATTTAGGTATAGATAATATTTTGCACTTCTCTTATTTACCAATCGGTTCAAAGCTAGAACGTGATCGTAAGCAAAATGCATGGTCACATTTTAAAATGAAATTAGAGTGCCATCAGAAATCATCAATATATATAAAATTCTTCCGTTACTGACTGAGTGATTGACAGACAACGCACAGACTGCCAAAACCACTGGGCGTAGGAAGCTGAAGTTTGGCATGTAGGTTCCTTATGGAGTAAAGAGTGTATAGCACTAAGAGAGGATTTCTCGAAATGCACACGGAAACAAAGTCAGGCTAGTTTTATATAAAAGTTTATTTTTAAGTATATCATGAAATAATCTTGCAGGTGCCCGTTTCGCGCAACTGACGACATTGGCTGGCCTGGCGGCAGTTTTGCCCGCGTTCGCCGTGGAGCCCTGCGCGCGCACCACCTCGCGCATAGTCTATGATCCCCGAAGCGTTATGCTCAAAAACAAGGGCGGCATATTCCTCAAATTCACACCGCTCTTACCAGACAAATGAATGCATTCGTCACATTTATCTAGACTAATAATATTACTATTAGTGGTCTCATTGTATATTATCGCCATATCGGATAGATTTTTGTACTTAAGATTAATTTTACGATTCATTTACTTTCAATTATGCGTGATAAGGGCCGTCATTCATCGGATTATTATTATTTTCAATATACGTTTGAAGGAATGGTTCCTACTCTTAGCAAAAAAATTTTTCGTGTAGTAGAAAAACAGTTTACCTTCATTGGCTGATCTATCAACACGCTAAACTATAAAGTCTAAAAAGCCAATATTTCTGATTAAACTTGCTCTCATATAATCACTTAAATTAACCAAATATTGGCGTTGCGTTGCTAAAATCATATTGGTTCATTGCCTGTTGATATTTATGGCTCAGTAATGTTTATCACTCCGAAACGGTTACTGACGTCTGTTATCTTATTTGGGATACAAGTATGCATGTGCATGCGGTTCATCATGTTATTGTGATATTGATAAAATAAAATTGTAAGACTTAGGTTAAGTAAAAGTAAAATTGTAAGACAATAGTGAGCTTGAAGCACGCTGTTCAGTATTATACTGATAGGAGAACACCGGTACACGCCTGCTTTCTCGATCTCTCGCAGGCTTTTGACCTAGTGTCATATAACAAACTCTGGGAGAAACTGAGTGATAGGGGGTTACCGGTTGAAATATTGAATTTATTCAAATATTGGTATACCAACCAAACAAACTTTGTAAAGTGGTCTGGATCTCTTTCAGAAGCATATGTATTGGAGAGTGGAGTGAGGCAGGGCGGCTTGACATCTCCTACACTCTTCAATATATATGTAAATGATCTCATCGTGGAGCTGAGCAGCATGCGTGTCGGTTGTCGAATAGATGATGTGAGCATTAATAATATTAGCTACGCGGACGACATGGTGCTGCTCAGCCCGACGGTGGGCGGTCTAAATAAGTTGATCGGAGTTTGTGAGTCGTATGCTGCTGAACATGGGCTCAAGTACAATGTTAAGAAGACAGAGTACATGGTCTTTAAGGCCTCCGGCAAATGTCCCGAACACACAATTAATATTACCCTTAATGGCATGAACATCAAGCGTGTGACAAGATTTAAATATTTGGGGCACATAATTGTCGATGACCTTAAAGACAACTTGGACATTGATAGAGAGCGTAGGGCACTGGCGGTTAGAGGTAACATGTTGGCTCGCAGATTCGCGCGGTGTACCAAACAAGTCAAGGTCACGCTCTTTAAAGCATACTGCCAAAACATGTACACCGGGAATCTGTGGGTCAACTATACTAAAAACCCCCTGGATGCCCTGCGCGTTCTATATAATAATGTGTTCAGAATGATGGTGGGGCTGCCCCGTGTCTGCAGCGCGTCGGCAATGTTTGCCGAGTACAACATTGATGGGTTTGCGGCCCTTATCCGCAAAAAAACAACTTCGCTTATCCGCAGAGTGCGGGGCAGTCACAACAGCATTCTGTGCACTCTGGCGGATAGGTACACGTCGCCGCTGTGGAGGTGCATGGTGAGGAGGGTAATATTTGAAACCCACTCAATTACTTAGTTTTAATTTTACTATTTAACTCGGTCTAGACTAACATAGAATAAGACTTACTAACATAATATGGATCTAGTTATCTGAAAATAAAAGATTTTTATTTTTATTTTATTTATTTATTAGGGTTCATTCAGAATTTTTCGTAAAGATTCATACAACTAACCCATTGTGTGAATCTTTACGTAAATTTCTGCTTATTATTTCTAAAAATAAATTATTAATATTGTTTAGGAATAATACGTAAATGGAGATTTGATTTCGGGAACGTTAGCGATACATGCCTAACCAAATGTGTCCACTTGGCCTGGCTATGTCATTATCTAATTACAGATACTACAGATTTAACGTGGGTTTTACCACATCAGCAATATTCAGTACAGAGAAGTTAAGAATCAAGGTTTTCCTTTGTATTTTATCTAATCTTTTTATGAATCATACGAATCTTACAAATAAGTTACTTTGTAGATTTATGAATATCAAGTATTTTAATGGTGTTGTAAATAAGAAGACAATTTATATTTGAATCGTAATTTGAACTTAATTATATATGTTATAACAAGATTATTCACAGAAACTTTAGTTATCTTTATATGTATTAACCGACCCGGTTTTCGATAGTCTTTTAATTAATAACGAAACTTCTATTGGGTCTGGTATAACGCATATAGATTTCAGTATTGCGAACTAAATATCAACTTTAACGATATAACACTTATCTTTATAATTTTACTAGCTTTTGCCCGCGGCTTCGCCCGCGTGAATTTCCCACGGGAACAGTGCTTTTTCCCGGGATAAAAAGTAGCCTATGTGCTATTCCAGGTCATTATCTACCTCTGTACCAAGTTTCATCGAAATCCGTCCAGTAGATTTTGCGTGATTGAGTAACAAACATCCTCACAAACTCACAAATTCACAAACTCACATCCAAACTTTCGCATTTATAATATTAGTATGGATGCAAAGTAGTAGGACAACGCTATATATATATGCAATATGTCCTGTGTATATAGGCACTATAACTGGTCGGCCAAGTTCTTGTTAATGATCCTGAATTATATTATATCGATACCAACGACTATGTAATATTATAAGTGGTTTAGATACTGCTAGTACGGTATTTTAGAAATGTTCAGTGTAATTTAATTTATTCACAATTAAATGTTTGATACTTTTGGATGTTTTATATTTAGTTTACTACCCGCTGCGCTGAGTTCAAGAAGTTCCCTTTTCCAAAATATTAAAAAACTAGCTTTTGCCCGCGGCTTCGCCCGCGTGAATTTCCCACGGGAACAGTGCTTTTTCCCGGGATAAAAAGTAGCCTATGTGCTATTCCAGGTCATTATCTACCTCTGTACCAAATTTCATCGAAATCCGTCCAGTAGATTTTGCGTGATTGAGTAACAAACATCCTCACAAACTCACAAACTCACAAATTCACAAATTCACAAACTCACAAACTCACAAATTCACATCCAAACTTTCGCATTTATAATATTAGTATGGATGATATCACGTATAAGGTTCATTTTTGAATATTTAGGAAATGGAAAATTGATCGTATTCTGATTCGTCAAAGTGGCCTTTTTTAAACCCCTAGTTTCTGTTTGTGCTCATCTGTGTGATTTGTCCGTATATATTTATTTATTTATTTATCTCATACATAACCACGAGTTAACTGCCATATTGAGTTAACTACACCAAAAAGACATTTTCATTACCTATCTCCCATAATGAATATTAAATATAATCAGTACTGTCATGTCAGTCAGTCAAAACGACAACTGTGTAGCCATCGAGTCGATACAAGAAACTAAATAGTGATATTTTATTCTTGTTTCTTGTAGTAAAAAGAAAAGTGTTGATTACCCAACACTTAGCTACAGGTTACGGTTTATGAGATATGTAACGATGCCATCTGGCGATAAACGGCTTAGCATACCTCATGATTTCATGAAGCATGAAGAGCGTCATGATAACAGTAACATTTGGCATCCAGTGCAAGTCATGCCTCGTTGGAAATATTACTGATCAATATAACATATGCCTTGGGCAACTGTAAGTGCAGTGAGTTGCTAATTATAATTAAGAAAAATAAATAAATATCTTTATGGAGATAAATCTATAAAACATAATTTCAATAAATTCAAGGGCGGACTTGTTGCTAAGGAAGCTTTTCTAGCCTACCTTTTACTTTGTAGACACAGCGCTTCTTCGCGCTTTTAATGGAAGGTTTGATCTTATCAGAAAACACAAAGACAAATTTGTAAAATATCGCATTTTTTTTTACAACCTTTGACCAGCAGATGGACAATAAAATCAAAATCAAAAATTCTTTATTGAAACTTGGCCTTCAAAGAAGGGTCTTTTTCATGTCAAAAACTAATTGCATACAAACATATTATCACGCCTTTTTCCTTTATAAAAACTAATTATTTAATCATAATATATTATGTCTCAAAGCTACAAACTACTAGCATTTCGGAACGACTACTGCTGAGAAGAAATGCCGAAAGAAACTCATGAAACAGTCTTGGTCGCCTAACACGCCAGAGGGCATATTGACATATATACAGATAGATTGTGTACAGTTACGTAGTACTTATATTAATTCTGTGGTACAGCCAAAAATAAAATATAAGAAACAAATATAATATAATAAAACATCTTATGTTTGTGATCTAGTAACAACAATGAAATGGTTAAGAACAAAAAATAAAAATAAAATTCGAATCAGAATCGAGCAGACCAGTTCCCCCATATGGAAACTATTAAGATAATGCGCTAGAGAAATTGTTTTATTTTCAACATCAAAAATACTTTCCAGGTTTTAGAACTCGACGTCCTCGGCCAATTGCTGGAGAATAACTTTATAGAGAATTGTCTCGAGATCCTGATTGAATTCTGCAACGAAAAAGAATATAAAACTACAATCGGTGAGTGTGTTGCATCTATTTTTTTCTAACATCATTGGTTGCTTATTTCTGAGGAACATAGCGAAATTTTAAATTGTACAATGACGGAACTGGTAACAATTCAATTTATTTATTGGCTTTTGTAAATTTATATCACCGAGATAAATATTTTAGTCATGCATTATTTTTATTTTTAGGTATGATGTGACGCTAATCTAATATGTTCTCGATAAACAATTGATTACGTCATCTAAAGAGCTACCAAATTAGATTAGTTTCTTTATCTTTACATATAATAAAATAAAGTCCCCCGCCGCGACAGTCTGTCTGTTCGCAATAAACTCAAAAACTGAACGAAATTATGCGGTTGATTTTGGTGACAAAATGTCAATAATTTCCAGTGTTATATGTACACTTTAAGTAATATACAATTATACATATAACATATACAAAGTTTATGTAAATGTGTTATTATATTTTGAATTATTGCCCTTATTTCTAATAATGTGTAGATATTCAAGATGCTTGTTTCATAATCCACTACACTAGTATCACAAATAAGATATATTTTCTCCACTTAACCTAGACACGGTAGATAAGATTGCATAGCTACCATGTATGTTAAATGATCAAAGGTCTTCATTTTGATTTATTACTTGTATTGGTTTGATACTTGAATTGATTTTACTCGAGATGAATGCAAACATTCATCATTTAATGTTACTACTTGCTTTTGGTAGATGAACTACATGCTTTGATAATGAACAACTGATAGGGATTGTTCTGTTAATCTCCTATTAGTAATAATCTCTCTCTCTCTCTCTCAGCCGAAAGACGTCCACTGCTGGACAAAGGCCTCCCCCAAGGATTTCCATAACGACCGGTCCTGCGCTGCCCGCATCCATGCGCATCCCGCGACCTTCACCAGGTCGTCGGTCCACCGAGTGGGAGGCCTGCCAACACTACGTTTTCCGGTTCGTGGTCGCCACTCGAGAACTTTTCTGCCCCAACGGCTATCTGTTCTACGAGCTATGTGCCCCGCCCACTGCCACTTAAGTTTCGCGATTCTGCGGGCTATGTCGGTTACTTTAGTTCTCCTACGGATCTCCTCATTTCTGATTCGATCACGCAGAGAAACTCCGAGCATAGCGCGCTCCATCGCCCTTTGGGTGACCTTGAGCCTTCTTATGAGGCCCATAGTAAGCGACCACGTCTCTGTTCCGTATGTCATTACTGGCAACACACACTGGTCAAAGACCTTAGTCTTGAGACACTGCGGTATTTTGGACGAGAAGATATCGCGAAGCTTCCCGAACGCTGCCCAGCCGAGTTGGATTCGACGGTTGACCTCTTTCTCAAAGTTGGACTTACCCAACTGAACTGTTTGTCCCAAGTATAGATAATTGTCAACAACTTCGAGTGTAGAGTCTCCAACCTTCAGAGGAGTGGGTGCGACACGGATATTAAACATAATTTTCGTCTTGTCCATGTTCATTTTTAGACCCACTTGTTGAGAGGCTCTACAGAGGCCATCGAGCATTGTGCCTAGGTCTTCCAAGGTCTCAGCCATGACTACGATATCGTCAGCGAATCGAAGGTGAGTGAGGTACTCGCCGTTGATATTGATGCCGAGTCCGCTCCAGTCCAGAAGCTTGAAAACATCTTCCAGGGCGGCGGTGAACAGTTTCGGAGATATCACGTCTCCCTGTCTCACCCCTCGCTGCAACTGGATAGGTTTGGAGCCTTGATCCTGGAGACGGACCGACATGGTGGCGTTTTCGTACAAACACTTCAGCGCTTCGATATATCGATAGTCAATTTGGCACCGTTGGAGAGACTGTAGCACAGCCCAGGTCTCGATCGAATCGAAGGCTTTCTCGTAGTCCACAAACGCCAAGCATAATGGCTGATTATACTCCTCAGTCATACGCTGCGGCAGATTATATTCTGTATAATCTGCCGCAGCGTATGTATGTGGTCTACGGTACTAAAGCCTTTTCGGAAACCGGCTTGTTCGGGAGGCTGGAAGTCGTCAAACCTGCGAGCGAGACGATTCGTAATGACTCTCGAAAACAGTTTGTAGACATGGCTCAGAAGTGAGATAGGCCTATAATTCTTCAATAGGGTTTTGTCACCTTTTTTGAAGAAAAGTACCACCACACTTCTGTGCCATGCCGTAGGCGTTTGTCCCTCGAGTATGACGGAATCAAATAGCTTCTGAAGAGCTCTTAATACCGGCGTTCCACCTGCTTTCAGAAGCTCAGCCGTGATTCCATCATCACCCGGTGCCTTATTGTTTTTTAACTGTTTGAGAGCCATTCTAATCTCATAAAGGCTGACGTCCGGGATATCTTCGGTGTAGTGTCGGATCAATCTGGCTCTTGGATCTTTGGCCAGATTACTGACAGGTGTGCGTACGCTGGTGTATAATTGTCCGTAGAACTTCTCAACCTCTTCCAACAGCTCTGGCTTCGACGAAATGATTCTGCCATCCTCAGTCTTCAGCTTGGTCAGTTGGCTTTGACCAACAGACAGATCCCTTGCAAACACTTTTGAGCCCTTATTTCGCTTGATCGCCTCTTCAATACGGTCAGTATTGAATTGGCGTAAATCACGAGTTAAGGACTTGGAGATCTGTCTGTTTAGACGTCGATACTGAGCAGCATCGTCAGAGGACTGCAGAACCAAGTTTCGTCTTTCTTCCATGAGTTTGTTGGTGAGGTCCGAGATCTTTTTGGTTCCTTTTGAACGGCGGGTTTTGAAAGCCTTAGACCCAGCTGTTTGGACAATTTGCACAAACCTGTCATTATAATCGTCCAGATTTTCGCAGTCTCCCAGGCATTCGAAGCGATTCTGCAATTCGAGCTGAAAGCTCTCGGGGTTTTGGAGCTGGATAGGCGCTGGTCGGAGCGTAGACTTCATCAGTCGACACCTTTCGAGTTTTATTCTAAGATTCAATGTGCCTCTTACCAATCGGTGATCGCTTCCTGTTTTTACGGCATTGATCACAGAGACATCATTGAATATGTGCCTCTTCGTCGACAAGATGAAGTCAATCTCATTTTTTGTAACGCCATTAGGATGCAACCATGTCCACTTTCGCTGTTTTGGCTTTTTGAAGAAGGAGTTCATCATAAAGAGGCCCTCCTTCTCCATAAAGCCAGCCAGCAGATGACCACGTGCATTCCTCCTTCCATATCCAAAATTCCCCACCCTCAGCTCATCATCGCTTCGTTTGCCCAGTTTCGCGTTAAAGTAATAATAATATCATATCATTATTATATAATTTTAATTATTGCATTAATTTGTCAATTGAGTCTTTGGACTTATAAAAAAGGCAAAATATTTTGATCGAATTTTAGTTATCATCATCATTTGAGCCCCTTTCTGCCAACAGAAGTATATGCCTTACTTCTAGTGCGCCATCCTTCTCTGTCCTGCACTTCTCTTATCCACGATACCATTCCGTATGACCTGCGACTTTAGTGATTATTTGTAGTAATGTACATCAGGTACTTATTTATCACATGTTGCCATTTATGATGACAATTTTCCTTATTGTTTGTGAAATTATGCTAAAACCTTCAAATAACATAATTCCAGAGCCCAATGTACCACTCGCCGTGCTAGAGCGTCGATCGGAATTAGAAGTGCGAGCGCAGAAAAGCGCCGAAACGCGCGTGTCGCCATCTATGACGACTTTCCGAAGTAGGCCTCCGCCCACCGCAGAACTGGTGGCGGCGGTGGCTGATGTGCTTCACAATGTCAGCGCTTTCGGAAGAACTCCCGTGCAAGCTTGGAATGACCAAGGACTGTTTCGATTGCTATTCAGGTACGATAAGAATAATATCAATGTTGCGTAGTCTACATTATTGTTTACTCTTGTTAAATTAGTGAACGTGCTGCTGTAGTTATTAAATAATCGCCAGTGCAATTACAATTTGTAAGGGTGAAGTCCGAGTCAAAAATAAAATGTAGTGTGGCCATAAATAACTGAATCACGAAGGTACATTTTCGTAGGTAAAGTGAGGTACGTTATGTGACATAAAAAGTTTAACTTATTCATTAACTAGCTCATTGTAAGTAGTTTTTGTAAGGAATAAATCAATGTTCTTATGTCTGCGTCCATAATATTGTTTGCTTTTTGTCATATACAGGCCTTGTTGGATACATGTAAGTATACAAGCTTATGCACTCGGCTTCGCCTTCTTAGGGATGGAATTTCCAAAATTCCTTTCTTTGTGTTCATTTACGCTGTATAAAGTACCTCTCTGCAAAATTTTAGGTTTCTACTTTCAGCGGTTTCGTTTTTGTGTTATACATTACCAATCAATCAGCATCGAATTTTATAAAGACAAGTAAACTGGAAATCATGTAAAATAAATATGTTGATCTGTTTTGTTCGATTGAGTATTTGTTTAGTAAGATTTGTTTGAATATATCTTGACAAAATAAAATAGACACAGTCAATTTTTTCAAAGCTTACTGCCACGTTACTGTTGTGCTGTCACTTTTTCATATATTCAACAATGACAGCACAAGGCTAAAATGTAAGTTACAGTATAATATAACACTATATTTTCGGCGTATGTAAGGTATTTACGAAAACTGTATAACTAGTTATATAAGACAGATCTGTAATTAATTGGTATTAACTGAAGGTTTTCCGAATAAAACAGAATAAAAATAAACTAAATCAAAAAAATTCCAGATGTGCGTCGTGGTCAAGCGCCGACCCCTCGCAAACAAACGCGGTGCGCGCGGCGTGCTGTCGCGCGCTCGTGCCGCACGCCGCACACAAGTGCGTGCGCGCACTGCTGGCCGCTACCAAAGACTGCTTGTACAGCCTCGTGGCGACGCTGGCGCCGCTTGAACATGGTACGTCCATTCTAAAATTATAAACTTAAGGCCCATTTAGGCCCGACGCAGACGACAGACTATCCGTGATGCACTTTTGAGTCTGTGAAAATAGAACCTATGCCATCATACGCAGTAACCCACACGACGCGCAGACCATACAGTTCCCATCATGTAAAAAGGCCGCTGGAAGACAGAGGAGGGGGTGAAACTTGCGCATGGGTACGACTGACGAACCAATCGCGCGTGCCGGATGAGGCCCGCCCGACCCCCACTCACCGCATAGACCGATATATCGCCTACTGCGCAGCTTAACCTCCAGCACCTTTTTAAGTGACGTGAACTGTAACCATAGTTGACGGCAGACTCGATCGGACAAAAAGTGCGTCGTCTGCGTCGGGCCTTAAACGGTACAAGTTTCTTGTATATACAAGAGTAATTATTGCAGTGCAACAATTGACTGAAGTACTTTCATATAGAAATTAGATATGGTGAAAAAGTTCCATGCATCTGAGATGCTCAAAAAAATCCAAAAATAAACAATCGAATATCAATAGTTGCAACCAACTGTTGTTTAGGCCATACGAGAAAATTATTGCTTTAATTTAATTGTATGCAACAGGCAAGAAACTTGCACCGTCTTAATGGGTTCTTCTTTAATGTTTTCTTCTTCTTTTATTCTTCTGTGTAGCTATTTACTTTATAATCTTTCGTGTAAAATACAGCTATCGCGACTTAAGCCTTAATTCTTGTTAGTTAGTGATACTATTTCCTAGTAAGTAAAATTAATAAATAATCTGATGAATTCCGATGTACCTACACTACAAGCGATCTAATTTCACCGCTTTCTACAATTAATTAGTATAAAGATAAGGTAAATTGGCTGTTTCATTGTAAATAATTAAAAATGTTTTTCTAGATAAATACAAATGAAGAAAACCTAATGCAAATAAAAGTTATAAATAATTTCACCTTCTCTAAGGACATATATTAAAACTATAACTGGTCTATGTATCTGGAGATATTTGAAAAAAAGCCAAAAGAATATACTGAATAAAAATTGATGCGGTTTTCACAGTTTTAAATTGATAGAAACGTGGAAGTTATAACGAATTATTGTCATAACTGTGTTAATATTTGGATGCGCATACAATAGAGGAAATCTTATTTTGTCTGACGCTTGCGCTGGCCTTGCTTTCGGTAATTTGAGATCCACTGTTCGGTCGAGGATGTTTGCAATACTTCATATAATAATGATTTTCTTCCTGTGATGTTTGTTAATTTGAATGTAATAATTTTGTTATGGTAACATTTAGCTTTAAACAGTTGTATGTTTGTTAACTGTTTTATTGGTATGATGAATTATCTCAGGGAAATAAAAAGGATTAGGTGAATAATTTACACATACATACATTACATTATCTCTATAATATAATTCACAGATATTTAATTATAATTTTATTAATTGTAAAAAAAACAAGCGATTCAATATATTATATTGCCAATTTGCTAGATAAATAGATGTAGTAGGTAAATATTATTGAGATAAAAACGATATTAAAATCCCCATTAATTATCGTCAATCACTTGCAATATTATTGTCCGTCTGATTATGTTAATATCATTATTACTGATAACTCCAATGTAGCTTTGTGTTCTTTACTATCTATATTTAATTAAAAACATACTTAATCTGATTACAATAGGGACGAAATTCCACGATGTGATTCTAATTATACAAATGTCATATACGACAGTTGTATTAATTTCTAGATAAAACATAAAAAAACAAATATAACATCCGGCAGTGGCCGGACAGTGGCCTTCTCGTATTAAAAGTCGCTGTGACATCGTGGCGACATGCAATGTGTGAGTGGTGCGACAATAGTCAAAATAATGGCGGTATATAGTGTCTCACCGCTCACACACTGCAAGTCCCTACGATATTGAATACGAAAATAAGGGTTATTGTATTTACGCTTACTGTATAGTTGGTGCTACTGGCGATATTCTCCAATGTCAATGGTACAGTGTAACGCGGCAACGCGTTCATCCTCTTTGGATCTATTTATGCGTGCGCTGGCACATACATAATTATTTCACCTGTCATAAATTTTTAACTGTATTCATTTATATTCGATTCTGTATTTTGGTTGTCATTCTTGGCCTAGTATCTACCGAGTGAAGCTAAAATAATACATACAAACATATTATCACGCCTTTAAATAATACTGTTTTAAAATATTATTAAACTATAGACCCTTATCGGGTATGTATTAATAAGTTTTGTTTCAGAAGTGGTTATAAATTTATAGTGTGTGTTATCTTTTCTAATCGTTATTTATATATTGTTTTAGGTCTTATGTTTTATCAATAAATTATCTATTATACAACGACCCTGAGGTTTATTATTGTTTAGAGTCCTCTGCGATAACAGTACTGTCATTTGAATTTGACACATTGACAGCGTTGTACCGTCTGACAGAAGTTTGTCCTTACTCGTAAGTGCTGACATCTGGTGGAATATTTGAATGCGACAGCCCTCATTCTCAGACCAAATATCTCTAGACTTGACATACTGATAATATTACCATGGAAGAACGTGACAGCTATAATTTCAGTCACTACAATTCTCAGTCAGAAAGATAAAGAGATACTTATTATTCTTGTCTTTGTCATATTTCATTTATTTTCGCTTGGCCGGTGTGATAACTCAACAATTGTTTATGTTTGCCCGGTATGAGATAAAAGCATCCCAAATGATGAAGGTTGTTAACAGTGAGAGGGTAAGTAATAGAGTAAGTAATAGCCATTGTTTTAGTGTGTTTTTAATTTAGTAGTATTACAATGAGTTTGTCCCTTACGCAGATGATAATTCTATAATAGCATTACGAAACAAGTGTGCAAAGTTGGTCATTACGCACAAGTGGCGATATTTTATTACGCATAATAAAGCCGAGTGTGCGTAATGATCAAATGCACACGTGTATCGTACGACGTTTTTCATGTAATTTTTATTTCCAAACACCTCCGTAATATATGGCATTATGGGCCTAAATTCGATGTAATAAGACCCATTTTACGAGCAAGTGTGTTGAAAAATCCTTTCTTTAAGCCCTCATTAGGCCACAGATATGTATTGTTACAGATGTGTTTACCATTTGACTTTTCAGATGAATGTGACGCCGCACACCTGAGCGCCCGAGTGCAAGCTCTGTTGTTACTCGCGTCTCTCCTCGTGGAGCGCACGGCCGCGGACAGCGTGTGGGCCGAGCTGAAGGATCGCTTCTCTGTGCCGTTCTTCAGTTTGCTGCTGCAGAGCTTGGAGAGCGATGACGATGGTGGGTTGGAAATAACAATTAATTCTTGTTCTTATTTAAGAGCTGTGCTCTAGTCGGTGGAGTATACGCCACATCTCTCTATTCTCAGCTTTGCATTTAAGGTCTTGATATGATACGACGCCTGGTCTCCCTGGACCTCTTCTTCCCTACCTTTCCTTAAATTATATTTTTAAATAGGTTATCGTGTCGTATTACAATCAATTAATAACAATTAATAATGGTTGTTATATCTAAAAACTAATAAAGGTCGCTTTAGTGTCAAACTTGCATTTTTTTCGTTTTGTATTTTATCATTCTGTATACTTTTTTAAAGCATTTGATAGCTTAATTGGATTTGCTGTTACGTTTTATTAGGTAGCACACTATTGTTCAATAACTAGGACAGGAGCACATCAAATACTGTCATTAGATTGAGATAGATCCGACACAAATACTTAATATTTCAGAATTCCAACTGGCTGGATTGTACTGTCTGTCTCAGTTGGCCCTATCAACCATCCATAAGAAGTACCCGGACAAAACAAAAGACAACTCGTGGGTGGAGTTCTACGACAACTTGAAGTCTCCATTTGCAAATGCACCGCCGAGCGGCCGCAGCGGGGCGGGGGACGGGGGGAGTGTCGACTGCCAGCCGGAGTACATGGCGGAGGAGATATGTAAAGCTGTCATCTCTTTGTATCAGAAGACTAATCTGGATATCAAGAGTTATCAGTGCAGTCAAGGTAAGTTTGAGTTTTGACTAATTGTACGTTTGAGGTTTAGATTTGGAACCTACAGGGGCGGGGACCGGGGAGAGCGTCGACTGCCAGCCGGAGTACAGACTGTGGAGTGAGTACTGGATATCAAGAGATCTACCCCTGACTTCTACCAAATTGTGTTTTGGCACTTATTTGTAAATAAATGAAAATATTGGCCAAAGACGACGCTTACAAATTAGTGTAATATTTCCGAAAAAGTATTCTTCTTTCTCGACTTATTTTATAAATATACTTCATAAAATAAGGGGAGAAAAAGAATACTAACTAAAAACTAGAACTATCTTGATTTTAAATCCTAATCCTAACTATCCTACTAATAAAAATAAAAAATATATATACATGCGAAAGTGAGTTTGTTTATTTGTTAGTTTGTTTGTTTGTTTGTTACGTTTCTTCACGCTTTAACTACTTAACCAACTTTCCTGAATTTTCATATACACATAGTTAGAAGTACGGAGAAGGACATAGGGTATCTTTCATCCCAGGACAAAGTACTGTTCCCTTGAGAAAAACACGCGGGAGAAGACGCGGGCAAAAGCTAGATGATTACCATGAAATAGTTCTCTGTTTTACTGGAAGGATGAGTTTGTGATACTGCCAGATGCAATTGCGCATTTACACTACCGGTCTCTTTATAATCTGGCTATTGCTTATCAGGTGATTCTTCGAAAAGATTGTATCTAGCGATAACCACGGTTCTTTTTTATTCAGATAAGCCAAAATGCATAGCCCCTGTGAATACCTAACATTGCAATATGTAGGAAGTTTATCGTATCTGTATTATAGTAGCTCAATTCCAGCAGCTTATAGACGTTTACAACAAAGGATGACGCTATCGCATACATATTAATCGTAATAAAAGAGAATTAATTTTCTGATCTTGAAAGCCTCTGCGAACAGTGCAAACTGAGTATCCTGATTATATTTTACACGACTGCCAAAAAATAACTGTCTTAGGTTTTCAGGGTTGATGTATGTATGTGAGTTTCTCTATTCCACCATAATACTTAAACGCTTTGACTGATACAGATGTGCAAAGTATCCTATGTTTCTCACGTTATCCCGGTTGAAGTACAAAATGGCGGTGCTGCTTGCGAAACGCAGCGAACTTTAGCGTTGTGTGTGCAGCACGTGAGCTCACGCATATGCGATGTAAGGGTCACCCGGAGTGAAGGGTGACGGGCACGTTCACGCGCAAGCATACACTCAATAGGGATCCTTTCATTTCTCATAAAGTTAATAATCATAATATTGTTTGTCATAAAGCCTTTCTCGTAATTTTTTTATCATAATATTTTATTCAAATAATATTTATTGTAATAATATTTGTTTAGTCATAATCATAGATTGTCATACAGATTTTTTTTATAAAATGTTTTATCATAATGGATTTGTCATAATTGTTATGGTCATAAACATAGTTTATTTTTTATTTTGTTCATCTTTTATTTTGTTGATGACAATTGAAGTCATTATTGATATTTGATTATACTTCAAATACTAGTATAGGTTAGGGTGCGGCGGGGGTGGCCCTTGGGCCACCCCTAAGCCGCGAACATAAACAAAAAAAAACAAAAGCTTAACAAATCTTACCTATTCTCTGAGTGCAACCGAATATTATGAGTTCTCTTTTCTCTGTACATTATGAGTATTACTATTATGATTAAATTATATTATGATTATTTATGTTTATGACAATTTGTATTTATTACAAAACAATTATGTTAAAAAAATTATTTAAAAAAAAAATATTATAATTTTAATTTATATTAATTACGATTATGTGAAAAAACATTATTTCGAACTATATTATTACAAATATTTTTATGAGAATCATTAGAGACCCCACTCAATATAGGTCCTGTAAATTTCTCGTCCTGGAAATTACGTTAGTAAAATGTGTACAATCTCGAATGTTTTCAGACGACAACTGGGTCAGCGTGTGTTCCTGCCTGTGTTCGCTGCTCTCGGTCAGCCCCCGCAGCCGTCGCTACAGCGTGCACCGCCAGCTGGCGCGGCTGTCGCTGGGCGCGCTGCAGGCCGTGCGCGACCACCTGGCCGTGCAGGGCAAGCCGGCCCAGGTCATCAGGAGCGCGAACAATGTTAGTATATCTTGTGTTCCTGCCTGTGTTCACTGTCTCTCGGTCTGTCCCCGCAGCTGTCGCTGATAAGGATGCAAAGTTTTTTTTTTAGTTAATATTCCCTTTGTCTTTCCAGAACCCGGTCTTGCGCACGTTGTACTGGCTGCTGACCGTCATAGACTGCTGGATGATCAATTGTCAGCCGGCAAAGGAAGCGTTTGCTGAACAGAACCTGTGCTTGTCGCTGAGCAGGCTGTGGCCGTGGACCATGCTGACCGAGCAGCTGCGGCTAGCAGTTTTGCATCTGCTCTACACCTTCTCTAATGGCTGTGCTAGAGGTTAGTTTACCCTTGCGAAACAGGGGAGGGTTGCTAGTATTTATATTCAATTTTATCTCTTATTTGAAAGTTATACGCTATTTTCCGAGATCCAAATTGAATAAAAAAATTTAGTTCTAGATGGCTTCATAGATGCCGCTTAGTAAAAGGCGAGTCTATACAGAAAGCAACAACGCACAGGATAGGCATTCAAATTCAAAAATTCTTTATTCTTTAAACTTAATGCATAATACATAGGTTGCAGGGGCTCACCAATTAAGTTTTATAAAACCTGTGTCTGGTGAGTCCCGCTCTTTCGTAACATGACAAATATCATAGTAAAGAATAAAAACTAAATAAATGCATAACAAAAGTACAAGTAATTTAGAAAGTTTTAATCTTAATGATGTAGTGTATGTGAAGTGTAATTAGTGTCTAGCAAGTATCAGATATTGTGTACCTATGTATTTACTTATTTATTATATTTATTTATTTATTTTAATGGAATAAGTAGTGCTTCTGTTTCGTCGTAAGTTAGCTTCTGTAACCAGGACGATAATTCTCGTTTACAGTCACGATAGGTTTTAGAATATATTTTTAATTTATTGTTTAAAATCCTATAAAGATATTCCGATAAGTTTATACTTTGTTTAGATGCAAATGTAGTTTTAAAAACTTTAAGATCTACAACGTTCATTCTTCTCTTTGTTAGAATACTTTTGTCAAAGTTGAGTGTTTTATGTCTCCTAAGAATTAAGTGTTGGATATATAATTGTCTGACAGTAAGAACACCTGTTTCTGCATATAGCTTTTGAGTAGGGTATCGATATGGCTTAAAGTGCATAGTCTTTAACAGGGACCTCTGGGCTCGTTCAAGTTCTATGAGTTTCGATTTTGCCACGCAGCCCCAAATTGGAATGCAATAAATTAGGATTGATTGAATAAGAGATATATAAATAGTATGAAGAAGTTTAGAGTTCGCTACATGTCTAAGCTTTTTAAAAATATAAGAAAGTTTTCTTATCCTAGATGCAACCATATCGACGTGAGAATACCAATTCAAGTTTTGGTCTATGACAACCCCCAAGTACTTAGTAGATGTCACCTTTGCGACAACAGAGCAACTACAATTCTCAAGGGAACCCTGGCACGTGTGAATTTTCAAAGATATATCTCGAGGAGGTTGAGTGTTGTTTCTAATAGAAAATGCAATAAGATTAGTTTTGTTGTGATTGAGTGTAAGCAAATTACATCTTAACCAATTTTGTGCAACTTTAAGTCCTCGCTCCGCTAGATCGTACACGTTCTTCCAAGAGTTGCCCGAGAAAACAATAGCCGTGTCATCCGCATAACAGAATACCTGACCTCCCTCAATATTTAAATCACATAAACTATTCATGTATGAAGTATGTAGGAAAAGGGTCGGGCAAGCACGCTACCCTGAGGGACACCATAAGTTATAGATGTATCTCCACTAGTAAAGTCTCCCACCTTAACTCTTTGCCTACGCTCATGTAAGTAGTCCGACAAGAGCTTCAACGGAATGCCTCGAATTCCAATCTTTTCGAGCTTTTGCACAAGGGCTGAAACAGAGACCGTGTCAAAAGCATTTTTTAAATCAAGGAAAAGAGACAGGCACTTTTTACCAGAGTCGATTTGTGACACTACTAAGTTCGTTAGATCAGCAACTGCATCTTCGGTGCTTCTGCCAGACCTAAAACCATACTGACGTGGTGATAATAATTCAAATCTATTTAAAAACTTTATTAGTCTAGAATTAATCAATTTCTCCAATATTTTGGAGATAGCAGTAAGCACCGAGATAGGCCTATAGTTTGCAATATCGTCTCTGTTCCCACTCTTGTGCACTGGATGAATAATAGAACATTTTAAAGCACTTGGAAAAATACCGAGTTTGAAGCACTGGTTAAACAAATGAGTAAGGATAGGCGTTAAGATACCACTACAAGATTTAAGGAATTTAGTACCAATGTTATCCCAGCCAGTGGCACTTGTTGTTTTCAATCCCATCAGCACCTCATAAACCTCCTGGCAGTCCGTGTCAAGGAGTACGAACGTATGAGGTTGATGCTCTGCTCTAGGATCACTAGTGTTCCCACTATTTGTAGAATTGATTTTCTCAGCAAGTTTGCTACCAACATTTGCAAAGTGGTTATTTATTAAAGGCATATTTGGCATTTCTTTGAAATTAAACAAACATCTAAAAAATATCAATTGTTTACAATCTATGTATTGTTTACTAAGTCTATGCACCTCGCGGGTTCGATAGGCCCCGAGCGCCATTTTGTTTTTTGGCTGACATTGCCCCGATGCCGCGTCGCGTCGTCAGTCGGCTGGCCACGATCGTGATTTGTGCAACTGTCAAACTGTTAGTTGATTTTTTTCTGCCTCTGGTTGATAAGAAAAAGCGCACAATATGAAAGCTGAGTCGTAGTAAAGGCTGTACCTAAGCCTTTACTACGACTCGGCTTTCATAAAACGCCATCTATTTACCGATTCAAAAATTTAAAACATATCAATACTTTGATGAATAAAGCGTATTACACAATAAGTGATTATTTGAACGATAAAAAGCTTGGTCTCTCCCTACAACTTCGCCACTCCACACTTGATTACATTATTTTGTTATTGTGAAAAAATAACCTTTCCTTTCTTTTTTAAATTTAATTACATTGACATTTAATTGTTAAACATGTACGTGTATTGTGATCTTCAAGTGACTGAAAGTATTTATTCTATTATAAGTTATTTTAAGTTATTATTCAAAATGTTGACGGCGTCGTGGGCCGGGTCGTAAGGTTCCCTCTATTATGGTTGAGCTTTGCGATGGCTGACCCTCGCGTCAACTCGTGAACGGGTGTAGCCAGGGGATCCTGCTTCGATCCTGATTCGAATTTTATTTTTATTTTTTGTTCTTAACCAATTAATTGTGGTTACTTGATCACAAACATAACATGTTTTATTATATTATTATTATTATTTTTTTCTTATATTTTATTTTATTTTTGACTGTACACAATCTAGTGTATGTATAAAGTTAATGAATAACCCCTCTGGCATGCTAGGCGACCAAGACTGTTTCATGAGTTTCTTTCGGCATTTCTTCTCAGCAGTGGTCGTTCCGAAATGCTAGTAGTTTGTAGCTTTGAGACATAATATATTATGATTAAATAATTAGTTATCGACGTGAAAAAGAGCCTTCTTTGAAGGCCAAGTTTCAATAAAAAAAATTGACTTTGACTTTGACTATTGTAATTTCTTTCATCGATTTTTTTTTCTTAATTTAAGCTGTCACAAAATCGCCTATTAATAACGAAGTGTACCCTGTTTAATCTGCAGCCTGGTCATCGATGTGCAGCTGCGTGTGCGGACGCAGCCTGGCGGGCGAGGTGTGCGCGGTGGCGGCGCGCGAGGCGGCGCTGCAGTCGCGCGCGCGCAGCGACGCCGCGCTGCTGCTGTGCGTGCACACGCTGCGCCGCACTGCGTCGCATCACCAATGCCGCGCCATCATACTCAAGGTACACAGATTGTATCCACACATACATCGATGTGCAGCTGCGTGTGCAGGCGCAGCCTGGCGGGCGAGGTGTCCGCGGTGGCGGCGCGCAAAAGTTCGCGCACGCTCGAATGTGGTGGCTCGCTCGGTTAATAGTACATTACTGCCGCGGCCTATAATGAATACTTTGCTGGTCGCGCTGATGATGGGCGAGAGCAGCTCCAGGCCGACACAGCGCGGTCAGCGTGCAGCACTTGATGGACGAGCTGAGATGTCACAGCGACACAGCGAGGACAGCAAGGGCTGCAACGATGACCAAGCTGGAAGGCCTAGAGCGTAGCTAGGCTAGCTCGAGGCAATCATAGCGTGACCAGCGAAGCAGTCATTGTGGGCCAAGGCTTGTATAGTGCTTTACTCAAAAATGCAAGTACCAAATCTACATAAAACCAGCAAGTAATTAAAATAAAAATATATTAATTAACTAGAAATTCAATTAAATTGACAATTATGAAAAGTACAGTTACTAAAATTCAACACCGACTTTCCCGGATTTATGCACAAATTTATCATATGCGAGCTTATATTTTTCCTTTGAGTTTCGCGGTATCCAATTTTCAATCACTAATTTAGCTTCATCTTTAATGTCTGGCAGTGTTAAACACATTGAATCGAAAGAATTTTCGCTTTGAGAGCTCATTTTTAGCCAAAAAGTCACTAAATAAAAACAAAAATTTTTGCTGAACCGCGCTTTTGTTACTTCTTTGTTTTTTTTAAGCAATGGTAGTTGGAACTATACAGCCAAATATGGAATAATCTATCTCTATAAAATACAAACAGCTGTGTTTTAAATAAAATCTTTTTGCATTCGATTTTTAAAATGTTGAAACGTCAAAATAGCGGCCGGCAATGCGTAGCATCTCATAATGCCAACTTCCTAAAATGCCAACCGCTCGCGAATTGACAACTTATCATATTGCCAACTTCTCGAAATACCAACTTCTCGAAATGACAATTTCTCAGAATGCCAACTTCCTGAAACGCCAACTTCTCGAAATGCCAACTTCGCATAATGACAACAAAAAATTCACTCAACAGTGCAATAGAATAAAGCAGCTAGGATAATGGGAAATTATTAAAAACATAGTTACAATCAAAAGTATACCTTTATTTTTTAATATTTAAATTTCAATTTAAATTACAAATCCGAATAATCAACAAAAACATATTAATCATTTCAGCAGGTAATTATTATTTTTATATAGAGAAAGTCTTAGGTAAATATTTTTCTAAAAAATCTTGGTACATTTAAATTTTCATTTTCCAACAGATTTAAATATCTTTTATATTTCTTGTCCAAAATAATGTCTCGAAGTCTTACTAATAATTTCAAACTCACGATTCATTTTTCTATTTATATGGTTATAATGAATAAACCACTATGTATAAACATCACACTGAATAATTAGAATACAATAATATCCTTCCTCTATGCAACACTATTATTCTGTTCTATAAATGACGGGACTAACAAAATTATTACCTTCCTTTGTATTAATTAGTAACTACCAACCTACTTTGTTTTATTTTTAAGATACCCTCAAAATCTAATAAATTTATGCGTTTTGTTTCTGCTCGCTCATATTTGATAAGTAATATTTTACGATTTTTTGAATATTTAAATTAGATTCCACAAAAAATATAAGGTACACATAATAGTATAGTTAACTTTTGATTGTTATTTTAATCATTGCCTATTATCCTAGCTGCTTTATTCTATTGCACTGTTGAGTGAATTTTTAGTTGTCATTATGCGAAGTTGGCATTTCGAGAAGTTGGCGTTTCAGGAAGTTGGCATTCTGAGAAATTGTCATTTCGAGAAGTTGGTATTTCGAGAAGTTGGCAATATGATAAGTTGTCAATTCGCGAGCGGTTGGCATTTTAGGAAGTTGGCATTATGAGATGCTACGCGGCAATGTTTTGCCGGCCTGTTAGAGCGGCCAGCAAAACTTTGTCGGCCGCTATTTGAAAACAGAACGGCAAAGTCGACTTTGCTCAAACATGGTTATCAAAATAATGACCACATTACATGCATTTTTGAGTAAAATCAAAATCTTGCATCAAAAAGGTTACTGACCAAAGTGGATTGATATTTCTTCATTATTTTCGTACGTATTTATGTACTTAATTCGGGATTGTTGCATTACTTTTTCATTGTAATTCAACCCATGCTCCTATGGACTATAAATTTTATGGTAAGTATAGTTTTCTCGTATGCGACGAGTCGGTACCATAATAAGAGCTTATGAGATTGTGCGATTCATGTTTTTAAGATTTTTCCTTGTGTGTGATTTTTCATTGTTAAGTCACAGGTCTATGCGAATAAACAGCAGGCGATAAATGCCACAAAGTCAATATAACCAAAGTCAATATAACTGTTAGTGCTCCCCTACACTCCCTGAGGTATCTACAAGCTAAAATTCAGCTTTCTACGCCCAGTAGTTTTTGTTTTGCGTTATCTGCTAGTCACTCGGTCAGTCAGCAACGGAACCGAACGAAAGCGGTGGTGGCCAAGTGGTAATGACACCCGCCTTAGGACCCGGGTTCAAATCCTACCTGTGTCGCACGAGTTTGGAGACCAATCCTACTCTTGTATGGTAGTTTTTTCATAGACCACCACCTGCTTTCGGTGAAGGAAAACATCCTGAGGAAACCTGCACATTGGCTAACTATTTAGTTCACTACACGGCTACTGCCACTAGATCGCGGTAGTCGTAAAAATCATGTCAGATGCCTTTAGGCATTGTATAGTGACGTCTTTGGAGAAAATGCAGCAGTGGAGTTTGTTGCGCCGCCTCTTCTCCACTTGCGCTTTGGAGGCGGTAGTAACCTTAGCTTTAAGTAATTTTATGACGTCAACTAACTAAAAAACAAGAATTTTACGATTTATAAGTGCTATTTTTAAGCCTCTATAAAGAAAAACAATTGACTTTGACTTGAATAAAATCTGACATCAGTGTAAAATGTATATTGTTTGGGTCATAATAATAATAATAAATTCTTTATTTTTTATTTATTTCATATTTAAAAAAACGATACCCATATGTTATATTTTAAAAAATTGGTCTGCCATCTGAGTCGGGTGGAAAATGATACAGAAGATATGAGTATGTCATCTAAATAGCTTTGTTGGATTGGAGGGACTCTGCCTAATCGACGTCGCTCCGTACAGGTTTTTTCAAAACATACAACCCTAAAATTAGTACCGCACTGCCATACTAAATCGAAAATGATATTAGTATGGCCGTGCGGGACGCCCACCTCCGTCCCTCGTCCCTCACACTTCCCACGATTGCCCCGCGTAGAGGCTTTCGATGACCGACTGTATGAACCATATAGGTAGGCTGTGCTAATATTATAAATGCGAAAGTGATATTGTTTGTTACCTTTTCACGCTTTATCTACTGAACCAATCTTCCTAAAATTTCGCATTCAGTGTATTGCTGTACGGGCAATAATTCCACTGAGCCATGACCTTTTTGTTTTGCTGCAACACACACATTTATGGAATATGTGTTATCCTATCCATGTTTTCTTTTTCTTTTCTTGTTTTAATGTTTCGTGTACTTCTATTCTTTGTATGTGTGTGTTTTTAGTATCAAATAAATGATTTTATCTATCTATCTATCTATCATTCACATAGTTTGAAGTACTGAGAAGGACATAAGGCAAAAGCCTCTCGTCCCGGGAAAGCAGCACTATTCCCGTGGGAAATTCACGCGGGCCAAGCCGCGTCCTAGTAATGAATATTGCGGAAAATTATTGGCCTTTGTTTTTCAGAGCGACGTCCTCTCCTGCCTGTACAAGCTGGCGACTCGCGAGCGCACACGCGGCGGGTCGGGCGGCGCAGCTGGTGTGGCGTGGGCGCGGCTGAGCGAGCGCTGCGCGCGGCACGCGGACGGCGCGGGCGCGCTGCTGAGCCTGCGGCCGCTGTGCGCGCCGCCCGCGCTGCGCACGCTGCTGCTGCCCGCCGTCGCACACGCCGCCACGCACCAGCGGCTGGCGTTCTTGCAGTCTCGTGAGTTGTCTCCCTCTACTCTGAGCGAGCGCTGCTGAGCCTGCGGCCGCTGTGCGCGCCGCCCGCGCTGCGCACGCTGCTGCTGCCCGCCGTCGCACACGCCGCCACGCACCAGCGGCTGGCGTTCTTGCAGTCTCGTGAGTTGTCTCCCTCTACTCTGAGCGAGCGCTGCTGAGCCTGCGGCCGCTGTGCGCGCCGCCCGCGCTGCGCACGCTGCTGCTGCCCGCCGTCGCACACGCCGCCACGCACCAGCGGCTGGCGTTCTTGCAGTCTCGTGAGTTGTCTCCCTCTACTCTGAGCGAGCGCTGCTGAGCCTGCGGCCGCTGTGCGCGCCGCCCGCGCTGCGCACGCTGCTGCTGCCCGCCGTCGCACACGCCGCCACGCACCAGCGGCTGGCGTTCTTGCAGTCTCGTGAGTTGTCTCCCTCTACTCTGAGCGAGCGCTGCTGAGCCTGCGGCCGCTGTGCGCGCCGCCCGCGCTGCGCACGCTGCTGCTGCCCGCCGTCGCACACGCCGCCACGCACCAGCGGCTGGCGTTCTTGCAGTCTCGTGAGTTGTCTCCCTCTACTCTGAGCGAGCGCTGCTGAGCCTGCGGCCGCTGTGCGCGCCGCCCGCGCTGCGCACGCTGCTGCTGCCCGCCGTCGCACACGCCGCCACGCACCAGCGGCTGGCGTTCTTGCAGTCTCGTGAGTTGTCTCCCTCTACTCTGAGCGAGCGCTGCTGAGCCTGCGGCCGCTGTGCGCGCCGCCCGCGCTGCGCACGCTGCTGCTGCCCGCCGTCGCACACGCCGCCACGCACCAGCGGCTGGCGTTCTTGCAGTCTCGTGAGTTGTCTCCCTCTACTCTGAGCGAGCGCTGCTGAGCCTGCGGCCGCTGTGCGCGCCGCCCGCGCTGCGCACGCTGCTGCTGCCCGCCGTCGCACACGCCGCCACGCACCAGCGGCTGGCGTTCTTGCAGTCTCGTGAGTTGTCTCCCTCTACTCTGAGCGAGCGCTGCTGAGCCTGCGGCCGCTGTGCGCGCCGCCCGCGCTGCGCACGCTGCTGCTGCCCGCCGTCGCACACGCCGCCACGCACCAGCGGCTGGCGTTCTTGCAGTCTCGTGAGTTGTCTCCCTCTACTCTGAGCGAGCGCTGCTGAGCCTGCGGCCGCTGTGCGCGCCGCCCGCGCTGCGCACGCTGCTGCTGCCCGCCGTCGCACACGCCGCCACGCACCAGCGGCTGGCGTTCTTGCAGTCTCGTGAGTTGTCTCCCTCTACTCTGAGCGAGCGCTGCTGAGCCTGCGGCCGCTGTGCGCGCCGCCCGCGCTGCGCACGCTGCTGCTGCCCGCCGTCGCACACGCCGCCACGCACCAGCGGCTGGCGTTCTTGCAGTCTCGTGAGTTGTCTCCCTCTACTCTGAGCGAGCGCTGCTGAGCCTGCGGCCGCTGTGCGCGCCGCCCGCGCTGCGCACGCTGCTGCTGCCCGCCGTCGCACACGCCGCCACGCACCAGCGGCTGGCGTTCTTGCAGTCTCGTGAGTTGTCTCCCTCTACTCTGAGCGAGCGCTGCTGAGCCTGCGGCCGCTGTGCGCGCCGCCCGCGCTGCGCACGCTGCTGCTGCCCGCCGTCGCACACGCCGCCACGCACCAGCGGCTGGCGTTCTTGCAGTCTCGTGAGTTGTCTCCCTCTACTCTGAGCGAGCGCTGCTGAGCCTGCGGCCGCTGTGCGCGCCGCCCGCGCTGCGCACGCTGCTGCTGCCCGCCGTCGCACACGCCGCCACGCACCAGCGGCTGGCGTTCTTGCAGTCTCGTGAGTTGTCTCCCTCTACTCTGAGCGAGCGCTGCTGAGCCTGCGGCCGCTGTGCGCGCCGCCCGCGCTGCGCACGCTGCTGCTGCCCGCCGTCGCACACGCCGCCACGCACCAGCGGCTGGCGTTCTTGCAGTCTCGTGAGTTGTCTCCCTCTACTCTGAGCGAGCGCTGCTGAGCCTGCGGCCGCTGTGCGCGCCGCCCGCGCTGCGCACGCTGCTGCTGCCCGCCGTCGCACACGCCGCCACGCACCAGCGGCTGGCGTTCTTGCAGTCTCGTGAGTTGTCTCCCTCTACTCTGAGCGAGCGCTGCTGAGCCTGCGGCCGCTGTGCGCGCCGCCCGCGCTGCGCACGCTGCTGCTGCCCGCCGTCGCACACGCCGCCACGCACCAGCGGCTGGCGTTCTTGCAGTCTCGTGAGTTGTCTCCCTCTACTCTGAGCGAGCGCTGCTGAGCCTGCGGCCGCTGTGCGCGCCGCCCGCGCTGCGCACGCTGCTGCTGCCCGCCGTCGCACACGCCGCCACGCACCAGCGGCTGGCGTTCTTGCAGTCTCGTGAGTTGTCTCCCTCTACTCTGAGCGAGCGCTGCTGAGCCTGCGGCCGCTGTGCGCGCCGCCCGCGCTGCGCACGCTGCTGCTGCCCGCCGTCGCACACGCCGCCACGCACCAGCGGCTGGCGTTCTTGCAGTCTCGTGAGTTGTCTCCCTCTACTCTGAGCGAGCGCTGCTGAGCCTGCGGCCGCTGTGCGCGCCGCCCGCGCTGCGCACGCTGCTGCTGCCCGCCGTCGCACACGCCGCCACGCACCAGCGGCTGGCGTTCTTGCAGTCTCGTGAGTTGTCTCCCTCTACTCTGAGCGAGCGCTGCTGAGCCTGCGGCCGCTGTGCGCGCCGCCCGCGCTGCGCACGCTGCTGCTGCCCGCCGTCGCACACGCCGCCACGCACCAGCGGCTGGCGTTCTTGCAGTCTCGTGAGTTGTCTCCCTCTACTCTGAGCGAGCGCTGCTGAGCCTGCGGCCGCTGTGCGCGCCGCCCGCGCTGCGCACGCTGCTGCTGCCCGCCGTCGCACACGCCGCCACGCACCAGCGGCTGGCGTTCTTGCAGTCTCGTGAGTTGTCTCCCTCTACTCTGAGCGAGCGCTGCTGAGCCTGCGGCCGCTGTGCGCGCCGCCCGCGCTGCGCACGCTGCTGCTGCCCGCCGTCGCACACGCCGCCACGCACCAGCGGCTGGCGTTCTTGCAGTCTCGTGAGTTGTCTCCCTCTACTCTGAGCGAGCGCTGCTGAGCCTGCGGCCGCTGTGCGCGCCGCCCGCGCTGCGCACGCTGCTGCTGCCCGCCGTCGCACACGCCGCCACGCACCAGCGGCTGGCGTTCTTGCAGTCTCGTGAGTTGTCTCCCTCTACTCTGAGCGAGCGCTGCTGAGCCTGCGGCCGCTGTGCGCGCCGCCCGCGCTGCGCACGCTGCTGCTGCCCGCCGTCGCACACGCCGCCACGCACCAGCGGCTGGCGTTCTTGCAGTCTCGTGAGTTGTCTCCCTCTACTCTGAGCGAGCGCTGCTGAGCCTGCGGCCGCTGTGCGCGCCGCCCGCGCTGCGCACGCTGCTGCTGCCCGCCGTCGCACACGCCGCCACGCACCAGCGGCTGGCGTTCTTGCAGTCTCGTGAGTTGTCTCCCTCTACTCTGAGCGAGCGCTGCTGAGCCTGCGGCCGCTGTGCGCGCCGCCCGCGCTGCGCACGCTGCTGCTGCCCGCCGTCGCACACGCCGCCACGCACCAGCGGCTGGCGTTCTTGCAGTCTCGTGAGTTGTCTCCCTCTACTCTGAGCGAGCGCTGCTGAGCCTGCGGCCGCTGTGCGCGCCGCCCGCGCTGCGCACGCTGCTGCTGCCCGCCGTCGCACACGCCGCCACGCACCAGCGGCTGGCGTTCTTGCAGTCTCGTGAGTTGTCTCCCTCTACTCTGAGCGAGCGCTGCTGAGCCTGCGGCCGCTGTGCGCGCCGCCCGCGCTGCGCACGCTGCTGCTGCCCGCCGTCGCACACGCCGCCACGCACCAGCGGCTGGCGTTCTTGCAGTCTCGTGAGTTGTCTCTCTCTTTAGTGACCTCAGTCATGAAGAATACGACTAAAGAGAGACTTTACCAGTGAAAGCTTCTTTCTTTTACAGACGCTTCAATATTTTTATAATAACGGGACTAGAATGTTAATATTTATTTGTTGTATCTGATGTTTCGGCCGACGATAATTTTAAGTTTCATAATTTTTTTTTCCTGACTTCATCAATATCCATTAACTGAGACGATATTGGCAGAAAATCTCCATTTCTTGTATTTACAACAGCCACCTTTGTGAGAAGCTGTTTGTTAGGCATTCCACTAAGCAGGTGTTTTTATCACTAACACTGGTGTCAGATGTTTTTCAAATCACCTAAAGATATCTAACATGAATTAAGATTGCAAACAACTTTATTACATACCAAAGAATAGTTACCCATATGCAGATTTCTTCAAGATATTCTGAGCACAAATAACAAGCTAATACAACAGTTAGCAAGTTTTTTGTTGTCATAAAAAATTCAATTTGTTATCACATTGGTAGACTTTGATCTTGTATTTATTTAAATTTCATCACAACAATATAAGTCGTTATTACTATGGCATGTGGTGAACTTGCATGGTGGCGGTTAAGCATATTCACAGTAAAATGATAAATGAAAAATATTCGGTCTAAAAAAATGTTTATAGAGTTCATTAGCACTTTAGGAAGAGGTACTAATGAGTACGAGCAACATGATAAGGTATACATAACAGGGATATTATCCATAATTAAAGTTATTTTTCCTTTTACATTGACTGTGTGACCGATTCCTAGTACATTAATTTGTGTTTCAGTTTAAATACAAAATATATCAAATAGTTCTTGTAATCTTACCATCTTAGCAACAATTTTGGTCTGTGTTGATTATAACAGCAAGTATTTAGTTACGAACATTCAATAAATTCGTCATAACTCGAACAGCCAACAAAATATCAGACAATGTAATTGCATAACTCGTTTCTTGTTTACAAAACGGACACGCTAAAACGTTGTCCCTTAAGTTTGTCTAACACAGCAGTTAGGAGCATTTGAAACAACATTTGACTTTACAGAATTTGGTGTCCTCAAACCATCCAAGGTTAAGAAACTGCTATTGACGTCACATCATGTATTCTATATTTTACACACATCATTAACATATTTATTGACGTATATAATTATAGCATTCATTTAATACAAATGTTATGTGTCCTGTTCCTTTTTGTAAATCTTAATTTTGAAGTTTCTTCTGAGTACATGACACAATGAAACTATTTGTTTATTTATTAATGGAATCTATTGTTTCTAGAAATTTTACTAGAAATAGACATCAGAACATCTTGAGGCTTGTACAGAACAGAAGGCATTTTTTGCCTCGTGGGGGTGGCCCTACACTATGCAATGTTAATGTAAATTTTTTAGCTGTGTTCTTTTGTCTTGTTTTGTTTATAAAATGTATTGTATCTTTCTATGTTCTCTCATAAAAGAATCATATTCGTATGAGTTATAAATATCGTATTGGTATTTTATTTTGTTTGAAGCGGTGGTGGTCCAGTGGTTCGGAAGGACCCAGACTCAAATTCTGCTTGTGCCACATGTTGCACCAACCTTAGTCATGTATGGTAGTTTTCATAAACCATCACTTGCTTCCGGTGAAGGAAAAAATCGTGAGTAGACCTGCACACTGGCTGACTGTTTATTTTACTAGTGAGTGAGTATACGGCTATTGCCACTATGGCGATAATCGTATAAGTCATGACAGATGGTGGAACCTAAAAAAAAAATCTGCTGTTCCATAAATTTTACAATACGTACGCGCCCGAAATGTATGGAATAGCAGATTTTTTTTGAGAATCAGAGTAGGTTCAGGTCCCATACAAAACGAGGCTCATATTCATGAATGCTTTCGCCCCTAGGAAGGTTGTTAGCGTTTTACAAATTACCCTGTATATAAAAAAGATAAAGATAATTTATTTGCCAAAACATGTTGTGACACATAAAAATGCATAGATAATAAATAATATATAGTTAAGTATATGTTGTTTACAGCCGACCTCCTGGAGCTGGTGTCGGGCACGCTACTGGCGGGCGACACCGCGGAGGTGGTGTCGGCGGGCCGCGCCGTGTGGGCGCTCGCTGCCAACAACCACAAGGTGAGGATCACCCTTCATTCGGCTGTGCAATTTTAAAACCTAGCAAGGGACAAATTAAAAAAAAATCGACCTTTCTAGCTGCTATCAAAGCGCATTGCCTTTGTTGAGTTACAAATAACGTATAGTGCTACTACATTTATAATATGTACCTTTAAATGCCGCCTTTGTTAACTATCCTAGTTGTACATTTAAAATTGTAGCTGTTGGTCTTTCTATAAAAATAAAATCCGCAGAAATGTAATTGTCCCGTCGAGCTACGACGTGAAAATATTTCCGCCAATAATAGCGCGCCATGTGAACAAATCCATCCGCTATTGTCTAATGCGTATGCGCCATATCTGGGGTTCGCTGTATTGCCAAGTCGGTGTTGTCCGGCTTACGTAGTAAAGTCCAACTTCTACGCGTTATGAGCTAGATAACACGAGTTTTGTTGTTTTTGCATTTTAAATCTCATTTAGTAGCAAAGTTTGATATTGCACTTATGTTTTCATTCAGATTGAATGAAAATATAATTCGTGGTTGCGCTATTCTGCGCCATCTAAAATTGCCGAGCGACTTAAAAACCTGGTTGAACTATAGCCTCTCTTATTTTAGGTGGGTGTATAATAAAGGTATTATTAGTAAGTACATATACCTACTTAAGTAAGTAATAATATCACATATAATTAAATACATAAATACAAAACCATAATGAAAAACCATAAATAATAAACCAGAATGAAAGTGTATTTAAAAATATATATTAATAAAACTTCTCTCGGTCACATATAACTCAACCTTTACCTTTGTCGTAGTATTTTAGTTTAACAAGCACTGAAATCTCTACATATAGTGCCACATTTTTTGTTGTTTCGTCAATAACAAAGATAAAAAGTAACCGCATTCATTGAACGCGCTTTGTGACATTTTAATAGATAATCTGACGCATCTCAAGGATGTTATGACACATCCTTGATAATGCGTCAGCAGAGCCTAATTACTGATCTCCATATATGGCGACGTCTATCCTTATTCACTTGTAAGCCGTCATTTATTTAACATATATTTATTTATTTTATTTTACTTTATATATCTAAATCGATATTCTTTACTGGGAACACGAGCAAAAGGGAGGATTTTGACGGTTGACGGCGATTTGGGTCATTCGGCAACGGGAGGGCGAAATGAAAATACGTGTGGAAAAGAAAATAAAGTTAGTGAAGAGAAATTGAAGGTGTTTAATTTAAAGTCTGCTTACACACTATTGATATACGTCGAAAGGCTGCGGTTATTTATTGAGATCTGATTGATGAAAAATTGGTATTATATTTATCCTGAATTCTCTGTGGGGTTGTGGTCTTCTTCTTCTCAGCATATTTGTGTCCACTGCTACGTTAGCGTCCACTTGATTGGACTTCCACTCTGATCTTGATGCGGCGATTCTGGTCCAGGGTTGGTGAGGGTTCGTGGGGTTGAGGTCTATGTTCAGGGAATCTAAAATGGCCACATTGAGGAATCGGAATGTGATTTATTTCCCATTTCCTAAATACTTAAAAATAAACCTTATAAGTGATGTAAAATTAACCTTATCATTTTTAAATATTTCAGAAATGGGAAATGGATCATTACCTGTTTTACCTATGTTCACAAAATACACGAATTTGAATTAAGTACCTATATAAATAACGCTTATAAATATACCGTCTAACAGATTTCTATAGTTATATTATTATATATAATTTGAATTGGCATTGTACTACCAATTTGAATATTTAACGCTTGTTTAGTAATATAAGGCGCCTTTCCGTGAAAAATTGCTATTGTTTTTCCTTTATTTTACGTAGTTAGTGGGAAATCACAAAATCACTAGGCTATTTGTGTCATTATTACATCCTTTATTTTTATTTTGCTTACACAAAAAGTTGACGGCTCATTTTCTTGATGTTCACATTTAAGATAATTTGCTGAGAGATTTTAACTAATTTGTTGTTTCACAAAACATTAGTCACTACGCAATTGATTTTCTAGTTTTAGGCAAAGATACTTAGTTAAATTATTCAGAATTGCTCGTTCATGTGACGACGTAGGATTTCACTCATAAATGCGCTCAAAGAATTTTGTATGTAACTGCCTCAGAATATTTTACGCAGTTCAAATCAACGAATACGAGTTGTATCTAGCGAAGTACAACGGCTAAAACTGTTCGCCAGTGCGGTTCTAATGCACCTCGGAAGTTGTACGTATGTACTAGCTTTTGCCCGCGGCTTTGCCCGCGTGTATTTCCCAAGGGAACAATGCTTTTCCCCAGGATGGGTACCCTTCATCCCGCGGAAAAGCATCGTTGTCCTTCTCAGTACTTCTCGAAATTTCATGACGATTTGTTTCAGTAGATAAAGCGTGAAGAGGTAACAAACAAATAAATTAACAAACTTACTTTCGCATTCGTTTATATTAGTTAGGATTGTAACCGAAAGTATTTATGATCATTTTACGCATAAACGCTCTGAGCAAAGTTTAATGTATTTTTGTTAAATGACGACATCTTTTCAGGCTAAACTGCAGCTCCGGAGTGCAGGTATGTGCACTGCTGTGCATTCGGCGATGCAGCGACTGCAGCGCTCCAGCAAGGACCCGGCGGCGCAGCGAGCACTGCAGCTGCTTACTTACACTAACACTGTACTACAAGCTACTTGATACACCATGTACCTTATACCAGATTGTTACCGGATGATAATTGTTACCTAGTAATATTGTTTTCTTTTTTACTAAACTTTGATCAACTCGCCACCGTTCTTATCGAAAGAGCGGGGGCGTGTGCTATCGAATTTAATACACTCACTATCAAACAAAAATAATGCTCGCTAACAAATAGTGACATGATTATTATAATGTAAATAAGTTTGCGTCCTCCCGTTTAATATCATGTTAAAAGATTGTTAAAGTTCCTGACGTCATTTATTTGTAAAATAAACGTTAATATTACTGTTTGAAGTAAGTTAAGTAACAGTTCCATTTATTTAGTCATAAAAATACTTTCAAATTGAGCGGATTTTCCTCAATACTGTTCAGTTCAAACTAGAAAATTGTAAGCAATAAAGGAACTACACACACACAACCTAAACCAGTATTTGAAACCGTGTGATTTTGCGTTAACGATATTTTAAAACATGATAAGTACAAGACCGAAGTATTAAAAACGAATTGTTAAGGAGATAAAATAGCATGTAGAATTTTTTGAGAAATTAAAAAAATACCTATTGTGTGTAGGTGCGAGTTTAGAAAAATATAAATTTAATATGTCTCTTATAGGTATTTCTAGATCTCAGCCTTAGCGCAAATATGTGCATAATAAATGCAGCGAGCACAATTGTTGACAACATTTATGGCAGGCTTACTATAAGCACAGAATAATTAATACTATAAGTACTACATCCTATTGTAATATTAGCATTAAACAGTTTAAGTATGGTATTGTATCACAAGCTTCGGATTAATGAAATGTAAATTTAAATGCATGCTGCAGTTTATCGATTTTTATATGTAGCTATGGTGTAGCTTGTCAGTCTTTATGATTCTGACGATGATGACCGAATATGTGTCTGTTACCTGTGTTTGTGAACCAGGCAAGTAAATTAAAAGTCGGATGTATTTTTGTACTATATTGTCCTTATTTTGTTTAAATTAAATAAAGTCCAAATATTAATCTATCTTTTTATTGAATGCTGACTTTATCCGTCGGCTTCGCCTGCATTCATTACACGTGGAATTTTCCAAAACTTCTTTTTTTTCTTAGTGCTGACATTTCAAGATTTTTACGTTTAGCGGTTTCTTCTCTGCGTTGATATACCAATCAGTCAGCAAGTAATTTTATGTACCTACCTACTTAATACAGATTTTCCTTCTTCTTTATTTTTAAAAAGCTTTTGCCCGCGGAATTTCCCACGGGAACAGTGCTTTTTCCCAGGATGAAAGGTACCCTATGTCCTTCTCCGTACTTCTAACTATATGTATGCAAAATTTCAGGAAGATTGGTTCAGTAGATGAAGCATGAAGAAGTAACAAACAAACACACTTTCGCATTTGTAATATTAGTTAGGATTAGGATTAGGACTTTGATTAAGGATTAGGATTGTCTGCAGTGAAGTTCACACACCAGTGACCAGATTGCCAAGTGTAAAATAATAAAAAAAGTTGAAGCTGATATGATTAACTAATTTGTTTTGTTTACATTAGTTACAAACATACCAATAAACATTTATGATAAAGCAATTACAAAGTTTTATCTTAGGCATGAGTCGGTCAGCGATAAGTATCATTTTTTTTACTAGGTACTTACATTCATTTTTTTGTTAATTTATGTAACGCGTCCAATAATTGGGAACTGGAATGGTTACTTGTTACAGTCAAAGAAGTCAACGCCCAGTAGATTAATATTTTGTTTACGAAGTCGCTTTGTTGAGTAAGGTCATGCATTTGAGCAAAAAATATATACCTACCTACATAATACGAACTAGGCACTTCATATTCAAGGTACATTTATATTTTTTTCTCAAACCACGGCTTATTTTTTTTTGTTCCGGTAGACATACCAAGTGTTCGACCCAAGTTTAGCAGTATCGCTTGCGCAATGCGTAGTCATAGTACACTCTGAAACGTATTGTTTGTTTTAATATGGTCTAATAATAATACGTATACTTACTTTATTCACACTATTCGTATTCCGCATGTGTTCACGTCATTTGTTTGTTTATTGAAAATGATGTCGGTATAGTATAACTATCTAAAAGCGCCCGCGTACCCGCAGTTCCCGATGTTAATGCTGAGAACAACTACATGTCTCATGTCTCGTTTATCCAGTCTTGCCAAGGCCGAGTCCGCGATAAGGTTCAGCGTCGATATCGCACAATCGGCGCACACGGCGGCCAATACGATTTTTATGGGTTTGCATTGCTTATTATCGGTTTGAAGAGTAATCCACGCTTGGAGGCGCGCCGGTGCCTTGTCAGTGCGTATGTTTCTGCTGCCCGGCGCAGCACGGTGGTACTCGAGTGTGATCAATAAGGAACAATGGGGCGGCGCCGCGGCCGCTGGCGACCCTGGAAGTGACTCGCGGTCCGGCTGCTCCGAGTGCAGTGTTAGTGTTGTGTGTTTGTGTGATGATGTCGCCTCCACAGTTCAGCTTTCCGCCTGAGAGCTACTCGGCTGTGTACACTGGCGACGACAACGCGACTAGTGAGAATGTAAGTACTGGAGCCGCCCCGGTAAGCGGCGTGGCGTGGTGTTATCGCGGCGTGCGCCGGCGCAAGGTCGCGCCGCGCGCCACAACCGTGCATTCAACCCGCTTTGTGAACAATATTTGCGCTTCGCCGGACCTCCTCAGCACGTCCACTTTTCTTAATGTAACTTACACTAAGTTACACGGTACACTAAAAAAATGCGATATCATTACCACCATCAATAAGGGTTGTATTTAGATAATAGACAGAAATATCTCTATCTTATGCACTTATTTTGCACCATTTCTCATTTTACCAGGTTAGGCCAAAATTGTTTGTCGTATGTTATGTATGACTATGTGAGAATGTATGTAGGTGCTTATTGTATGTAAGTAATGTAAGTATATGATTGAAATATTCATATACAATAAGAACTTAATGTGGAAACTGAATTATTCATTACTTTGCTTCCTAATCCTCCTCAGCTGAAATACGAACGTACGTATGATTATATTTAGGTAGGTATCGCTAAAGCAGTTAAACATAATAACTAACAAAGGTTTGTTGTCGATCGCAATGCACTTATGATCAAGCAATGCGCTCCGCAAATAATTTGCAAAGGTATTTACTTAATCGCACGTCAATCATGGGACGCAATGTGTAAATCACGTGTAAATATTCTTCTTAGATGAGACTGGAATCTACTGCAAAACTGAACCCCTTATATGAAATTCTCTATTTTGGTGACACATAAAATGCTGCCTATTTTATTTAAGCCATATGTTACGGATAGTATATATTTTGCCAAGAAGTAAGCTCACGATATTTTCCCTCACCATAAAACAAATGACCTAACTATGTCGCTTATTTTATCACATAATTCAATGGGTTATTGTAAATTCGTCCCTGGAGTTAATTCGGTACCTAAAAACTTGCTGTAAATTCGTCTCTCGTTGTTATTTTTATAGTAAAGCTTTTGCCCGCGGCTTCGCCCGCGTGAATTTCCCACGGGAACAGTGCTTTTTCACGGGATGAAAGGTACCCTATATCCTTCTCCGTACTTCCAGCTATGTGTATGCGAAATTTCAGGAAGATTGGTTCAGTAGATAAAGCGTGAAGAAGTAACAAACAAACAAACTCACTTTCGTATTTATAATATTAAGTAGTTAGGATTCGGTACGTAAGGTTTTTCGTACAGACAGCAACAAAAATGAAGCACCCAATGTGATAAAATCAGTTGGGGGTAGTGTATGTTTACTTTAGTTAAAATATAATTCATAAAAAAAAAATACTAAAAAATATAAAAAAAAAATTACAAAATTACTACATTCATTACTACTATTATTATATTTTCATATACAAAATCCTTCGAACTTTGATATAATCACAGCCAGCCAATTTGCTTGCGATTAAGTAAATCAATCCAGGATAATAATCATCGTTAGTTTTTAATGATCACAGTATAAAATAGTTATCATTTCTTTAAAAAATCAGCTAATTAATACTACATTGTGAGTTTTCATTTTACTGCTAACTGTACATTTTACAAAAAAAAAACTTGAGTGGCAAATTTACCACAAAAATTTAATAATATTTATAGAAGTACCGAATTTACTTTGAATGTATGGAATATTATTTAGGTACCGAATTAACTCTAGGGTCGAATTTACAATAACCCACTTCAATCAACTATACCTCTATAGTTGATTGACGATCGCATATATAAGTCAAATTGGTCTACAAACTCACGAGCAGAATTCGAACTTATAAATTCAGAAACTTTTACCTCATCCATCACGCTCACCATCACAAGCAGGCGTTTGATCAGTTTGTGTGTGTTCCAAATATCAATAGCGACCTATCTTTGGCTGTGATATCCACTGACTTAATTTTTTGGACAGGATGGTAAATAGATCTGTCCGTTTCAGAACGGCAAACCGCTGTGTGACTCCTGCGAGAACTCGCCAGCCAGCTCGCCGCCTCCGAAACTCTTCAGCTGCTTTCATTGCGTGGTGCGTTCGGAAAGTAAACCTCTTTTGCAATTTTCTATTTCCACTTAGTACTCATTTTATACTTACTACAAATAAAAATAGGCCACAATGCCACAAAAGACAAACGAACATTTCCTATAGGTATATGATATCCTCCTCCTCATCCTATATAATTCTAATCCGAAACGAACATTTCCTATATATAGTAGACTGTTATTTAGGACTGGGTATGCTAATTAAATTTCCAATAACATTAGGTGCCCGGATGGCACTTTATAGGTATCTACCTATCCTAAGTATCATCAGGGTTCGCTTGATTTCCATGCGGCTTGGTTCTGTCTGGCTTTATCCAGAATTTCTACAGTAAGTATAACGACAGCCCCTCCCTCAGGAAAAGTTCATTTCATGAGTGTAAAATAGAATCAATATATCTTCTTTATGTTTTTTTTCAGTTTCGGAATGGCTTTAGAGATTTTAGAAAAGAAAACCACGTGGCCCAAAAAAAGGTAAGCAGTTGTTATGTTTTGATACAATCGTGAAATATATAAAAAAAAGTACTTACCTACTTATGTGGAAAATTAGAGGAAGCTATATTTTTACACGACGACTGCCCAAAAAAGGAGTGTCATGTCTATCCCTTATTTCTTGTCTGTCACGTCTAGAACTGGGCCAACAGAAGTTGGCTATGGTGTACGTACCTTCTTCATTTTGTTGTTTGTAACAAATGAAGCTTGCCTATTACTTAGCCTAACCTAGCTATTTACTAGACTATTAGGTACTTAGTGTTATTTGTTTGTCTTTATCTATTATTTGTTTGAAGATGTAAGATCTTCAAACAAATAATAGTACCTATCTCATAATATTGTTACAAAGATTTAATTAGTTACACACGTTCAATATTAGCCCGATAAGAATTTTTCAAGTTTAGTGTATTTTTGTCCAAACACAAAGCTGCGAATTAGATAATAGCCTAAAATTAGGGTGATGTTGCCTTGGGTTACCTTGCTATCTTTTTGCAATTGTTTGCATTTTTGTAGGAAGATTACACAAGTAGATACCTACCTATATCTATGGATAAGTTCATGTCTTCATATAAGTAGTAGATACTGATAGTACTATGAAATTAGTTCTAGTTTTTCTTTATTTCCATGCATAGCATCCGATTCTTGAATATTTTTCCTATATAATCCTAAACCCTACTAATATTAGAAAAATGCGAAATGCGATACAAATGCGAAAGTTAGGATGTGAGTTTGTGAGTATGTTTGTCTGATCTACTCAATCAAGCCAAATCTACTGGACGGATTTCGATAAAATTTGGTATACGGGTAGAAAAATACCGGTATTAGCACATAGTACTAGTATTTTATAATACACGCTAAAGTTTACTAGTACATTAATAGTACTCTTAATTAATTCTCCCGAACTGTCTTTCTCTCTTGACTGACTTATCGCGAATAGGTAGGTACTGAAAAATTCGCTCTAAGTGTTATCGAACTCACAGGAGTTATCTACAGATTCTACACCTATTGGGAATCGGTGTTATTTTTGATGCAAATGAATTCCTTAAAATAATATTTGCTCATACTCCATCTCAAAAGGTTCCACTTCTGGCATTCGCAAAGATCGTGTGGTTTTTTGACAGCGGTTCAAGTTCAAGTAAATAGATATGTAATTTTGCACACTTGGGGTTTCCCTCCCAATGTCAACATTTGCTCTATCTAATATGACGGACCCATGGAAAAATTAAGAACTCAAGACTTGTTCCATGGACGGACCTTAATAACGTGCCTTTGGTTGTTTTGGATTCCGTTTGACCCTACCAAGACAATTTAATTTTTATAGCATCTTCACTTCATCTCGTTACACTCAAAAGGACCTGGTCACAGTCACAGCAGGTTCGTCACGATATTTTCCTTCGCTCGTGGCCTATTCGCAATTTTCTAAATTAGGCAGAAACTATTGCCTTAATTAGGCAATAGTTTCTAGCTGATTTTTACGAAGCTTTTATAAAGTGTTTTTACATGATTATTCTACGTAAGTATCCATCGACTCCAACAATGCTCTTCTCGCGTGAAGTATTTGCTTGCTGCTTATAATATTATTAGTCCACCGAATATACCTGGTTTTCCACATTTTTTTTGTTATTATGCAAACATGGGTAATCCCTAATAAAGTTATTCATTAATATTGGTATTGTGAGTAATAACGGCTCTCTTTGTTTGATATGGAAATGAGACAAGTTCGTCAAGAACATATTTTTTGCAACGTTTGTCAGTTATCGTCAGTGGCTTTAACACTTAACTCAAGTGTTATACAATATGTGGTATTATATTATACAATTACATATGTTAAATTTCCATTAATATCGGGCAAATAATAAGATGCAAGAGTGCACTATTGGAACTTAGTTGTATCAACTTGAGTTTGACTATTTGTGCTATACGCTTGGTTTCACTACACTTCTAATTTCTTTGATAGCTCCATAAATAAATAGTTGATCAGATACATTATTATCAGCATAGCAAATAATCCCCTCTCATTTTGATACCTACAAACCACAACAACCTTAATACCAATAGAATAGTGCTTCAATCTTCTATTTTATAAGTAATTTTACGAATACAAAAATGTAATAATAAAATAATAAGATTTTCAAGTGTCACCAGCAGCAACTACAACATGTAGTCCAAGGGAGGGGCCTAGTTACCTGTAACGCAGGTCTCTTTGGAGACCTATTTCAGGAACTAGTCTCTTCACAAAGTCTACGAATGTATCCTAGTTCTTTAGAGTTGTATTGTATTGATACATTAGCTATAAGTACATTATTTTTATTTTATTTTTTATTTTATTTTTTGTGAAGAGAAAAAAAAAGTTTTTATTATTATTATATTACTAGCTGCTGCCCGCGGCTTCGCCCGCGTGAGTTTCGCTTAGATGAAAAATCTTGTGTTCCAAACTGTAGTAATCTAGACTCCAGTACTCAAAATTTCAGTCATTTGGTTATCCCGTGTCCCGCGGGAATATAATAGGTACTCGTATCGTCGCGGTGTTAAAATGAATCAAATGTGATATTTCATTCAATAAATGATCTTCGTCTACTCATTAACTACAATTTCCCGTGTACCACCACTCCCACCCCGAGTCCTTCTTTGTCCTATCCCGTGTCCTGTCTATTTATACGTCAGTAGAAAATGCTCATCAGGTTGAACGACTTTTGCTAAGGCCCCATTTCCATTAATTTTATAAGTAGCTGGTCTCTTGGAGTTCTTCATCAGATGTTTCATAATCTTAAATTTTTATACGTCAGCAGAAAATGCTCATCAGGTTGAACGACTTTTGCTAAGGCGTCATTTTCATATATGAAATAGTGTAGCTGGTCTCTTGGAATTCTTCATCAGATGATCCTGATCTTCGATTTTTACACGTCAACAGAAAATGCACGTCAGATTGAACTACTTTTGTTAAGGCACCTTGTCCATATTTCTTATAGTTGAACTGTTCTGTTTTGGTTCTTCATCAGGTGTTCCAGTTTTCAAAATCAATTATAGCCTAAATGTTGCCCAAGCTTTATAGCTATACAACAAAAAAAGTTTTATTCAAATCTGTTCAGTACTTTCGGAAATTAACGTGATCATACATACAGACAGACAGACAAGAAATTCCAAAAAAAAATTTTTGCTTCCTATTATTCTTTTTAAGTGTCCCTCTATCCATTTCAGTCAAAATACTAAATGTACAGACAAAATGTTTTTACTCTCTTATTATATGTATAGATTATTATTATTTTACAGGATATTTATTACTAGCCATAATCTTGTTGCCTGACAATTTTTAAGCTAAGCGTTAGTTTATCTACCTGCTTAAATTAATTAAGTATTATGACTTTGAAAGTGGATGATAATCTATAAGTATATATAAACTCAAAGGTGACTGACTGACTGACATAGTGATCTATCAACGCACAGCCCAAACCACTGGACGGATCGGGCTGAAATTTGGCAAGCAGGTAGATGTTAAGACGTAGGCATCCGCTAAGAAAGGATTAACGCGAGCGAAGCCGCGGGTAAAAGCTAGTGTCCTTATATTCCTTGACTACGTATTGATAAATAGTTGGTATTGACTGCACATATTGATAAAGCATGTCTAGGTTTAAAGGAATGATAATATGAATTACAGCATCTTTGTTTCACTATGTGACTGACGTAAACAGCCTTTACGGGAAATAACATTTACGACAAATAAAACTAATATAAGGAATACGAAAAATACATAAAAATAAGACATAACTACTTCTACGAAGCGATTAAAACAACAGATATTTAAGTAGCGGCTTTAGGGCGGGGCGCGTTTGGGCGACGGCCTAGGGCGCCGGACGTCAAGAGGCGCCGCAGGTGCCCCTGTTGTCTGGTGAGGGGCGCCGCAGGCGTCCCCTGTTGTCTAGTGAGGGGCGCCGCAGGCGCCCCCTATTATCCGGTGAGGGGCGCTGCAGGCGCCCCCTGTTGTCCGGTGAGAAGCGCCGAAGGCGCCCCAAAGAGACGCCTCAAAGGGTCATCATAAAGGGCCGCCGCAAGCGCCTCTTTATTTATTTTATTTATTACATGCTAGATTTTGCCCGCAGTTTCGCACGCGTGCTTTTTCTCGGGATGATAGGTATATTACATTACATTAGACAAAGCGTGAAGAGGTAACAATAGTACATTGTGATATAAGTGCGGTAAGTTAAAAATTACAGCCGAGGCGATATTGCTAGCCCGAGCCGTAGGCGAGGGCTACAAGAAAGGCAGAGGCTGTAATTTTCAAAGCGCACGTATGTCATACGACGTTTTATAACATATTTGCGAGGAAATATTTAAATAAAACTCGAAAAACGACAATACCAAAGAAAAAGCGCGCGGTATAATTTTACTTGTTCACAAATTACCGATGCGCGCGCATCAGCGCTTTTTTTTAAGGCAAATGCACAAAAAACAGCCAGTATTACCTTAGTATTAATTATATTATCTGTGGTATTACTAATATAGTAATAGTACATTATGATACAAGTGTCCAAAGTCGGTCATTACGCACAAGAGGCGAGATTGGCGCGCGAGCCGAAGGCGAGCGCGCTAATAAAGCCGAGTGTGCGTAATGACCAAATGGACACGTGTATCATACGACGTTTTTCAACACACTTGTGAGTAAAAAAAATTAATGTGGTCCTCACATCTAATTATCGGAAAACGATTGCACCCTTTTGTCATTCCTCCACTTTATAAAACATTCGTATGCATGCCGCCAAATACTTGCGTTTGATTTTGGAGGCAATAAACATTACGCGCCTCGTTAATGATTTCAGGTGGAGTTAAATTTACATATTCTTCTATACTAGTCGACATTTTATTAAATATTTAATATGCTAACACGGCGAAAATCGGAAAATGTCCCTAACAAACACAACATAATAAATATAGTCTTGTTTTTTATTCGCGTGCCGCCGCCCGCCGCACACTGGTTTGAAAATCGTATATAGTGGACTTAGGGATCAAAGTGCAGCTATCACGCAGATTTTTTTTTTACATACTACTTTTAACAATAGCTTTAACTTTTCTAAATAAGGTTTTTGCTAAAAAGTGCATTTTCATATTTAAAAAAAATATTGTTTATTTTTTTGTATGGAGAAAAAGTAATAATCATAAAAATCTTTTAAATGGTAATACTGTTAGGCAAGGCGGCTAGTAGGCGTTATAGTCCGCACAATTCTTAACATTTTGTTCCTTAGAGTCATATTCATATGTCTGCCGCTTTGGCCTCCACAGCGCTTGGAAATTTCCTTATTAAATATATAGGCATCGTAAACTAAGTTACCGTACACTTGCTACGTGACCCGTTCAGAGGCGGAAGTAGAGTCTTTCAAAATACCACACTTGATCATAGGAGGGGGGGGGATTTCGTCATCACGTACACGTACAGAGAACCAGAGGGGGAGGGGAGAAGTTCTTTGCTTATAGTACGAGTGATAAAAAAGGAGGAAGGGGGGGGGGGGGGCGGGAGGCAAAATGGATCCTTTTGAATGTGAATGAATGGAACTTTTAAACGTAGTATGGGGACGTTCCCTTATCTTATAATTATATATTTTTAAATATAAATATTCTAAATCGAGTATAATATGAACTATTTGAACTTCGTGTGCTCGGGCTGGGTTTTTCATAAGGTGCCCAATTACATGGGCAAGGTCGTTTTTGCCTTCTGATTTAAGATTAGAGACTAGAGCAAAAGACAACTCATCTGCAGAATAGTCGCTTAATGTACCATACCGTCTTTTTTTTTGCTCGTTTCCCAGGTCAGAAAATGGTTTTCTGACCTGAATTTATGTAGAAGTGTTCATATCCTTTGTTCCAGAAGATGTGGATGGAGTGACGTATTTAATAGGCTCTGGTAGCTGAATTTTTTCCTCTACTTTTTTGCTCTTAAAAATATATATTTATAAGATAAGGGAACGTCCCCATACTACGTTTAAAAGTTTCCATTTTGCTACCCCCCCCCCCCTTCCTCCTTTTCTGATCACTCGTACTCACAAAGAACTACTCCCCTCCCCCTCTGGTTCTCTCAGCGATTCTGTGTACGTAATGACGAAATCCCCCCCTTCTATGATCAAGTGTGGTATTTTTAAAGATTCTCCTTCCGTCTCTGAACGGGTCACGTAGCATTATAGTTTATGATGCCTATATATTTAATAAGGAAAATTTCCAAGCGCTGTGGAGGCCAAAGCGGCAGACATATGAATATGACTCCAAGGTATAAAATGTTAAGAATTGTGCGGACTATAACGCCTACTAGCCGCCCTGCCTAACAGTATTACCATTTAAAAGATTTTTATGATTATTACTTTTTCTCCATACAAAAAAATAAACAATATTTTTTTAAAATATGAAAATGCACTTTTTAGCAAATACCTTATTTAGAAAAGTTAAAGCTATTGTTAAAAGTAGTATGTTGGAGCGCCGTATAATTAGTGGCCAGCTTTAGATTTAAAAAGAAATTGTAAACCCGCTTATGGCAACATTCATTCATCTTTGTACACGCAATCTACACGATTACACAGCACGTTGGAAGCAGACAAAACTCTTTTAATTTTCAAGACCCAAGCCCCAACATCTTGTGGACCTTCGTCGCCGCATCCAGAGTGGACCAGAGCGAGGTTAAGACGCATTGAAGGAAGCAGCTGGAATTTCGGTACGGTCAGCCATCCTTCCTAACCTCTTCCCTGTGGGTTCAATCTGTGCTAATCCCGTGCTTCAATCACGTTTCAGTGCTTGTGCTACGCTTAGGAGTCAGCTTTGTGCCGCTGCTAGCATCGGCTGACCCAACCACGCAACGTGTAGGTACGAGCAGGAACATTCGCAAACCGTAAGTCCTTTACAAACCAGCAAAATGAGCCTAGTTGATGATGGAGCTAAACCTAAATCACGCGATAAGTCTCCATATAGTAGGCCCCCTGTAGCTCAAAATGAGAGTGATAGTGCTAAATTAAGTGAGTTCGTAAAAGCCAGAGGTATTATCAAAGGTAGGCTTACTCGATTGATGACCTTTGTCAATAACATTACGCATGACCAGCTTAGTACGCAAAAAACCATTGATTTGAGGCTACGCATGCAAGGCGCAGCTAGTTTATTTACTGAATTTTCTGAGGTCCAAACTGAGATCGAAAAAACAGTAAAAGACTCTGATTTGGACGTCCAATTGAATGTGCGAGAATTGTTTGAGGATAGCTACTATAGTACTCTGTCGCAGGCTGAATATCTACTTAGTAACGAAAAATGTGTAGATGATAAAAAGACAAATATCTCTGATGGTTCTAATGCATGTCACAGTCACAGTAAATGTAAATCAATTAAGCTGCCCACAATATCTATGCCTACATTTGATGGTTCGTATGAGCATTGGCTTGAGTTTCGAGACACGTTTTTATCCTTAGTTCATAACTCAAAGGAAATCAGTGATATCCAAAAGTTCCATTACCTAAAGTCCTCATTAAAGGGTAGTGCAGAGCTAGTCATCGATTCTGTTGAGTTTTCGGCAAGTAACTATGCAGTGGCGTGGGAATTGCTATTGAATAGGTACAATAATAACAGTCTTTTAGTACATAACCACGTTAAGGCCTTATTTACCATACAGAAAGTGTCAAAGGAATCGCCCAATTTGCTTAGACGGCTGATCGACTCAATTCTTAAAAACCTACGCGCTTTAAAAATATTAGGTGAGCCTACTGAACACTGGGACACGCTTGTCATATTTATAGTAACTTCCAAGTTAGATGAGATAACTGAACGTGAGTGGGAACAATATAAGTGTACTATTCGCAAACAATCCGACACGAAATCGTCCTTAAAGGTAGACGACCTACTCACATTCCTTAGGTACCGCGCTGAGATGTTGGAAACATTGCAAGTCTCACATAATAAGGCTAATTCCGACAATAAAAAACAGACTACACATAAGACTCACTGCAATGTCTCCAGCAATCCACAGCGAGGTCACAACACTAGAAATAACAAGCCGTGTTTAATGTGCAACAACAATCATCCACTGTACTCTTGTCAAAGGTTTTTGGAAGCTAATTTAGACACTAAGTTACACCTAATAGCCACCCACAAGCTGTGTGAGAACTGTTTACGTCCTGGACATACGTTAGATACATGCAGATTCGGGCCGTGCCGTAAGTGCAATAAAAAACATAACACATTAATTCATAGTGACACGGCCACGGTCAAGGATACACGATCAATGACGCTGCATTCAAGCTGCACTGATGACGAGTCACACTATGCACCGCCCGCGACCCTCGCGTCGCCCGCTCACACCATCACAGTGCCGATTCATACATCTCAAGTAAACAAGTCACACACAGATAACTCTCGCTATTCATTTAATAATCAATCGGCTATGGGTACGTATTCTGTGTTATTATCTACTGCCATGATCGAGATCGCTGACAAATATAACGAGTTTCATGTCGCACGCGCGCTTCTGGATTGTGGTAGTCAATTATGTTTTATATCTCAGGACTTATGTAATAAAATAAATGCAACTATGATACAGTCCACTTGCGAAATACGAGGAATAGGTAACTCAGTTACACATTCGACACAAATATGTGATGTGAAGGTGAGATCGCGCATAGGAACATATTCAACTCGGATCAAATGTTTCGTATTGCCTCACATAACATGTACATTACCGGCAGTTGTATATGATCAAAGCGCACAGTCTATCCCCGACCATATACAGTTAGCTGATCCATTATTTCATAAATCACAAAATATAGACATATTAATAGGCGCAGACTTATTTTGGGATTTACTATGCGATGGTAAAATAAGGTTACCTAACGGGCCTTTTTTACAAAATACAAAATTCGGTTGGATTATTTCAGGTCCTATTCATAATTCTACGCACAATAAGAATAGGTCTTTCCAATGTAATTTTACACACGCAATTGAAACTCAGCTACGACAGTTTTGGGAACTTGAGGAGTTGCCTAGGACATGTAATACGCACACAGACGACGAGCGTGCCTGCGAGGAACATTTTGTCAACACTACTACACGCACTAGTGATGGAAGGTTCTGCGTCCGTCTGCCGCTTAGGGAGTCACCTACTGTCCTTGGTGAGTCATTTTCTCAGGCAAAAAATCGTTTTTTAGCTTTAGAAAGACGCCTCGAACGCAATCCCACTTATAAAAAATTGTACGCTGATTTTATTCACGAATACCTTGATCTAGGTCACATGACAAAGGTAGATTCCTACGGAAATACACACTACTTTTTACCACATCACGGTGTATATCGCGAGCATAGTTCTTCAACCCGTCTTCGCACGGTTTTTGATGCAAGTTGTTCTACTAGCAACGGTGTGTCATTGAATGACATTCAGCTCGTCGGGCCGCGACTTCAGAGTGATTTATTTGATATTTTACTAAGATTTAGGCGATATAGGTTCACTGCATGTGCGGATGTACAGAAAATGTACAGACAGTGCCTATTACATGAATCAGATCGCGACTTGCAGTTGATTGTCTGGCGGGACAATCCATCCGAACCTTTAGGTATTTATCAGCTGAACACAGTGACTTACGGCATGGCAGCGTCGCCTTTTTTAGCTGTTAGATGCCTCAAGCAGCTTGCACTTGAGTGTACGGATCCTGACGTGCAAAGAATCATCTCCGAGGATTTTTATGTTGATGATATGATTACCAGTTGTGATGATAAGCAGGAATTGTTAAATTTATGTAATAAGACGTCGGAATGTTTACAGTCGGGTTGTTTTCCGTTGACAAAATGGATGTTTAACTTTCCCTGTGATCAATCATCAGCATCTTTTAGCGCAGGCAAGGAGTTAGCGTTGGGTGAAGGCGTTCATTGTAAGACTTTAGGTTTAGGTTGGTATAACACTAGTGATGAATTTTATTTTAATACGCAGTTCAAGGGTGACACTAGCAAGGTTACAAAACGTAACATTTTATCACACATATCTCAAATATTTGATCCCCTCGGATTAGTAAGTCCAATCGTAATAGTTGTCAAGATTTTACTGCAGCGACTTTGGTTATTGCAATTAGCTTGGGACGATGAAGTACCTAGCGACGTTTCACGCACTTGGGCTCGGTTTGTAAACGCCCTACCGGCGCTCGGTACCATTCGTGTTCCTCGTCACGTAATATGTAATAATGCTACGCGTTTGGAGCTTCACATTTTTACCGATGCTTCGCAAGCAGCGTATGGCGCATGTATTTACGTACGCTCAGTCAATAACAATAATGCATCGGTAAGATTGTTATGCTCAAAAAGCAAAGTTGCTCCTTTAAAGCCTGTTAGTATTCCGAGGCTAGAATTATGCGGTGCTTTATTAGGTGCTAGACTATACAGTAAAGTAAATCAGTCTCTGCATCTTAATTTTGACAACATTATGTTTTGGACTGACTCAACAATAGTTTTAGGTTGGTTAAGTATGCCACCAAATTTACAAAAGACTTTTGTACAAAATCGGACAGCAGAAATACATGAGTTGACGGGAGAACTTCCTTGGCGGCATGTAAGTGGGAAAAACAACCCAGCCGACCTCTTATCGCGCGGTCTTTCACTGGAAGACCTCTCCACTTCTATATTATGGTGGGAAGGTGCAGACTTTCTCCGTCAACCTGATTTTAGTTGTAGTGAAGTGCCATCGCTATCAAATAATGTATTCGGTGATTTGCCAGAATTGAAATCACATGTTACGCTATCTTCTTCTATGGTTAAGAATGTTTCTGAGTGTAGTTTGTTCCCTTTCAACAGATTCTCTCAATTTAATCGCATGAGACGCGCCGTCGCGTATTTAAATCGCTTTATTTTTAATTTACGCAATTCTCACAACCGTCGGTCAGGCGTTCTCACTGTCGATGAATTGAGGGAATCTGATATAATCTTAGCCAGGCTGTCTCAATTGGAATCTTATCCAGTTGAGCACACGTCACTTACAAAGAATGGTAGTTTAGGCAACAAACACAATTTGGCGAAACTGAGTTTATTTATTGATGACAATAAATTAATTCGAGTAGGCGGCCGTATTTCAAACTCACCAGACTTTTCTTTAGATAAGAAGCATCCAATACTCATTTCTGGTAAACATCCTTTTGCAGAATTGCTTTTTCGATTTGAGCATATTCGCTTGCTGCATGCAGCTCCACAAGCGCTTTTATATAACTTGCGAGAGACTTGGTGGCCTATTGGTGGTAGGAATCTCGCTAAGAAGATTGTGCATAACTGCGTCTCGTGCAAGCGTTTACGTGGCAGAACTCCCACTCCAATAATGGGGAATTTACCGATGGAGCGCTTGGATTCAGGGTTCCCTTTTATACGTGCTGGAGTCGATTACGCCGGGCCAATGCTCATGCTAAATCGCAAAGGTAGGGGCGCAAGTACTAGCAAATGTTACATTTGTCTTTTTGTTTGTTTCGCGACTCGTGCCATACATCTGGAACTAGTCAGTGACTTGTCCACAGACGCGTATTTACTGGCTTTAAAAAGATTTATGTCCAGACGTGGCAAGCCACACGAGATATTCTCAGACAATGGTCGAAATTTTGTCGGGCTTATGAACGACTTTAAGAAATTTTTAAATAATTGCTCACCGGAGATACTAGATTACGCAATCAGTCAAAATATAAAATTTTCGTTCTTACCTCCGTATTCTCCGAATTTTGCTGGTTTGATGGAGGCAGGAGTGAAATCCTGTAAGTACCATTTAAGGCGTGTCGTAGGCAATGCACATTTAACTTACGAGGAATTTAGCACGGTCTTGGCGCAGATTGAAGCCGTCTTAAATTCCCGGCCTCTTAGTCCTATGTCCACAGATCCTCATGACTTCACTCCATTAAGTCCAGCTCACTTTTTGGTTGGCCGTCCACTAACCACACCGGCTTGTAATGACGTTATGGACATGCCAACAAACCGCTTGACTCGCTACCAACGACTGGAGCAAATTCGCCAACACTTTTGGGCAAGATGGTCGAAAGAATACGTGTCAGAGCTGCAAGCAAGGACCAAGGGAATCAAGAATGACATTCCGTTGAAGCCAGACATGCTTGTCGTCATCAAGGACGATAACTTGCCTCCCTTGAAGTGGCACCTTGGGCGAATCATCAGCACCATTCCAGGCAACGACGGCGTGGCTAGAGTGGCTAATATAAGGACCTCCAACGGCATCGTGAAACGCTCTTACAGCAAGATCTGCCCACTGTTCGAGTAGATCCAGGAGTTCCAGCGCAGGATCCTTTGGAACCAGGAGCTTCCAAGGCCGGGGGCATGTTGGAGCGCCGTATAATTAGTGGCCAGCTTTAGATTTAAAAAGAAATTGTAAACCCGCTTATGGCAACATTCATTCATCTTTGTACACGCAATCTACACGATTACACAGCACGTTGGAAGCAGACAAAACTCTTTTAATTTTCAAGACCCAAGCCCCAACAAGTATGTTAAAAAAAAATCAGCGTGATAGCTGCACTTTGATCCCTAAGTCCACCATATACGATTTTCGAACCAGTGTGCGCCGCCCCGCGCCGTTCGCAGGGAGCGCGCGGTGCACGCTGCGGATGGTATATCGCCATACAGCCAGTATGGCTGTATAAAAATCATTATCTTTGCTTATTTAAAAACTGTTGTTATTTTTCCTATTTGATCTAATATGTATTATGCGGCTAAATTAAAAATGCTTTGTGGAATTCATAACGCGCATTAGTTTTCTATCTTTTGTATAGCGCAGTATGGTAATTTTTATTTCCAAACACCTCCGTAATATATTCGTAATACCTTCGTAATACCTTCGTAATATATGGCATTATGGGCCTAAATTCGATGTAATAAGACCCACTTTACGAGCAAGTGTGTTGAAAATTAATATTTTTGTGTTTTGTTGCAGATTAATGGTTGTAATTTATTGTCAAAATTAATTTAAAAAATTATTTTTTTATTTATTTTATCTCCTAAAGTTAATTTTATACATAAAATGTTGACCACTTTACTGACATAAAAACTCTTTGCTATGATTTAAAAAAGTATCGTTCGTTTTTAAACAGAGCGTGCGTTTTACTTTACAATAACGCACAAGTGTGTAATGAGTATACAATATTGAAATTGGTGAAATAAGTGACACTTTACGAGCAAATATGTTATAAACAAATAAACAAACCAACAAATTCACTTTTGCATTTATAATATTAGTATAGGATTATTTTGAGTTGGCACAACTTGGTCGTAAGAGAAATCCAAAGGCGCTTACGCTTAGGCCCTATGTGCCAACTACGCCATTTTCAAAAAATTCCAAAGAATGGCTCGACTATCGATTTTTATATGTTTATTGAACTTGCTCTCAAAATTTCACGGGAATCGAAATACGACCTCTAGAGGAGAACACACAATACACAGACATACCAAAGCATTCTTGGTCAAGCTCAATGCGGGATTTTCCGAGACCCAAATAAAAAAAAAAAAATAGTTCCAGATGAATTCATAGGTGGCGCTTAGTAAAAGGCAAGACCATTTAAAAAGCAAAAACGCACGGTACTGGCATTAAAAAAAAAAACCTAATAAAAAAACATCTAAAAAGTATCAATATTGTGATTTGTGCAACTGTCAAACTGTTATGTGATTTTTTTTCTGCCTCTGACTGACAATAAAAAGCGCACAATATAGGTACAGCCATTATTACTACTCGGCTTTAAATAAAACGCCATCTGTTGAGACTTTTTTATACTGATTTTTTTTTCTTAATTTAGCTGTTAGAAAAATCGCTCATTACTTTATTCTTAGATTAACATAACATAAAATAAATATATCCTCGACATTACGCCTGTGAACAAACAAAGTGCAAAATTTCCACACGCGTATCGATGTTTAGACTTTTTTCGAAAAGGTTAGGTTACAGGGAAAACATTTTTGTTTTTCACTATTTCGCACTTTTTTCGTTTTTGACTTTCTCGAATAATTCTTTTTGCAACTTATAACACCAGTGCTAAGTCCAGTGCCACCTTATAAGTCCAGTGCTAAGTTATAAAAATGTGTGTTACATGTACTCTGTTCTTTTATATCATAAATAACATATAAATATATATATAACATATAAAAAAAAAACTTAAAACTTTCAATCGAAGGGAAATGTGCTCGATAGTCGTCTGAGGCACGAAATCTATGAATTTTTTTACCCTTTGCCTTTTTTCTTATAATTTTGATAAGAATAGTACTTATTTAGGGAGCGCCGTAGAAATCTCGCCCAGGGCGCTGGTAGTGCTAAAGCCGGCACTGTATTTATTGTAAAAAAAGCAGCAGCAGTGTCAGTCGCAAAAAGTGCAGCCTGTTTGCCCGTTGATTTGTCTCTTAGGATGCATTCAGGATACACAAATCACGTTTCCATTCTAACCAAATTCTAATAGTGCATTTCATAATTATCATCTTGTGATATCGGGCCGATAGCATCGGAACGGTATATTCAATTGCATTCTAGGACGGTCTGGATAATTTGATGCGGCATTAGTTCATGCGTCACTAGTTCTGGATAGGTCTCCTGTGGCCGGACGGTGACTGACCGGCGAAGACCGACATTCTGCTGAATGTCCGGTCCCGATTAAGTACGTCACTCGACATTAATGTCTAGGAGTCCTTTCAATACTAGACACGTGAGAGCATGACCGGAGATCGCGGTCATTTCCGCTGTAAGTATGGGAATCTGCATATTTTAAAATTCTGTTTTAGATTTGATTTGTAATGAGCGTTTTACTGACAGATAATTAAGAAAAAAAAATCAGTATAAAAAAGTCTCAACAGATAGCGTTTTATGAAAGCCGAGTCGTAATAACGGCTGAACCTATATGGTGCGCTTTTTCTTGTCAACCAGAGGCAGGCAGAAAAAAAATCACCTAACAGTTTGACAGTTGCACTAATCACAATATTGATACTTCTTAGATTTTTTTTTACTAAGTTTTATTTTTTTTTTAATGCCAATCCCGTGAGTTTTTGCTTTTTGTATGGAACTTTTTCTCTCGCCTTTACTTAAGCGCCATCTATGAAGTCGCCTGGAACAATTTTTTTTTTAATTTGGGTCTCGGAAAATCCCTCATTGCAACGTGATAAATGCTTTCGACAGCGGAACCTGGAAAATTGCATAATATGTAAAACAAAGTCCTTCTACCCCATTTGTTTGTGTCTGTGTATTGTACGCGGCGAACTCAAAAACTACCGAACGGATTTTCATGCGATTTGCATCAATATAACGGATTTACTTAGTCGTATGAACATCCACTACGCACCGCCTCAATAACACAATACCTACCACATTCACATTAATTTCAACGGGACTTCGCACGAACCTTACTTTAAAAAAAAGGATTCGGGAACCTTTTTTTAAAAAAAATTCCTAGCCTGTTGATGTGCCCCACTGCTGGGCAAAGGCCTCTTCTTTCTCCTTTAATTCGGGACCCTACCACACCTATAATCAAAAATGATAGTAGCTACAAGTTAGTCAATGTGCAACTTTATAAAGAACTAATTTATACTCGTTTGCGCGGTCAAAATGTGCTGCGTCAAGTAGATACTTAGGTACATGTTTTGATTCACTATAAAACTTTTATTTATTTATTATTATTACAATAAATTCATTTAACTTTATTACAAAGAAGTAAAAGGCGAATTTGAAGCCTAGGGCTTTTTGTACCAGTCAACCAACTGGGTTGTTGAAACAGTAACGTGTAGCTTTACACCGTGAGTACATCGTCCATAGCAATGACCGTTCTTATTTCTAGAGTTAACTACATTGTAGGCGCACGGCAAAAAAATCTCAGTGTTAGTGATCAAACATGTGTATACAATTGTACACAGGCTAATTAGCCTAGGGGGGCGAAGGGTCGTCCAGTGCTAGGTTCCTCTCGCCTCTCGGTCGTCAGGACGGGCGGTCATTCCTCGGCGGGCCCCAGCATACCACCCCTGCTTGTCTATTCCTCACGTTTTGTCGATGGCATTATTAACGTACCTTGTCACGTGTCCGGTCAAAGACTGGTGCCAGTATGACCTTGATGGCAAATAATAAGTGCGCTGGATTCGTAGATCTATTTAAAGTCAAATGTATTTTTACACGACTGACCAAAAAAGGAGTGTTATGTTTTCAGGGTTCATGTATGTATGTATGTATGTATGTATGTAAGTTTCTTTATTCCACCATAAGTCCTGAACGGCTTAACCGATTTTGATGTGAGAGGTATTTTTAGATTCCTTGCATTCCTCCGAGTGACATAGGCTATATGACGTCACCATGAAAACAAAATGGCGGATTATATATGCGATAAATAGCAGACCAAAAAAATTAAATTTTATCAATTTTATCGAGTGGGGTATCAAATTGAAGGGCTTTAGAAGGCGATTTCAAAAATGTATATAACTTATATGTTTGTATGTACTTTTTGAGTAAAAACTCGTCAGTCGTGTTTTTTATTTTTAATAATTAGCTTGTTGTCATGTTTTATTTAGAGTAGGAATTTTTTTGGGATGTTTTCTTATAAATTACTAGCTGTTGCCCGCGGCTTCGCCCGCGTGAGTTTCGCTTAGATGAAAAATCTTTTTGTGCTCCAAACTGTAGTAACCTAAACTCCAGTACTCAAAATTTCAGCCATTTGGTTATCCCGTATCCCGTAGGAATATATTAGGTACTCGTAGTACAGTCGCGGTGTTAAAATGAATCAAAAGTGATATAGTTTAATAAACGATCTTCGTCTGCTCGTTATCTACAATTTTCCGTGTACCACCACTCCCACCCCTAGTTCCTCTTTGTCCTATCCCGTGTCCTGTCTATTCATACGTCAGTAGAAAATGCTCATCAGGTTGAACGACTTTTGCTAAGGCGCCATTTCCATATATGTAATAGTGTAGCTGGTTTCTTGGAATTCTTCATCAGATGATCCTGATCTTCGATTTTTATACATCAACAGAAAATGCTCGTCAGATTGATAAACTTTTGCAAAGGTACCGTTTCCATATTTCTTATAGTTTAGCTGTTCTGTTGAGGTTCTTCATCAGGTGTTCCAGTTTTCATAATCAATTATAGCCTATAATGTTGTCCAGGCATAATAGCTATACAACAAAAAAAGTTTCATTCAAATCCGTCCAGTAGTTTTTGCTAGAAACGCGTACATACATACAGACAGACAGACAAACAGAAAGACAGACAGACAAGAAATTCCAAAAAAATATTTTTGCTTTCTATTATTTTTTTTAAGTGTCCCTCTATCCATTTCAGTCAAAAATACTAAATGTACAGACAAAATATTTTTACTGTTTTATTATAAGTATAGATATAGATAATAGGGTATATTTTATTTTAAAACTACAATTACTTTACTACTATTATATTTTTTGTAATTTATTCATGAAATGCTTTTGAGGACTTATCTGGATTTTTGGTTTAATTAAATATTTTGATTTTTTGGTATGAGTAGATACCTATGTATTTGAAACATAAAATAATCGAAATGCCTTGCTTGCTATGATGGCGTTAAAAATAATTTATGTCGCAACTAACTATACCTAGTAAAAAATAGCTGTCAAAGCCGGAGTCTGTAACGAATGTTCGAACACCTCTCTAAGGTGCGTTGAAGTCTTTTATACAAAAATTTGAAACATTATATTTATTTAATGTTAAGATCATCAATTTTATATATTTATTCAACATCCAAAATGTCACGCCCACTCCAAAACTTTGTGTTAAATTTTCTACTCTCTTACATTTTTTACAGTCCAACATAAGCTGAAAAAGTGGTATTCTAATCGGCACATAAATAGATATTAAGTATAACTTGCTTCGACATAATTCGTTTTCAATATATAGGTAGGTACTTAAAATATTCGATTCTGAATCGGACAAATTTCAGGCGATATAACACAACATCTCGAATGTGGCTGGTAGTTACGAGTATTACACATTCATTACTTACATTATTTCAGGCGCCAGCAAGCAAACAATATTGTAATGCAGAGGGGTTCGTCTCGAAAGTTACCTAACGTACTGACAAGTGACAATTTACAAATTTAGATAGAGCATGTGACATAAGTATGTTTATTTCATAACCTTTATGTAATTTTGTGAATACTGTTTTTTTATATATTACACGTCAAAATGAATAATTTTGAAATACGTTTGGTTAAGAAGTGATAGGTACTATGGTCACGTTTGTGATTCCTATTCATTGATTCCAGTCTCTTTTCAATAACAACCAGACTTGCTAATGGAGATTACCTGTTTCAATTTATTGTTGAGAGAAAGCAAAAAATATGTAACACGTGTTAGGCTGATGTTGTTTTCAACTTTCATTGTGGATTTTCATACTTAGATACATAATCTGAACGCAATGGGTGTCTATTAAAATACAGATTTTTATCACATCGATTATCATGTCCCAGAAAACTATTCCACGTTTTTTAATATATTTTTTTCTTAAAACATCGAAAAACTTATAATCGCAGTTTTATAATATCGAACAACATTTCCTAAAAAAAACGTTATAAAATTTCTACTATTCCAAGAAAAACGATATATCAAACTAACATTTCACACATGTATTAAGATATGGATGTAACCATTTATAATAACATGTTTCAATATGTAACGATGCGCATCATAACTTTTAATCGCAGTAACGTTTCATCGAACGCTGCATTCGCTTGTTGTTGCTTAAAAAATGCAAAAAGGTATAACATGATTGAGGCATACAGCAAGCATGCATGCAGCAAGCACAACATACATGTAGCAAGCATCAGCAAGCATGCAGCAAGCATGCAGCAAGCATGCAGCAAGCATGCAGCAAGCATGCAGCAAGCATGCAGCAAGCATGCAGCAAGCATGCAGCAAGCATGCAGCAAGCATGCAGCAAGCATGCAGCAAGCATGCAGCAAGCATGCAGCAAGCATGCAGCAAGCATGCAGCAAGCATGCAGCAAGCATGCAGCAAGCATGCAGCAAGCATGCAGCAAGCATGCAGCAAGCATGCAGCAAGCATGCAGCAAGCATTCAGCAAGCATGCAGCAAACATGCAAGCAGGCATGCAGGAAGCATGCAAACATGCAGCAAGCAAGTATTTCTGGGTGGCTCCACCAGAAGACTCGCTCCGTCGGCCCTTCGATTCATTCGGGCACTTAACCTCGCTCCGCTCGAGAGGTCGCCGATAATTAATGGACTAGCTATAAATTTACTGTTGATCAATACAATACTACCAGATTAATCTATCTATATAGGGTAACATAATAATGTAATATTTGATATTTCAAATATATTGCAAACTGAAACTTACGTGGAAATAAAATTATGGGTAACAAAACTTTGATGTTTCATTATTTCGATGAAATACATAAAATATGAAAAGAAATAACGATAGAGTGTATTTGTACGTAATGAATAATCGTTTAAATGAAATTTCGATGTAAACAGATTTAAGGATTTGTTACATATTGTATTAAAATATCTGCGAATGGTTTTATGGGACATGAAAATCGTTGAAGTAAATTGCGATAAAGTGATGGGTTCCCGAACGCAATACTCAAAAACTACTACGTAGGCATTTTCTTGAGAATTTTCTTTTCACCAATACAACGAGTGGAAATAAAAAATTGAAATGGAATGAAATTTCGCAATAGGCCAATAAGTCTTTCTCCACAACGGGCATCCAAGTTTGGCGATGTCGTCACTTCAAGGGCATTGTTGCTACAGCTGACTTCCCAAAAGGTACATATCCAGTACTGGAAAGGTACATTTTGGGGTAAAAAGTTACATAACCATTTTTTTAATCAACTCACATATACAGCTTCTATCTATCGCGGTTAGCGATGTGTCGCCGAGAATATCTCGGTTTCCAAAAATAAAAAAATTCCGAAATTTTCCAGAATTTTTCGGGAACATTTCCAATTTTATGCGAAAGTCTGTTTGTTACTTTTTCACGGCGTTTTAATGTTATTATGTTGCCGCGGATGTACCGCGGGCAACAGCTAGCACTGAAATATTTTGATCTGAAAAATTCTCAGGAATTCTCGGTTGCTCGGAAATTTCTTGAAAATTTAATTCCCCATTCCTCAACTCACTTATACAGCTTCTATCTATCGCGGTAAGCGATGTGTCGCCGAGAATTTCTCGGTTTCCGAAAATTTCTTTCATTAAAAATTTCCGAAATTTTCCAGAAATTTTCGGGAACGTTTTCTCCCAATTTTATGCGAAAGTCTGTTTGTTACTATTTCACGGCGTTTTATGAAAGACTAACACTTTTTGCCACGGTAGGATTCGCGGGCAACAGCTAGCACTGAAATATTTTGAGCTGCAAAATTCTCAGGAATTAAATTCTCGACAAATTTCTCAGAAATTTCTTGAAAATTTTCTCGGTAGTGAAATTCTTAAGAAATTTCTCGGTTTCTCGGAAATTTCTTGGAAATATTCTCGGGAATGAAATTATCAAAAAAATTCTCGGGAATTTCTTGGAAAAATTTCCCAGGAATATGGAAAATATACATTTCCCATAATCCGATTTTATCGAAAATTTCGGAAACGGCACATCACATTCGCGATCTCGCAAATCGTAATAAACCAGGGAGAGAAAGCGAGAAAATTTCTGCTCGCTTAGGTAGGTCCTTTAAAAAAATCCTACCAAGCAAGCAGCACAGCGAGGAAGGCGTCCGGGCGTCCAGTCAGCCGCCACGGCCAAATCGGAATCGGTCGGACACAGAATTCGAATAATCAAATCACAAGAAACAAAAGGGCTCTATTACAGATAAAATTCACAATATAAGAAATGACTTTACAAACACAGAGCCCGCGCGCATAAAAAATGAAAGAAAAGAAAGTGTACCTCTAATGTAGAAAATTAGAAACAAGTAGAAAGCAGTAGAAGTAGGCGGGAGTCTGTCTGCCCTCGGGCCCGGTTGGTCTTGGTCGGACGGACGCAGAAAGTTTCTTGGAAATTTCTTGGAAATATTCTCGAGAACGGAAATTTTTTCTAAAAACCTAAGAAACAGAATTTTCGGAAAATTTCAAGGAAATAAATTTTCGGGAACAGGGAATTTCTCGGTGGCACATCGCTAGACGGACCGTACATGAGCGAGATGCATATACAGAACTGCGAGATTGCACATAATCTCTCTCCACTAGGCTAGGACTTCGAGTAGCGTCGCGCGCGTCGGCTTATAAAATGTTACACATAGTTTTGGATAAGAACAAAAAAATGAAAAAGAAAAGATAAAAAGGTACATATACTGGACCCATTACACATGACACATTGGAACATTATTAAATGAAACAAATAGCCCTACAATTAGAAATTATTTAAAATCCTATAGTAAAATACTAAAGAAATGTGTAAACAAATCAAAGAGAAATGAATACGTAAGACAGATGAAAGAAAGTGATAACAAAGTAAAGACAATGTGGAAAATAATAAATACTAAAACAGGAAAATTAACAAAACGTAAAATAAAAAATATGAAAATTAAATTAAATAATAAAATAATTGATGATCCCATTATAATATCAAACACATTCAACAAACACTTTACGAATATTAGTACAGAACATTACATACAAAGTAACAGCAGTAATGGTTGTCCTGTTATTAATCCACCAACAGCAACTATGTTCTTAAGCCCAGTTAATGAAAACGAAATAAACAAAATAATTAAATCTGTTAAAAATAAACATAGTTATGGCTTAGATGGAATACCCCCGACACTCATGAAATTTAGTGCTGAAGAATTCACCCTACCTCTTACACTTTTAATAAATCAAAGTTTCAATGAAGGAACATTTCCAGATTTGCTTAAGATATCCCTTATCAAACCAGTTCATAAAAAAGACGACCCCATGAATCCTAATAATTATAGACCCATTGCTCTCCTATCCACATTCTCCAAAGTTTTTGAAAAAGCCATGAGTAATCGATTATATACATACCTTGAAAAATATAATATCCTTGACCACAGGCAAAATGCTTTTAGAAAATCCATATCTACCACCCAAGCAGTATATAACTATATACAAACAGCTCTGCAACATATCGATAGCAAACATCATGCAATTGGCCTACTAATAGATATGACTAAAGCATATGACACTGTATCACACAAAATATTATTAACCAAATTATACGGATCTGGTGTTCGTGGCCCAGCATACAATTGGTTTAAGTCATACTTACACAACAGAAAACAAATAGTCCAAATAACTCATCTTAATAACACCAATAACACCTTAGAATCAATTAATTCCGAAGAAGAAACATTATCTTGCTCGATTCCCCAGGGCAGTGTACTAGGTTGTATTCTGTTCATTTTATACATAAACGATTTGCCTAAAAATCTAGATGAAGAAAACACTTTATCTGTTCTTTTCGCTGATGATTTATCGATATTAATAAGACATGAAAACACAAATAACTCTGATATAAAAACCATTATAAAAAATAAACTACAAACAACAAAATCTTGGCTGAATAAACATAATCTCGAAATTAACTATAATAAGACTAAAATAATGCAGTTTTCATCCCACCACAAAATACCACTAGATACAAACACCCAATTTCAAAATACACAATTAGAAACAGTAACTTCCTTTAATTTATTAGGAATATGGATAGATTCACATGTAAATTGGAAATGTCATATTGATCATTTAAAAGCCAAACTCAGTAAATTTACGTATGCTCTCTACCAAATTAAACACGCTACTAATAATGAAACCGCATTGTCTGCCTACTATGCATATGCATACTCATGGTTGAGGTATGGCGTGATGTTATGGGGTAATAGTAGCAGCGCACATGATCTCTTCATATTACAGAAAAAATGTGTAAGAATACTAGCTCAAATAAGTAATACTGAAAGCTGTAGACCATTTTACAAAAAGTTTGAATTGTTAACACTTCCTTCTATATATATACAGGATATTTGCATATTTGTTCATAATAATAAACATTTATTTACACAGATAAAAGATACACATAATTATAATACAAGAAATAAAGAAAGATTTTGCATACCAACTTCACGAATAGAAATGTTACATAAAAGTCCATATCATATGGCAGTAAAAATTTACAATAAATTACCTCTTAACATTAAGAACGAGAATAAAAAAATATTATTTCAAAAGAAATTAAAGAAATTTTTACTATCAAATACTTACTACTCTGTAAATGAGTATTTGGAATTAGATAGTGCTTAAGTACCTATTGTATGTAAAAATGTAGTTTATAATTCTTAAGATGTAGGTCAATGTAGGTATATATATATAACTTTTGGTACCTACAAGATGTTCCAATATTTGCTGTACCCGAAAGGGTTGATAAGAAGGACTTGATTTTTTTAATTTGTAACAACTATGTATTATGTACCTTATCATGCAATATAGATTTTGAGTTTTGAGTTTGAGTTTGGAGGCTACAAAGGTAAGTCAAATGTGTAAAATGTATGGTAACGGCAACACTGTTCAAGGGGCAGCTGGTTTGCCCTGCTTTCTTTGTACCATCCATGGTCTTTAGTCCAGTATTTTCGGCCCCACCTACCGTCCTCCCATCGGCTTATGTAGGTACCTACGATATGGAGTAGATGTAACGAATTAACTTTCATCTGTATTCTGAGCTTTCAATGTAAAAGACCTAAAAAAATTAATGTTGTACGTATATCTAGATATAGATCTCGTTTTTTACAGACTCCATTGTTGTTACGTTTTTACATTTCCAGTGCGGGAAAAGACTATAACTTATAATTTATTAGAAGATACCTAGATATAATTATATCGGAAAGTGGTATTTTTAGGGTTCCGTAGTCCGACAAGGAACCTTATAAGATCGTTCAGTCCGTCTGCCCCGTCCGGCAAACTCCCAGCCGGTCCAAAAATCCTTTGATCTCAAAAAAATGCCGCCCATACAACTACTCCCAGGCAGGTCCACGGCAATAAAAAAATAGTTTCAACGGGTCCACGAGTTTTAAAAGTACAGTCGCTTACAGATATTATTCGTATTTTTATTAATTCTATAAAAAATTATCTGTATATATAAAATTGCTTGCTGACTTATTGTTATATCAACGCAGAGACGAAACCGCTGAACGTAGAAACTTGAAATTTCGCAAAGAGGTTCGTTATATAGTCTAAGTGAGCACTAAGAAAAAATTTAAGGTGGAAATTCCAAATTTTCATTCTTATTGTAAGGGGTGAAATTTACGCTCCTATATCACTATCTTACTCCCTTAAAGTTAAACAATCGGTTTAGGTTATAAAGCATTCTTAACTGTGTACTTAAGTGACATCAAAAAAGCTTTGATCTTTGCAATAATTCTCCCTAAGACTGTTAGGTTTTTATTGAAATATTAATACTAATTAAGTACATGACAGATACAAAAAAAATAACAAACTAATATCGACTTCAATCTGCTGACCACTGTACTTATCATAATTTCTTGGACCTACCTGAAATCACTTATATGGAATTTAAATATTTGGCGTGGACTCGCTGGTACTAAAATTTTGGACCGCTGGGAGTTTGCCGTCCGTTCGTCCTAGTCTGTCACAGCAGAATATCTTCTACGTTTATGGACTGATTTGCATGTAACTTGGTTCAAGGATACTTCACATATAGATCTCATTTAAAAAAAAAAAAATTACCCCTTTTTAAGGGTACCTCCCTATACATGTAAAGAGGGGGTGAATTATTTTTTGAGTGCACCCCCTTGTGTGGGGTATCGTTGAAAAGGACTATGAAAATAAGGTAGGGTTTCCATACAACACTTTTTATCAGCTTTACCATTTGCGAGATATAGCCCGCCAAAGTCGTTTACACGGTGTCCCCCCCCTGTAATTTCTAAAGTCTTGGACCTATAAACTTCAAATCACTCACGTAAAGAAACAGGCGCGGAAACTCTTATTTAAAATTGTTTCGGGTATCCTGTGATGAATACTTTTGAAATTATAAATAAAATAAAAATATATACTTTTTTCTTGCAAGAAATGCAAAACAGGGCTGTGCCAAAAATGACTACGGAACACTACTTTACGCATGGTCCGACACGCACTTGGCCGGTTTTTTTACTGGAAGATATTAGGGTAGGGCTTGACTCCAGAAATACTTTCTTTTTATTTTGTGAAAACTGGTCCTGTTTGGGTCCTAAGTTTGGGTTGCTGCTCATTTTATTAAAAAAATGTTGAAACTGATGAATGTTGTTTAAAACATGTTCAGCTTTTGCCCAGGATTTTAATATTCTCCAAATTATTTTATGCAACTTAAACAATATTCTTAAAAATTGCGTATATATGGGGTACATAAGAGTACTAGTCCCGTTATTCAAAACACCACGCCATCATAAGTAGGTATTCAAGGTTATCTACAATAAAAACAAAATGCGACAAGACTCATCATAATTTTTGATCAGACTTGTCGCGACCAAAAGAAGGCGAAATTTCTGTAAACACATTAATAGTAAGTAAGTCACGTTTTAGTGGCTACTTCTTGTGAAAGTTTAGTCATGTTTTAAATTGCTGTCACTTGCGTGAAAAACGTGTTTTTGGAATAGATTTCAATTTGAATGCCGTCGGATGCTCGCACTGGACATTTGGGAGAAAAGTATCGAGCGGGGCGAGACGAGCCTCATCGATCATGTTGTCAATCGTTTGACAGAAATTACCATCGGTGGCGCTTTGTACTCGTGTAAATTTATCCTTGGCCTTTAATGATATATAGCTATAATACAAGTGAATTATGTATAGGCAATTAGGAATCTTACTTCTTCTATTTTCCGAGGACTGTTTTCCGCAATTAGGCCTCCAATTTTGGCCCTTTTTACGTGAGAAGGCCGGAACTTTACTCGAAACAGCCCAGCTCCTTCAGGAAGTGAAGAACCGCCTACGGTGTACGGCAGGCTTCGCTCATGGTCCCTGGATTCCCCAACTATCGGAAAACCCTATGTAGGTATAAGTATAAGGTACAACCAAGCTGAAGATCTCTTTCCTTATTCAGAAAATATTCAGATATTTTCTAAGTTTGGCATGGCAGCTTGTGCTCACGAAGAAGAAGCAGGATAGATAGGTTTTTATCATTTATACATTTCTAAACCTAAGCTATTTAAGAGCTACGATGATACAGACAAACACGAATGCTTTTTTACTGTTTTGAGACGGCACGATCAAATTAAATTGTGCCATTACTTGAAAAGTTCAAAACTACTTCCGCATCTTGATTAGAGGGTTTATTTATCTTACGAGTACTATCTTGTTTATTGTCCATTCATGTAATTCATTGTTTTATAGTGCGTGCTCGGCGCTTAATGAGATGCATGCTCGGTTTGCATGTAGGGTATTTCGGCGATAAGTAGCAACAGCCAGAGCGCTGTGCTGCTAGAGGTCAGCATTGACGTCAATGGTGTCACGTGACCGACGAGTACTGTACCTACTGGCCGATGTGGCGCAGCGCAGGCGCAGCTCGCTGCGTACGCGCAGACCACGTTTGTACGCACCCAAAAGCAAACCAGGAGCTCCATTTTAAAATTTTGGTGACTGAATCTTAACGGACAGCCCTTGAGATTGATTATTATTATTCATCAAAATTTATTTCCAAAATTAAAAATTCAGCATCAGTTTTTTGGCCAAATAGTAGGTTTGTGAAATTAAAACCAGAGACCTACCACCTTTGAAAAATTATAATTTGACTGTATCCTAATCTATGCAATCCTCTACCTACATACACGTACTTATTTCGGCCCGGGCGCGTTTCAGGCACCTGTTCATATTTTTATGAAAACTACACACTGCATCAAAACAAGTTAATTTGTAAACTAAAAATAATATTCTTTGCATAATAAAAAAAATAATAGAATTCACAAAGGTTATTCAAGACATTTAATTTAATTTTTGATAATCTTGATTCGTATCATCTCGTAAAGATGTTTTGTTTATATTTATTTCGATGATATGGTTTCAGGTTGTGTGTTAAAAGATTAGATAATTAAGAAAAGACTGATGTCTTTTGGATCTTATCTATTTTGTAATTCGATATGTGTGTGTGTTATTTATACAAAAGTTTGTAAACAACTTTTGAATATACATCGGCATGCGAATTGTTTAGGCTGAATAATGTGAATTTGTATGTGTGTATTAGTAAACAAATGCAGATTCCCATTGTTCAGTCGAAATATACCGACTACTAACTTAAACAAGTATATAGGTACATATGTGTCTATACCTATTTTTATTATAATGGATGGATATCTATCCAGATTATTATATGGTCCAATAAATTAATTGATATGTAGAGAACTTATTAAAAGCAAAGATGGAAACTTTTAATTACTTACTAACAAAAAATATTTCTAGGAAAAATTCAGTTCATACATGTTTATACATATATTTATCTTCGAAATGTTTAGAATAAGTAAGTAAGTATATTAATGTGTTACTTTTTATTAATTTTTTTGCGTCTCACAATTTATTTCTGTTTATTCTAATTGTTATCTGGGAGAGCATATTTATAGCATTAAGTTCCACAGAATGATAAAGCAAATATTCCTTTCCTAGTCCATATTTATAGAAATTGTCTGAATTTTTTTTTTATTAATCGTTATGTCACGCACGCTATACTTTTGCATTAAATAAACTGTCGCTAACGGATAGTCAATCGGTTCCCGGACTTCCCGGTGTCATATCATCAATGTAAAGGGGACAATACCCTGTCATTTTTAAATTTCCGCATCAAGTGCCGCTCCTGAATAGTTAATCGTCATTATATTCACAGATTAATCCTCATTTCATCTTTGAATCCTAAGACGGAATCTTTCACGTGTTCATTGGAAATGCTAAGTACATGAAGCACGTGACAAGATATATCCAGTGTGGAAAATAGTACATAATGAACATTGTTCCGTAGTTGTGCTTCTTACATTAGATAAGTTACCATGCCTGAAATAAAGACTCAATGTATAATTAACTATCTATACAATAGTTAGGTATTGATTTGTTTCCGTCAGGTGTTTTTAAATTAAAGTCACGTGTTTCTTTGATGGAATATATTTACGAGTGTAATATGTAAATGCATATGGCTAACAACTTTATCCTACCTAGCATAGGTATATTAATTTATATTTACAACAAAATATTCTGCTAGATAATATTACTATATTTTCATAAGGTCCACTTTGATTTTAGCAAAGAAAATGCTCAGTTTTCAAATAAATACAGTTCGAAAAACAGATTGGAGCTCATTTTGCTTTTGCACAAAATGTACCTACTTCTGAGTGAGTGAACTTTACCGTGCTTCTACCTTCTCCCTATAATTCAATTAAATCAAATAAAAATGAGAATTCAAGATATTCTTATCATTTTTATAAATTAACTTGGCTTTTAAAATATTTCTAGAATCGTAATGTTCTCAATTTCAGGACTTGTCATACTTTATGTCTTGAAGTGCCTATTGGATTAAGTGCAGCAACAGATCAGCTGGCGTATTGACCTGCGCATTAGTATAGGAGCTATGTCAATCAATCTGAATTTGGTGATTTCGAATCTTATCAGGATGATATTATACAATCATACATACTGTTATAATATTCGTTTCTATATATGTATTATTTATAACTTATTTAAAAGGTTCTGATAATGAGTTCGACGGTCGTATTAATTTGAAATACTTTAAATTAATACGACCCAACGAGCTATTACTATTAGAATATAAAATTTGTAAAAGTTTCTCACCATTTCAAAGGTGCAGGGCAGAGGAAGCGGACCATTGATATATATATCATAAGAATATTTTTTTAAATGACTATAAGTCGGATTAATGGATTAAATTGAAGAAGTAATATTTTGCTGTCACACAACAAAACATCCACTTGTCTGACCCAAGATGTTCATACATTAATAAATTATAGCATTGACGCCAGACGCCATCAAAGAATCGCTTCTTTTTATGCAATTGTATAAAAAAATAATATTGAATAGCGGTTCCATACACATTACACACGATGGTTTTTTGATGTAAAACAAGTGTAAAACATCTATTGGCGAGGATGGTAGTAAAATCGTCTCGAATGCCGTGACGGCAAATGGCATGACGCAGTCGTGCCACGATGCTCAGATGTTTTACATCTGCCGGGCGTCCCGTGACGGCCAATTTTTTTTCGTGTACCAAAATATCACATGACCTTCTAATTTTCACATTTTTACTACTAATAGTTGTATTCCGGGACCCGAGTTCCATTCCCGTGCGAATTTCGGAATGAAATAAGATGGAAATAAGAGTATCACATGATCACATCATTGTTCGTCTACGTAATTTCGATGGTACTACTGACATTATTCTTACAAAAATATTACAGAACTCTGCACCAGATGGCAGTTTCGATATATTTGCTTTTGGATTGAAGGTAATGGGCGATATGCATTATTCCACTTTTTACTCCAGTCAAACTCCAGTAGATTATTTCCGAAGTAGTAATTATTTTAAAGTACCAGTAAGAAGGATATAATTTATAATTTTCTCCATTAAGTACAAAATCTGGGGAATATTTAGTGGTCTCGGTAATACAAATTGATAACGTGCCTAATATTATAGATTGACCCTTTTATTTGACCTATAAAAACCCTCTAACAGGCAGGTTAATTATTTTTTTACAATTATAATTCGAGATCGAAAATAGCTTTGGCGACTCCTATTTATTAAGTACTATTATTTGTGATCAATACCAAGAAAAGCTCGGGTATTTTTTAACTTTAACATCACTCGGTAAGAGTTCGCCATGAGATGAAGATATGTTTAATCTTAACTAGATGAACCATGATAAATAGAGCCTAGCCTATACAGCAATGGATATCGGTTGACTATTCTGAATCATCCTAGCAGTTACCGCTAGTCTGGAATTTAGGTAGGTAGATACTTAAATTCCAGACTAGCGGTAAAGTAAAGTCACAGTTTTATTATAGGAGAGTGTGAAACGATATTGATAGGAGCAATATCGTTTCCTAATCTGCGAATTGTACACTCTCCAATAATAAAACTGTGACTTTGTTCTTAAAATATGCTGCGGATCTCTAACACCCACAACCGGACAAATATCAAAGGTACGTTAACATCAATCTCATGGTCTTATTACCAAGTTTTAAAAAAGATGAACGGAATAACTCAATGTCCATCAGCATAGCATGTCATTTGCTGGTGGATTTCGTAAAAGCATCAAGTTTTATTTCTTTTTTGATTTTAACTTATACTCGTATTGTAGGTATTTTGTTGATCGAAGCTACGTAACATATGTTGAAAAATATAGCACATATTCATTGTAAAGAATTGTCCTGTCCTGTAAGTGAAATGATAATGACAATTACGAGTACATACATGTGTAAAATTTCCCAAAAATTTGCACAATCCTGGTAAACAGTTTAGGTATGGAGAAAATACTCTGAAATTTTTTTGCTAATTACCTACTCATCTCTTACCTGACAAAGCGCTTGTGCAGAATTTTGTACGTATGGGTGCTGTTTGTTGAAGTTGCTTTGTTCGGATATTAGCCTCCTTGTATGTATCTGAGACCAAGTCATAGTAATTCAATAAGTCGGACGGAAACGGACGGTGGTTCCAGCTTGCACAATTCATTATTGCGAAGGTAAATTTAAATAAAATCACGGCTATGCAGGAGAGATACATGAGTGCAGGTTTACAGACTGGTGACATTCTATGATCCAACCCTGACCCAAAATAGCATCCAAACATGTAAAAATAATGCATACCGAGAATGGTATCAGATCATGTCAATTAAGAAGCCGGTCATGATGTCGTCAACAAAGTAGCAGGTAGCTGCGGAGCTGACCGGAGCCCTGCCGCCAGTCACGTACGCTTAAAGCCAGTCTGGTAGCACGTGCCTTTGCTAATCACCTCAGGGTTTATGCAGAACTCCTCTATCTATTAATTATCTCTGAATTATTTAATTAATGCTCAATGGTACACGTCGTAAGAAAATCGTGATTTATATCCTGGTGTAGGTAAAACTGTTGCGAGGGCACTCTATCCCACCAGCATTGGAAGCTCACATTACTTGAACCATGCAATCATTATTATCCTCATGTACCTAGTCGTTGATTTCCACAAATCTCAAAAGCTAGTATGGCCCAGATGGAATATGGCCTTTTAACACTTTCATCTTAGTCATCTTGAGAGCTTGATATGCGTTACGCCGCGCCGTTGCAATAGCTGTGATACGAGTATAATTCGCAAGTTCGTTCACATTCCGCATCTCTATATGCCTAGCTTAGCTTCCTCATAGACACAGGAGGAAGCTAAAGCTAGGATCAGCTAAGGACCATATTATAAAAGTTTTATCTACTACCTCTATAGGTATAAATAATATAAATCTTTATAAAGGTTTACAGATGAATTGACGGACAGACAACGTTAGCAAACAGTTAGATTAGGAATTAACAAGGTAGATTATCTTTTGGAAGTAGGGGAAAGGAGGACTTGCAGCAGAAAAACTTTAACATATAAGGAATCTCCAATAAAAAGTATTAGGTACTTTGATTACGAATGTTCATGCCCTTCGTAATGAGTTATGTTATTATTTCGTTATTGTTTATTAGCCCTCGCTATTCTCAAAGTTGTCCTTAAGTTCACTTGCATTAATTAAGTTATTATGCGCTATCTCGCATACACCATGCATCCGAGTTGCATCAAAATAAATACGTCAATATCGAATAGCACATTGTGCGATGTAATCAATTGAATAATTAAAAATGTTGCTAAATGCCATTAGGAACGTCGTAATTGTGTTATGATTGTTCCCATTAGAGATAGTGTCATTTTTGGAAACCGATTTACAGAGCGTACGTGACCAGCCAAGTATGCCAAACTGTGATTAAGAGCAGAAGGCGCGTCTATTAATTGGTTATTAATAACCTTTATGGAAATTCGAGGTTTTCCTGTTCGATGTGTTCGGTAAATATGTCGCAATTTCCCCACGGATTTTCGACCATTACAATATTTGAATGAAGAAAAAGAATGTGTATGGCGAAAATGGAAACCTATTGGCGAAATTATATAAGTTAAATTTATTTCAGAGTTTTTCGTGTATATAAGCTGATTTCATGACTTATTACTTTGACATTAAAATAAATTAATAGTTAGCATCTTCAGGAAAGTCTTATAGGTTACCATAGGAACGAAATTCTGTTCTGACTCAATATCACTAATGGATAACGCATAGACTAAACCACTGGGTCTAGAAGCATCCATTTTAAATTTGATTGTTTTTTACATTCGACTAGATAGATATTCGTTTGGGGTAGATATTGAGTTATGTATGTATGGATGTATTATGCGTGTAGGCAGGCCACAGGACAATGGCCGATCACCTCGGATGACTTGCTTGTGAATGCAGACGAGGCAGGGTAATGCACTCTTGTTTATAAATTATGCAACGGGTGCATCACTGACCCTTGCGTGACGTCTGCCGAGAGGGAGTTGATCCCGTTTCGCACGATCCTGAAACAGTGGAAAACTTACAAGGAAAACGTTTATTCCACGTCCACGACCTATTCAAATTTGATGGGCTTCGTTGCATTTGACGTCACATGATTTAATTTTAGTTTGGTTGTAGGTATGTCGTGATGATTTCTTAAGTACGCTCAATATAAATAAGGGCATGGTTCTCATATAATATGTCACGTCGCTTGAGTGAAATGAAAGCATGATATAGGAGATATTAAATATCTCCTATATCATGCTCAATCAAATTTTGATTTAGATGAAATAGCAAGGAAGTACAAAAAAGAAAATTTTAGTTTGTTTGAAATTAAATTGGTAAGTTACAAACCAAAATTTTGTGTTTATTCCATAATTTTAAATTGATTTTGATTTATGGTTGAAATACAAAATCTTAATTGTTTTCATAAAACACACAATTAAGATGGTGACCAACAATTATGCTACGGCAAACAATATCTATTTTGAATACAATACCTGTAACGAATGTTCAATTTTTTCTACAAATTTCTAAGAGTTATTGACTCCTGAAATATGTTAAATAAATATTGCAAACACATATAGATATATACTCCAAAATTCCGAATTAAATGTGTAAACAGAAACGAGGACGTTTTATTAAAACTTTCGCCAAAAGGAGTCGGTTAGTCGTATATGTATCGATATGCTTAATATACATAGGCACCTAACAATCCCGTACAAACATCTTTGTCCCTCAATACAAAGTAGATACTTTGTTGCCCTATAGTCAAACAAAGGTATCTACCTTTGTTTGACTGTAGGGCAAAGGGCAACGTACACTCGGGAGCAAGTTAAAATGCAGACGTCTCGGGTAATGCACTGGTGTCCGGAGACTATGCATTATGCAAGTATGCATCAATGACCCCAGCCCAGCTCGGTGCCTGCGCAGCTCCCGACCTATGACGAACTCAAAAAAATTATACAAAACAGGAAAAAATATAAGGAAAATGTTGATTCAGTGTTAAAATATTTAAATTTTTTCTGTAGTTTGTAGCAGTTTGAGTGAATTCGGTGGAGCATTCTGAAAAACACATACGCAACTAATCCCAAACCTGGCTTGTACGTTTACTAGCTGCGGCTCTTGCTCTGCTTGCATTGTCGGTAAGTCAGGTCAATGAAATAAATATGAAAGAAAAGGTATGTATGAAAGAAAAGCGAGAACATATAAATGATCAGTTATTGTTTACTTATTTTATTATTATATTAAGACTGTATGTTTTCCGAAGATAATTAAATAAATAGGAATAAGAATATTACATAAATCTGCTTTGTTACTTAAATCTATCAATGCAGTTTAGTTGACATACCTAATTCCGAACGGTATCTAGTTAATTCGGAGAACATTCTAGAAAAAATTTAAACAAACCAAGTGCGTGGTGCGAAAAATTGGGGTTAATCATGGGTTAAATCATAATTGGATGTGACAGGAGACGTATACTTGTAACAATATAAAACGATGGGCGTCTAACATGGCTTGGACGCGTGCTTTTACGGCTACTCGGACACGAAGTAGATATTTTGTTTTAAGTTTAGGTCTTTTTGTTGACCCATAAAACATTCTTAAGCATTGAAATTCCACTCTCCGTTTTGAGATTCGAAGTGCTAAATTGTATTTGAAGAGTTTTATGTAAAGTCGTGAAGAAGTGAATGTGATCATGTACAATTTTCATTTTTAATAAAATAAAATCAATTGCATAGGTAGTTCAGTGAAGGACTCAGAGGTTCATGGGATATAAATATGAGTTCTCGCCATAAAAGACATCCATAATAATAACCATAATTACTCAAATATTTACTTGGCATGTTTGGCAACGCCAAGTTACAGTCAGTTTTTCAAAGTACATACAGGGGAAGTAGAGGTACCTTCTTATTGTTGTAACCATGCCGAAAACCGAAACAGTTGGATTGAATGGATATCAAAACTCAAGTAAAATACCATCTGATTATACAATACATATTTCATATTTAAATTAGATACTTATTTTCGTCCATTTATGGCTGAATATATACACTGAGAGAGTGTTATTTTGAAAATATATTGCTTTAATTAACGAACAAGTTGGTATCAAGTTCCATGACGTCAATGAGCAGAATTTGTGTGGCCATGTGTCATTGCCAATTAAAAACATGACACACTTTCCAGTTTTGTGTTTTAGGCATGATCTAGAGTCAGTTGTCTCTTATCAGGACCCTCAACTCCGGTTGTTATTCTAATGGTTTGTTTTTGTTTTTCTCTCTCTATTCAAACAACACCAACAGTGGTTCAATCGTTTGGATGCTTGTGTGCAATTAATATACGTTGGTATCACCTCTTTTTTAATAATTAGTTAAATATGCAATACATTAAATCACACTCAAGACATTCAGTATACGTTCATCATTACAATGCATCCTCGTCATTTAGTGAAACAACAGATTTGAATCGAGATCACTGTAACATCGCGTGGCAAAAAATAAACAGAGAACAAAATTGACTACGTAAGTGGTGGAGATCAATAGTAGTAATGGCAATAGTAATGGTAGACTGCCTGACTCGTGTCAAAGTGGTGATTAAATTGGCTGGAATTAGTGCGGAAATTTTAATTTTCTTTTACTTCGCCTGCAGTAAAGAAATCTTGTTTTTATAGAGTAATGCCGATAAGATATAATTTATTTGATGATAAGTGTTTCTTGTAGCCGGTGGATGCCGTAAAACGGGGTGGATAGACACGATTTTTGACTTTAGATAAGATTTAAACTATGTTCCTACCTACCTACAGCTAAGGAAATGTAATTTTTATATGAGTCTAGGTTTATACTATTTTTTAATACCCCGCTTAACCCAGTTTCCCTGCTTATTTTTGTAAAAAATACCAAAACGTGTGTGTTTTCTATTCGCCTCGAAGTGTGGGTGATTAGACACGGCATAAGAGGTGAATAGAAAAATTGCGTAGGGTTGGCATCATAGTAAATTATTGTACCTAGGTAGGTACCTACCTAAGTATTATTTAAACTGTGCTTATTAACTGCATGAAAATCTTAAGCAAAGTTCAATACATTGAATAAGTAATTCATCTTAAACAAGTTATTTGAAATAAAAACACTCAGTTTTCATACAAAATTTGAACATTTATTTATTTATTGATTTTACTAAAAGTAACAATTTGTGCCAACCCTGACTGTAAAATCTTTCTTGTATTTATTGACCCCATATGCCGTATCTATTTACCCAGTATGGCGTGTTTATTCACCCCATACTGCGTGTCTATTTAGTTCTTCCCCGTGTCTAATAACCTCAACTTCAAAATAAAATGGCAAAGTTTCTAATTTTGTAAAATAAACTTTTAAATTACAAATAATGTACTTATTTTTACACAAAATGTATTCCAGAAGGACCACAGATACGTATAAAAATAGCTTTATCACCAACAGGTAATGTTTTATAACTGAAATTTAAAAGTTTTGGTGACTTAAAATTCACGCAATTCAACCGGGACTTTTTGAAATGTTAGAAATAGCACTTTTTTCCATTATCTATGAAAACAGGTGTTGCCGTTCTATAAAAAATATATTACTCTATTGAAAACAAAAAGTTTAGTAACTTTTGTCCATCCGTTTCCATAGAGTTATAGTTGAAAAAACTTTTCGCAATTTTTTTCTATTGCCCCCGCACTTTCTATTCACCCCGTTTTACGGTGCTTACAATATGGGAGTGATGCTGGATTCTTTGACAATTGAAACTAATGGGTGTGAATAATGTCAACTAAGTTATTGACAGTCATTGAGAAGTTTGAGAAAGAAAGGGCTCTCTCTCGTCCTCGGGCGGGACCTGCCAGATGTAATTCGATGCATTCCAAAGAACTACCTTGGTACAAAAGTTATTCTCTTGTATCCCCCTTATTGTGGGACGTGGGTTAATAATGAAATGGTCTCGTGGGCGTTGAACGGGTCGCATGCTCACATCAATCTCTGCACAATTGGATGCCTCAGACAATTTGTACGTAGCATCACAGAACAATGTAAACATCAATGAATTCGTATTTTTATCATAGTTCTCGAAAGGTATCTTTTCATGCCTTGAAAACGCCTTCTGTTCGTCGCCTTTGGGGACCCAAAGGATATAAAAATAGTTATGTAGCATTTGGACCCACTAAAACACGTGGTAAAACTGAAGAACTGCATGGAAACTGTGACGTCCTTATTTTCGGCATGCAAAGCAACGCTTATTATCACCCGACCACCAAAGCGCAAGAGAAGAAGTTGCGAAACCAAGGCACTATATCTACGGTATTTAGCAATTCCTCCTAATTCATTAAACTAAGTCAACAACTCTTTTGAACCTCTTGTTTGGACCCTATGTGTTATGTCTGTCACACACAAAATTAATTAAAAATATTGGTATCTTTATTATACAGTAAAGCCGCAGAAAAAGCGTTTGAACTTTGTGCTATAGCTTCAGAATTTATTAAAGTAAGTGTTCAAAAATATAATGAGATTCAGGTTACCTTTTTCTATTTCTGAATAGTGTACGTCCGTATCTACAGGTTGTTTAGTATAGTGCAGTTGAGGATGTTTGTGGACACTTATCAATCAGCCTGATTGAATCGACGACGAGTGCCTAGTGAGTTAGATCATTGTCATGCGAGTAAATATATTGATCTTTTTTCTGTTTGATCTTCGCATAAATTATTAGAACTAATATTTATTTTTATGCTGATTTCACTGTTATAATAAATTACTTCAATTTTTAATTTAATAAATGGTATGTTACTTCTTGCTGGAAGGTATTGGTCATAATCCCCCACGGGCACATCACAATCGACAAAGAACCAACAGAATATGTAAATGTATATGTATGTATGGAATATCAGCTATTTGGGTCAGATAATCTCATTTGCAGACCAGAGAGAGTTGGAAATATCTAGTCGTGTGGCAAGTGCATGGAACAGATACTGGTCTCTAAAGGAAGGATATTATGAAAAATAAAGATTTTCCAATCAAAGGTAAGAAGAAGATATTTAATACTTGCATCCTACCATGTCTGACATATGGCTGTCAAACCTGGGCTTTGACACAGAATCACTTCCGGAAGCTGAGAACGTGCCAGAGAGGTATGGAGCGTAGCATGTTGGGATACACGGTCAGAGACAGGAAAAGAGCTGAGGACATAAGATTACAGACTGGAGTTGATGATGTAATAGAGAAAATTAAACAACTCAAGTGGCGTAGGACAGGACATATGACGAGAGAAAGCAAAAATAAGTGAACTAAAATAGTCACAGAATGGTGGCCCCGTTATGGCAAAAACGGTGAGGAAGGCAAATAAAAAGATGGGAAAATACCATTAAAAGTACGGGAGGTCCGCTATGGAGAAGAAAGGCAAATGATAGAGCAGAATGGAAGATTCTGGAAGAGGCCTGTGTGTCCCATGACACTCTGGTGGCAGACACCAGCAATATGGCTCAATAATAATGTTCCTTCTATTTTATTACAATTTTATCTAGATTCGGACCAATCCCTGGTATATGAATTGTAAAAAGATAATCTCGGAAAACATTATTATGGAAATATAATTCTTAGAAAAGATACATCAGTTTGCAAATGTAAAAATCATTGACCGCAGGCTTTGACGCATTTCAGCAAAGTAGGCGCATAAATCGAGTGTTGGGTCTAGGTACTTCATTATTATTTAGAGAATGCCCCAAGCCATCGCCATACATAAGAAAGAATATTTTGCAATTCATGAAGATCGATCTTAAATTGTGATTTATTTATGTGCGAATTTAAATGCCATAAAATAGTATTTGTCGATGAGCATTTTAATTGCAAACATTCTATGGCAGAAATCTACGTAAATGCGCATCTCTGATACATTTATTTAACTTCTTTACAAACAAACATTTAAATGGCGGACTAAAGCCCGAGGCATATTAACATATCCATACTTCCATACTAATATTATAAACTAGCTGTTACCCGCGGCTTCGCCCGCGGCAAAAAAGGATTAATCATTATCCCGCCCCTGTAAAACTGTTGCTTGAGCGCGAGTTAGCACTTTATTCACGATGGAGCGAGTTGAAAAATAGGTAAAATAGCAAGGCAAAATTACAAATTCATATTCAAATACCATTTATAGACTCGCATATATATGTGTGCATGAAATTTAGTAAGGCTGCTTGCGTGCGTGTCGTGATTTTCAATCAAAATGGCGCGAAAATTTCATTGTTACCGTACAGCGTATCGTCTATCTAGATATATTGATAAAGATATAAAATAATAAAAAAACGTGCCAACAGGTCATAAAAAGTAACCTGAACCTAACTTTTTTTCTGCCTTCAAGTCTTTCCGGGCGGTAATAAAAAAAAAATAACCTGAAACTAACTTCTTTTCCGCCCTCAAAGTCTTTCCGGGTGGTCTTAAAGAGTAACCTGAACCTAACTTATTTTCTGCCTTCAAGTCTTTCCGGGCGGTCTAAAAAAAAAACCTAAACCTAACTACTACTATATGATCTTAGCTTATATAATATACAAAGTTCAACACTTAAAAAATTTACAACTTCGAAAACATTTTTTATTTTTAGACTAACCGCGAATTGGACCAACCGCGAATTTGACCAACCGCGAATTTGACCAACCGCGAATTTAACCAACCGCGAATTTGACCAACCGCGAATTTGACCAACCGCGAATTTGACATTTTTTGGACCAATCGCGCCTAAACCGTGTCAGTGATCTCTACAGCGAAGTGCTGGGCGGGGTGGGGTGCGGTATTTGAAATGAGTGCGGGGCGGTGAGTGACCGATATATGTACGTTAGTACTACTTACTATTCTGAGGCGCTTCTTTTTTCGCTACACTATATGGTATACATAAACATTTATAAAAATAATTACTCGAAAGAACATTCTTCGCGAAAAAATATTGAAAGAACTTGTCCGCGGTAAAGTGCCATCTCGCGGCAGGCCGTGAGAACTAAAGGCAAGTATTTAATTAAAGCGCCATCTAATGACAAATTAGATGTAATGGAAAAAATATAGTGTACCTCATACGGCTATGTTGCGCGCCCTGCCTCCGACGCAATGTACATCACAACAAACTCACTGATGTTCCTTCACACACATTAGAAGTTTGAGCAGAGTGCCATTATTAGTCCGTGCACTCAGCAGCGGCCCGCACACCTCGACGTATCATACTGCCGGCCGAACGGTGCAACGGCCCATATTATATGGAAGTAGTGGGGAGGCTGTAACGTCACTTTGACGTAACGTCATTTTGAAATGACGTCTATTATGTCAAATAATAGATGGCGTCACTATAATTGGTATCCTATGCCCACGGGAACCATTTTTTCCGGGATAAAAAGCCTATGTGTAAATCTACTGGACGGATTTCGATGAAATTTGGTACAGAGGTAGATAATGACCTGGAATAGCACATAGGCTACTTTTTATCCCTGAATATATGGTTCCTATGGGCATGGGATACTAATTATAGTAACGCCATCTATTCATCTTTCGAATAATATTTTGTAGTGTATTCATGTTTATTTAACTTTTATTCTTGTCTATTTTACTATTATAATTACTTATTTAGCTCAAAATGTTCTTTTTTTACACTTTCTGTAGTAAAATTTCTACGTTGCTAGGGAATATTTCTTTAAACTTACCGCTATATCTTCATTTTTGGTTATTTTATGTTATTTTGGTTTTCCCAATATATATTTCGTGTTTATTTCCACTTTTTTTATACTTAATTCTTTAAATTGTGTAAATTTTTACTTGCGTTTTTTCATTGTAAACAATTATGATTGTCAAGCGTTGTCGCATGTCAGATTTTATTTTTCTAAAATTCTATAAATTTCTATGTATACCTTTTCGCAAATGTTCTAATTTCGTATTTTATTTGAAAATTATGAAGCAATACGAAATTCTAAATCGAGGCCTATATAAAGACACTGAATGTCAGAACGGGTCAGTCTTCACTTCTCCGAGAAATCGGAGCGCGGAGCGAAATTAAAGGTCTTGTCCCGGGGCCTGCTGACCCCGGGACCCTGCAAGCCTTCGCGTCGTAAATCGTCAATCTAAAATCTCATTGAAGACCTCGTTGCTGTGGACCTGAAGACTCCTCAATTTAAAACCTCATTGAAGACCCCGTTGCTGTGGACCTGAGGACCGAAGCCGGCTCTCATTACCCGTCGGCCGAGAGCATTGGGCTCCCATTACCCGCCCTACTGTGCCTGCTGTACCGTCAGTTGCGGATAAGGCAAGGCTCCCTACCGCCTGCCGTGCTGCCCGTGTCCTCGTCCAAATTCTTAACCCTATACCTTCTTTCTTTACCCCTATACCCCCTGTGCCGCGTTCGCTTTCCTAGTGTTTTTTTTACCTCTAGTTATTTTTTTTTACCTTAACTGTATTTTATATTAAACTGTAAATATATATTAACATTTTAGATTGACGATTTACGACGCGAAGGCTTGCAGGGTCCCGGGGTCAGCAGGCCCCGGGACAAGACCTTTAATTTCGCTCCGCGCTCCGATTTCTCGGAGAAGTGAAGACTGACCCGTTGCTGTGGACCTGAGGACCGAAGCCGGCTCTCATTACCCGTCGGCCGAGAGCATTGGGTTCCCATTACCCGCCCTACTGTGCCTGCTGTACCGTCAGTTGCGGATAAGGCAAGGCTCCCTACCGCCTGCCGTGCTGCCCGTGTCCTCGTCCAAATTCTTAACCCTATACCTTCTTTCTTTACCCCTATACCCCCTGTGCCGCGTTCGCTTTCCTAGTGTTTTTTTTACCTCTAGTTATTTTTTTTTACCTTAACTGTATTTTATATTAAACTGTAAATATATATTAACTTCTCTTTTTAAAATCTGTTATTTTATTACATAACAATTTTTAAAAATGTTTATGTAGGTATACCATATAGTGTAGCGAAAACAGTAGCGTCACAGAATAGTAAGTTTAAGTACAGATCGGTCACTCACCGCCCCGCACTCATTTGAAATACCGCACCCCACCCCGCCCAGCACTTCGTTGTAGACATCACTGACACTTTAACGAGGGCTGGCGCGTAAACATCCAAGCCAATCCAGCGATTGGTCCAAAGTTCCAAGTATTTTTTTAGTGTTGAAGCTAAGATCATATAGCAGGAGTTAGGTTTAGGTTATTTTTAATGACCGTCCGGAAAGACTTTGATGGCGGAAAAGAAGTTAGGATTAGGTTATTTTTTTATTATCTATTATTTTTTTAACGAGGGCTGGCGCGTTAACATCCAAGCCAATCCAGCGATTGGTCCAAAGTTTCAAGTATTTTTTTAGTGTTGAAGCTAAGATCATATAGCAGGAGTTAGGTTTAGGTTATTTTTTTATGACCACCCGGAAAGACTTGAGGGCAGAAGATAAGTTAAGTTTTGTTGGACCAATCGCGAATTGGACCCACCGCGAATTAGACCAAGCGCGAAATGGACCAACCGCGAATAATAATAAATTAAATAATAATCTGTCCGCCATTACAAAATCCCTCGAGTGAAAATTGGCAAGTTTTTATAGTATTTCATATCTTTATCAATATATTTATCTATACGCGGTAACGACGAAATTTTCCCGCCATTTTGATTGAAAATCACGAAACACAAGTTGCCTTGCTAAATTTCATGCACATATATAAATGCGCTTGCGCGTGCATAAACGGTATTTGCCTATGTATTAGTATTTTACTAGCGTTATATGGAGTGTCCGGGGTGGCGTAGATCATTAGCAATGAATCAATCGTCATCTGGCGTCCGTGAAACTTGCTATTTTACCTATTTTTCAGCTCGCTCCATCGTGAACAAAGTGCTAACTCGTGCTCAATCAACAGTTTCACAGGAGCGGGATAAGTGATTAATAAATCAATAAAGGGGTGATTCATAATCAGTTAAGGGTCATGTAGTCAATTCAAAATATACTTATTTAAATTTGAGCACATCGATGTTTTAGAGCCTTTTAGATCAGCTCTGAGACATCAGGAAAATCAAATTAGGTACTTTGATAAAACACTCGTTATTTCATTTGGCTTGATTTTATTGAAGATACATTTTTATTATACATTTTTCTACTTTACTTTACAAGACAATATACGTGCATAAATAATATTTAAAAAATCATCAAGTCATATGTATAATCGCATTTGTTATATATATTTTATTATTATTTTGTGGTCCTTACTTCACAAACTCTACACCTTAGTCAAAATATGTTGCTTGGCCGTATAGTTACTACAAGAATTAATGAAAACTAATGAACAGTAAATATTTTTTTTCATCTAATAAGGCCAAGCCAAGCCACATATTTTGACTAAGGTGTAGAGTTTGTGAAGGGTGTTAGAGTTAGAGGCTTCGCTCTAAGTACATGAGATCTGATAAAATTTTCACAATGCGAGCTATATGGTGTCCTCTTGACAACACTACATAAAAAATGTTTTTGGTGGGATAATATTAATTTAGACATTCTTTTATAACAATATGTACTAACTTGTTAAATGCCAAAAATGTGAGGTAAACTAAATAAATGCCAAAAATGTGAGGGTAGAATCAAAGTATGAGTCAGCTAGTATTGAGTCAGGATTACAGTTCGTATTGTCATTTTTTGTCTGCATTCAGAATGTCCTAGGTCACAAGTTCGATGCCCACATTGACTGGACAATCTTAGGAAATATCTATTAACCTCAATGACTGCATGAAAAGTTGCCGGAAGACGTCTTCACGGATTTACGGACAAAGGGTGTCGACACCATTTTTTTCAACTCACTTCAGAAATGCAAATAATGATGTTGTTCCCACAATTTTTTAAGTAATAATCCTCTAATTTGCCTACCTTTTTATACCGCGCTGAAACAACTAAAATTTGATTAAAAATAGGAAACTCTACATTTTTCCCACGAGATGAAGAATTTTCTTATTGAAACTACGCAAATGTATTCCAAGCCAGTAGATATTTGCGTAGCTTCAATGTGTAGATATGTCTATTGATTAGGAAAATGAAATGTAAATTCTTATTTCCGTCTGTCTGTCTCCCTGTATTATATGCATGATAAGGAAAAAACTTTCAACTTTACCATGCGCCATTTGAGCAGTCAGCTTTTATTTTTTTATTATAGTCAAATTGCATATTTATCGTCTGGGGAACGGAAGCAGGAACATTAAATATAATTTGTGTACCCCAACCCAAGTGGCGGCAGGGCGGGCAGGTCAACCGCCTGTAGATCACATCTACATTTCATTAGGTGTTTCTTTGATTGCCTCCGGGCAGTATTTTAAGAAACCTCCTCTTAAATATTTAAGGCGGTGCTGTATAATGAGATGGCTTCGGGCAAGGACCGGTCAATCGGCGTCGCAGCGTGCGCCTGCGATACGACTTATCGGAACCTTGTTACGATCGTTGTGACGACCAGTAAGTTATTTTATTCGTTTCGTAATTTATTTAGGGTGTTAAAAATAATTTTCTCATAATGGCTTAATTTTCTCCGTAATACTTTTACTGTTTTCATTAGATATTGAGTGGTAATATGGGTGACAAGTCTAAACAATAATTTAGCACAATAATTAAACTAGGTGTTTAAGAATAAAAATATCTGTAAGGTATATTTCGATCTAGCAGTCTTATATTTATTCTAATAATGAACGTTATATTTGATAGCTTGTTTTCTTTTGAAATAATGGTTGTTGTTAATTATCTCCATATTCTATGTAATAGAAGATTTCGGTAGAGACAGCAAGGACCCTGTGAAGTGCCTTCCTAGCATTCGAAATTGTAGTTCCAGTATAAAAATAAGTTCTTTCCTGCGTTTGTGGTCGTTTCGACATGCTCTTTACACCATCCGACCAGCGCCGTCGTCGGCGCGTACGTGGACTTGCCAGGGTTCAACGAATCGCGTAATAACTCATGCTTTCTGACTTCACATTCACCTCGCTCCGCGTCTCTATTATAGTATGGATTATTCCAGTATAAAATACATATCAAATTAGTATTGAAATTCCTTTGTTCGACGACAATCTATAAGATCACTCTCGCTCGTTGATCCCAGTGTATATGCATTGGTTGAGGATCAAGATTATTTTGTGAAATACAAGTTTTCACAGTCTTCCTAGCCTATTGGTGTCGTATGCCATTTGTTAAAGGGCTAAGGCTATATAAAAATATATATTTTTAATAAATCATAAGGAACTTAATAAATATGAGTCATAATGAATCTTATTCTGGTTTAATAATTTTTTTGAACCTTCCTCACTCACATGCATAGGTAGAATAATGACTTCACGTAATTTTTTTTTTAAACTTTGTGAATCATTAATTGACGTTTTTGTTTTATTTTAATATGAGAGAAAAAATGAATTTTGATAACCTACGTTATTTTTATCCGAAATAACTTTGTCCTAGTGACTTACATATTGGTTCTAATTTTGTAAAAGACTACCGGATTCTATAATTGAATTTGAACATAGTTTCTACCTAAGTACTAAAATCTATGCTTCGATGCTTCGATCACATACTGTGGTCACATAGCTACAAAGGTAGGATGGTATGAAGTAGATTGTTTTATTTTTCTTAGGTATTTTTGAACTTCTAAAATTAAGATTTCCAAGAATAGTTGGGCATTGTTCCATTAACAATTAGTTATTCTATTTATGGAATGTAATGTCCAACTCTATCGTTACTCCATATATGTCCCATCTAAGGTGCTTTTAGGAAGTCTGATGGTTTTTGCCAAAGCATTTTCTCGTTCAGTTTTCCTTAAACTCTATTTGGTTTAGAATGCTTCATTGTTTTCTGCATGCATTTATACATTGCTTACCAGGTAGTGTCACGCTATTCACTGTAAGAATAATGTATGAATAAACTTGGAAGTTCTTAATGTGATATATTTTTTACGTGTGACAGCTATTTCTAATTTTCCAAAACCTGTAAGATGATATGTTAATCATGAAATAAACCCAGAATATTTGAAATTTTTCAAGTGTTTATATTCTAAGTATTTTTTTGCAAATAGGAGTTGGTCCAAAATTATTCAAATCAATATCGTGTTCAAATTATTTTTTAAAAATGTTCAAATATTTTTAAAATACAGATTCTTTGGCATGATCAACGCAAATGATGTATAGACGTCTGCTATGAAATGTATTTTGGTGATTTAATCCCTAATTCCCTAAAATAGGTAGATTATATTAAAGATTATGAGATTAGGAGATTATATATTAAATTTAAATGTACGCTCTAGATTATTAGAAAATAACAAGAAATAAGTACATTTATAGTTTTGTTTTTATTTCCCTCTATTACGACTGCTACTTACTTCTTTCCCTTGGTGAACAATGTAAAATTACCGGTGTTGCGCTCTTGCCAGGTAGGTATGTATCTGTGTGTATTGTAAGTATATATTAATTCATATATACAATACACATAAATATGTACAAATACCCACCATAAATTATTAATCATCAACAGAAATAATTTCAATTTCGGTATCAGTTCTATGAATAGCCTCCCCCCTAGTTAGGCGCGAGCTCATGCATACAGATTGTCTCGTTTGGTAGCTCCTGTTTGTATTCATAAGCACAGCCCGTCGACATGGCCCACCCATATACTTTGACATCACAACTATTTATGTATTGACAGACTTTAATTACGATCAAATTGTTTGCTCTTATATACTGGACACATAAACCGAAACTATATTGTACTGGAATTCGACTCATTTTGGCTAAAAGCTAACCAGGAGATCGTGGTGTCGTCTTTGATGAAGACGTCTAAGAGGACATCATCATCAATATTTAAAAGAAAAATGAAATACATAAATAACGACTTAATAGCTGTCAGTTAGCTAATTTGTGTTTACATATAATTTGAAAATTTTGTCTATTTCAAATGCGCATATTTTCTTTGTACGCGTCACGGCGGCAGTAACGCCGACTGCGCCGTAGTATAAAGATGAGTAAGTACAGAAAAATATCATGTTTGTATTTTTGCTAGCACTTACTGCCAAAAATGAGTCCACAATTAGTTTGGTCAGGTTCCACGAATGTGTTTGCAAACATATTTCTTTTCGAATTGCTAAATCTCGTTTCGAGAATCCTTGCATTATCCTGAGTACCTAGGTATTAAAAATATTTATAAGTTGGTACCTATGTTTTTTTCAGGTTTTTTCCAGCGTCATTCATCTAGTAATAAAACAAATTTCCAACTGTTAATCTATGCGAAAGTTGAAACCTGCTCCACCATTGACGTCAACATCGGCCCCAATTTTGTAGTAATTTTGATGCGCAACATGAAATCAACGTTTCTAGTCCTTTTTTTAACTGCGTAAACATTCGAATATTTTTTCTTATTTATTAATTTTATTAACACATCAGGAGTCAGTTCTAACAAATAAATAGCAATATGAATATCTACACAAACCCACATTTAACAATAGGGACACCTAAAGAAAGATGACGGCTTTGGTTATTTTATAATGTGTGGAGTTGGAACGACCAGCTACGAGGAGAACTGTTGGAATTGGAAGGATCGTATTGCAATTCTCTTTTATCTATTTGAGGAATCAATCAATGTATATCCCACCAAAAACATTCTGTAAAAAACTAGCCAAGTCTCGATGGAGCTGCGAGCTGCTTGTTTATCTCTAAAAAGTAATGAAATCTAGACAAAGTCGTTCCAAGTCTAAGGTTCCTTACTGCGATTTCTTTATTATTATATTTAATGTTGTATATATTATAGGACATATTGATTTATTTTATTAAATTTTCTTATTTGACACAGTTTTTTTCTTTTTAGGAGTAGTTTTATTATTATTACAAATCTTTCTTTTCTTTTTTTCCCGTTCTGATTCTTGTACAGTAAGCAACAGTTTTTCGTATTGCCCATTCGCGTTCATTATTTAATGTTTTAGACGGTTTCGACCGTTTAATTTCTGTAAGATCGGCGCGGTATTTACGCCTAAGCCGGTTGTATTCGGTGATCGCTGAAGCTTGAGTTTTTATACTCTTGAAGTCAACATTTATGAGATGAATCATACCATACCCATGAAGATTGGTTACTAGAATTTTAGACCATAGAACTAGCAAAAAAATGTTTAATTGATTTTTTTTCCTATGTCTATGTTCTAGAAATTTATTCCACAGAATATTGTAAAGAATAACTGAAAAGTAGCTCGATTCCAAGGAAAAAATAAGAATCGAAGTTTTATTTTCCCATGCAATAATACAGCCAGTGTTCTAAAAACCAGAGACAATATAAATTTCAAAAAAATGGTGATTGTCTGTCATTCTTGGCCTATCACGAGCAGGGTTTCCAACTTGTAGCATACCCCAAACAAATGTAAATAATATTTTTTTGTTAATTTGATATGTTTAAAAGGATTTTTTTATTTGACACTTGATCAGTGTTATCAAATTGAGGGTTTTAGCCCTAAATTTAGGGTCAAAATATACTTGATGAGTAATTTTTATTCTTTCCTCAGCAGTTTGACAATTTAAATGTAACAATATCATTTTCAACACACTTGCTCGTAAAGTGGGTCTTATTACATCGAATTTAGGCCCATAATGCCATATATTACGAAGGTATTACGAATATATTACGGAGGTGTTTGGAAATAAAAATTACCATACTGCGCTATACAAAAGATAGAATACTAATGCGCGTTATGAATTTCACAAAGCATTTTTAATTTAGCCGCATAATACATATAAGATCAAATAGGGAAAATAACAACAGTTTTTAAATAAGCAAAGATAATGATTTTTATACAGCCATACTGGCTGTATGGCGATATACAATGCACGCTGCGCGTGCACCGCGCGCTCCCTGCGCACGGCTCGGGAAGGCGGGCGGCGGCACGCGAATAAAAAATAAGACTATATTTATTATGTTGTGTTTGTTAGGGACATTTTCCGATTTTCGCCGTGTTAGCATATTAAATATTTAATAAAATGTCGACTAGTATGGAAGAATATGTAAATTTAACTCCACCTGAAATCATTAACGAGGCGCGTAATCTTAGACTATAGAATAATAAGGACTCGGCATAACAAGCTTTAGCAAACAGTAGAAATGCGGCCGGTCGCCATGTTTTGTTCCTGTCAAAACAAGTACATAGTGATGTGGTTCGTCATCCTCAAATATCACAACATATCGATAGATGAATGAATTGTGATTTATTTTATTCTATTGAGATTTATGTAATAATATTTATTATAAGATATACCTATAGTCGGTTTCTTTCTTATGATTTTAGATTAACAACATGTAAAGAAAGAAAAGAACAGTGGCTGGATACAATTGGAATCGAAAATTTGAATGTTACAACCAAACATATTTATATTTGTTCCCTGCATTTTGAAGAGAAATGTTTCAAGCGAACTTTAAATGTAACAAGACTGCACGACGATGCTTTGCCTTCGAGTGAGTTGTTGGTAAGTTTTAATATAATGATTACTCAGAAACAGAACAAAATTTTTTACTATCTATTCAACTATGTAAATAATGTTGATCTGTAATATATGAAATTATTCAAGTAGGTAAGATCTATGTTTACTTTTTTTTAATGCAATGATAATTATAATTACTCAGAAACTGACAATATAGTCTATTCAATTGTGTAAATAATGTTGATTTGTGATAGTTAGAAATTATTCACACAGTAGGTGAGGTGAAGACGTATTTTTTAAGTTTAATTTATAATGATACTTTCGAACACAGTAGCCTAGTCAATTAGGCAACATACTGTAAATACTATCTCTGATATGAGTAAATAACTGAAAATGTTACATTGAACAAACTGTGATCTTTTGAATACAAATAAAACCTGTTGATTTTGAAAAAAAAGTTGTGGTTGTTTATTTTTTTTGTGTTCCTTCCTTTTGTGATTTATATTAAACCTAAGCTATGCACGCAAAACAGGTATAAAAATCTCTAAATATTTTACGCATTTTCGTTTCATAACCTTCATTATTCAACTGCGAAATTTTATTATGGCGAAGTCGAAGTGCATTTAATAGCTCATATTATCACGTAAATAAAAGCGAGGAATGATAATAGAAACTCAACAAAAATGTCGAATTCTATGAACACCATGCAATTCAATTATCGATATCATCGATAATAAGCGATATTAGTAATACGTGCTGCTCTACGGCAAGCCGCCATTTTTGTTTCCGACTCAAGTTTAGGTATGCACGATTTTTTTGTAGGTATGTCATGTCTATTCTTTTTTCTATAGTCTAAGCGCGTAATGCAAGTAATAGTTTAGTTAAGCCTCCAAAATCAAACGTAAGTATTTGGCGGCATGCATACGAATGTTTTATAAAGTGGAGGAATGACAAAAGGGTGCAATCGTTTTCCGATAATTAGATGTGAGGACCACATGATTTTTTTTTACTCACAAGTGTGCTGAAAAACGTCGTATGATACACGTGTCCATTTGGTCATTACGCACATTCGGCTTTATTAGCGCGCTCGCCTTCGGCTCGCGCGCCAATCTCGCCTCTTGTGCGTAATGACCAACTTTGGACACTTGTATCATAATGTACTATTAAACCACCATAATCATTACCAATTTTCGACATAATTGGGGCCTCATGCAAGTTGATAACCTTATTTTCGTCATCAAGCATTAGGAGGCTTAATATTTTCAATTTTTCATACTGAACTTAGGGTAATTTTTAAAGAAGCGGGCAACTCTTAAAAGCAATATGAAAACAGACAACAACGAAAAATTTTTCTTTTAAGTACAGACGAAATACAACTTGGTACAATATCCCGATGAATATGTACGGTTATAACGTATTATTAGGCTAGATTAAATAAGAAGATGTGCCCCTCTACGCTGGATTTTTGCAATGACAGTCGATTTTTAGGGTTCCGAAGTAAACAAGGAACCCTTATAGTTTCGTCATGTCTGTCCGTCCGTCCGTCCGTCTGTCTGCGGCTAATCTCAGAGACTACTAGTACTAGAAAACTGTAATTTGGTAGAGATATACATATTTATTACGCGGAGCGAACTGTAGAATAAAATTAGGAAAAATATTTTTTTTTAGGGTGCCTCCCCTACACCTAAAGTGGGGATGATTTTTTTTTCTCTCGATTATACCATCGTGTGGGGTATCATTTGATAGGTCTTTTAAAAATATTATGAGTGTCTGAAGAACATTTTTTTATTTAGGGATCCGTGTGCGAAATATTTAACTTTAAAGTGATAAATTTTGTTAGAGTCAAGTGTCCCCCCCCTCGAACAGGAAAATGGTGGAGGGTGGATACATGAAACAAATTATAATAACTAGCAAATATAATGAATTTTAAAGGAAAATTATCACGGCTATGTAGACTTTACGCGTTAATGAGTAATAGACGATAAACTTACAAAATTGATTTTAGTATGAAAAATATTCGTAGGAATAATTTTCATTCTATATGATGGTATATACTTAGGTTATTTTCATTAGTTATATAAAAGTGGAAGTAAATAGAAGTTAATGTGTCCGCATTTCTACAGGATAGGTACCTTCGGAACCCTACATTGTTCGTGGCCCGACACGCACTTGACAAATTATTTTCTGTAGTAATAGAAGGGGGCGTTACCATAGAGATATGGTAATCTCTAATACAGCTGAGACCAGCTGAGGGTTCTTCATGAGATACTTCAGACCTTCGATTTTTGACATCAAATGAAGCGGCCCACCAAGTTGAATATTTTTTGTAAAGGCGGTATGTCGATCTCTAATAGTTTGGTTGGGCTCTTGTGTTTTCTAATCAGGGTCACCAGGTACTAAAGATCTTCGATTATCCTAGTTTTTATAGTTTTCCCTTTATGTGGCCATTAAAACCTAACTCTGTACCAAATTTCAGCTCTCTGAGTTTATGGGAAGTACTAGTGTTCCGTTTTCAACGTAAACTTCGTTTACTTTTCAATTCGAATTTCGCGCGCGTTATCGACGCACTTGTCAATCATCATGATTCGTCGTGCTGCAGGCGATTTAGCCAATGGAGCGCCCGGATTACCGCCGGCGCATGTACTATCCTACCGGCGTCTTGGAATACAGCGCCATAGGCTGGTGGCAGAACCAGTAAACTATTCGGAGTCTGGACGTTGAATCGAAGGCGCGCGCGCACCAAACATTACATCTTTTTTACTCAATTATCCTAATCAAACTTCAAGTGCTCAACAGTGTTTTTGGAACTTTATAATCGTGTGTGGCTGGCCGGCCAGGTGTCTAAAGGAAGAACTATTCGTGAGGAATCGTGCTAGAAGCCTGCCTACGTGGTAAGTGGTTTGTGCATTGTTTCTATTGTCTAAATCGTCTGTAACGCATATTAACGGCGAATGCTCCCAGCATTCGATCCAATGTGGTGATTGACAGTGTACAAGTGCTATTTATCGAGTCAATTTAGCCACATTTTTTGGTGCCGAAACCCGGGAACTTTGGATACCTACCTTCAGTCTGCCGCCAAATACCAATTCGATTTAGTAATTGCTACTTCATTTACCGTATTCCACGCTTATTATACTTACTAGTACAGCTAAAACGAATAAACATAACATTTTGTTTCAATTACTAATCGGAAAACAAGTCTTTGTTCCATTTTGTTTTGTTGAGTACCTTACCTACCGTTTATCGATTTAAGATGGCTTCCATCAGTTTCTAGAATATTTGTTGAAAATAAATTCTTTTGTCGTTTTATACTTATTAGCATAAAATTATCTACCGTTTTACCGTTCGCAATAATACAATATTGCAAATCCACCTTCTCATAATTTTATGTTGATAGTTCGTTATAACTCGACTACTTTTTTCCAACCGTTCAACGTTTCCTCTTGATATTTATTTATCGAAAATTTATTTCGTTTCAAATTACGAAATATTTTTTATCGTGACGTTGTATCGTTTATCGTGTCATATTTTCAACGAATTTTGGTGCGTTCACATTTTCATTATTACCGTTTTAGGTTAAAAATCATAGTTTTTTGTTTTTACAAAAACTGATTTTTATTTTATTTTTTATTTACCGTACATTAACGAATATCGCAAACCGTTTTTAGTGTTTCTAATGCTCATTTAATTCATCCTTATCGATTTAATTTATTTCAATTTAAAACTCAGATGACCGAGGTGACAATATTACCTGTTGTCGTGTAATACCGCCCCAGTGATTCTCGTCGATTCTTGTGAACGCGGTCTCGCTGAAGACGTTCGCAACTAAACTTTTTATCGAATCCGAATATTTGTTGCTATCAGGTTTTATTGTTTTGATATTAATTATGTCTTTACTATCAAGGCGTAAATCTAAACCTACTATTAAAAAGGGTATCGAAAATACGTACACTATTAATAATTTGCCCAGTTTGCGACGTAAACGAACTATAGCATATAATCGCTTAACGAAGGCTTTGGAAGTAGGTACCTTAGCCAATACCGATGAATCACAAGTAGGGTTATTTCTTTCATATTGTCATGAAATAAAAACGATTGCTGATAGTTTTCATGACTCCCATTTTATTATGTTGGACCTTCTTAAGGATGATGCCGATGAGGAGGACGATGAATTTCAGGATCGATTTGACGAATTGTATTTTCAAGTGTTGGCAATTCAACGAAAATTTGAACAACGTTCATCTCAACAAGCTGACACTTCGAAACATAATTCATTGACCGGTTCGCACAGTGGAAATATGCGGTTACCAAAAATTTCGTTGCCAACTTTTTCCGGTGCTATCAAGGAATGGCCTGAGTTCATTGCAACTTATAACGCGTTGATACATGATTCTACCTCCTTATGTAATATTGAGAAATTTCACTATCTCGTGTCAGTTTTAAGTGGTGATGCTTTATCGTTCATTAGAACTTTTCCTGTTGCAAGTGAACATTATTTAAGTGCGTACGAGGCTCTCAAGTCCCGTTATGAAGATAAACGCGAATTAGCGTTTACGTGCTGGCGTGATATCTTGGACGTTAGTTTAAAGACTTCGAACGCTCAAGATTTTCGACGCGCCTTAGACACGATCGATGAGAACTTAACAATTTTAAAAACTTTAAAATTACCCACCGATAAATGGGGTTTTGTTCTTTGTTATAATGTTCTGGCCAAACTCGATACCAAATTAAGACGCGAGTTTGAGGAAAAACATACCGATATTGAGCTTCCACAGTATAACCATTTAAGGGCATTCTTACACTCTAAAGGTGAAGCATTAATTCGCGACACGCACTTTTCGAATGTTACCAATAAAACCGCTAACGTTTCAAAGGACACACCGGGAACTTCACAGAAGTTCAAGCGACATAACGTCACGCATTCGCTTGTCGCTCCCACCGTCACTACTCATAAAAATGTTGGTGATAAACAACAAGCGAAACCTGCTCATAATTCGAGCACTCCGATTCGTAAATGTGCCTACTGTCGTAATGAACATCACATCTCGGCCTGTAGTGATTTTTTGGCAAAATCAATAGATGAGCGCATGGCTGTGGCCACTGAAAAGAAATGGTGCTACAATTGTCTTAACGCATCCCATTTAGTGCGAGAATGCACATCAATGTTTTCATGCCGACAATGTAGACGTAAACACCACACTTTGCTACATAAGGAGCCGGCGGCAAGCTCGGCGACCTTAGTGGCTAAGGATTCGTTAACTCAGTCTGATCCAACCGTAACCACAACCGTGTTACTGGCAACAGCTCTAGTCCAGATTCGTGATGCTTCTGGTGAATTTCATACATTTCGCGCGTTATTTGACACCGGCAGTCAAAACAATTTTCTCACGGCTCACGCCGCTCAACGATTAAATCTAAAACCTATAACTGGTAATATCAACGTTTATGGGTTAGGGGGCAGCCCTGCCTCAGTCAGTGGCTTTGTTACATGCGACATTGGCACCAACTGTAACGTAAAGTTTCGTCTGGGAATGCTCGTCATACCGAGCATTTGCGGAGATCAACCGATAGCAAGGCTAAATACGAAAGGATGGGAGGAGGTCAAAACACTACCGCTAGCTGATCCTGGTTTTGACATCCCCGGTCCGATCGACGTCTTGTTAGGTGCCGACGTCTTTGCTGAGTCACTTCTCGAACAACGTCTGAAGGGTAACGCCTCTCAACCGCGAGCTTTCAACTCAGTCTTCGGCTGGCTTCTTCTTGGGAAGTCCAGACTCGCATCGTCCAGTCTACTAGGAGTAGCCCCTTCTACCGTAGACGATAGTTTAAACAAAATTGTTCAACGTTTCTGGGAAATCGATAACGTTCCACAATCTTCCCGATTGACCCCAGAAGAGCAACGCTGTGAAAATAGTTTTCTCAGTAATCACTACCGTGACGAGACAGGTAGATATGTAGTTTGTCTCCCCTTCAAGGACGACGAGGAGCCAGTCTTTGAAGGTTCTCGAGAGATAGCCTTACGACGCTTTCATGCCATTGAAAGGCGTCTGTATCGCGATCACAATTTAAACCAACAATACGTGGAGTTCATGACTGACTATATCGACAGTGGTCACATGACTCTGGTACCTGCCAAGCAAATGGGTCAAGGCAAGTATTATATACCGCACCATTGTGTGCTACGTCCCGACAGCGCTACAACGAAGCTTCGCGTTGTATTCGACGCCTCGGCTAAAGATGCAACTTCCAAATCGCTAAACGACTCGCTGCTGACGGGACCGAAGCTACAATCAAATATCGTAGAGATCCTTCTTCATTTCCGTGAGCACGCAATTGTCTTCATGGCAGACGTGCGCCAAATGTACCGTCAAATCAACCTAGCTCCTCAACATCGTGATTATCAACGTATTCTCTGGCGAGCTCACCCAGATGAGCCTCTTCAAGAGTACGTATTAAATACCGTAACGTACGGAGTGTCTTCCGCTCCATTCCTGGCGTGCCGCTCTATTCAGCAACTGGCCAACGATGAGGGTCACAAGTACCCAAAGGCCAAAACCGTTTTAACTTCCGACATATACGTTGATGACGTCATATCCGGAAGCTCATCGCTGAAGGACGCCAGAGAAATCAAAACTCAACTCATCGCTCTTTTCGGTCTTGGCTCGTTTGAGCTCCGAAAATGGGTGAGTAACCGACCCGAGCTACTTAGCGATCTTCCCGCGGAGGCGTGTCTTTCAGAAGCAATCACTTTTACCGAAACTGAAGACACAACTATCAAGGTTCTGGGCCTTAAGTGGGAGCCTGCTTCGGATTCGTTCGTCTTTACCGTTAATCCATCTAATCAACCGTGCACCAAGCGAACGATTTTGAGTGAGGTTGCCAGAATTTTCGATCCTCTGGGTTTTCTATCTCCTTTGACAATTCATGCCAAATGTCTTATTCAAAAGCTTTGGATTCTAGGTCTTTCATGGGACGATAAGCCCCCACCGGAAATTATCTCTCTATGGGAAAAGTTCTCCGAACAGCTTCCTCAAGTTAGGAATCTTAAGATTCCACGTAAATACGCTACCGATAGCGCTCAATCATATCAACTGCATGGATTTTGTGACAGCTCCGAAGCAGCATATGGCGCCGTTATATACCTGCGCGTTACCGAGTCTGACGGCTCCGTTCGCGTCTTTCTCGTTTGTGCTAAGGCTCGTGTAGCTCCTTTGAAACGTCAATCGTTACCTCGCCTAGAGCTGTGTGGTGCACTTTTGCTCGCAGACCTTATCAAATTTGTCAAGGGCACGCTGCGGATTCCTGTTCATGACACTTATGTGTGGTGTGACTCCACCGTTACCTTGTCCTGGTTGCGAGCTCCTTCTTCTCGCTGGGTGACATTCGTTGCAAACCGCGTAAGTCACATTCAAGATATCGTGCCGACCGAGTGCTGGAGGCACGTACCATCTGTCACAAATCCTGCAGATGTTTGTTCGCGTGGGCAATTGCCTCACGAGTTGCTGAACAATGCCCTATGGTGGGCGGGCCCAGAATGGTTGTCTCAACCACAGTCTGAGTGGCCAATCGATACATCGAAAAATCGTTCAAACGATGACAATGCGGTGCTCTCTGAGCAGCGTCGCACCACGGTTCTCGTTTCGGATCAAATCGAAAGCGTTAATCACCCGTCTATAATTGATCGGCTATTCGAAAAATATTCTTCTTTAGATAAAATCTGTCGCATTATCGCTTACGTTCGCAGGTTTTGTAATAACATGCGTAACACTGTTCCGCGATCAGATAATCTTTTCGTAACGGACGCTGAGCGTCATCGTGCGTTACTAATTATCGTGAAACATTTCCAACAACGTTGTTTTTCGGATGTCATATCCAAATTACAATCAAAGATACAGTTACCTCGTAGTTTTCGTAAACTAAACCCGTTTTTGGACGAGCAGGGTATACTCAGAGTAGGCGGGCGCCTAGCGCACTCCGATCTTGACTTCGAACAGAAGTATCCCGCATTATTGCCCAAAAAGAGTGTTCTTACATCCGCTGTAATCGAATCTATTCATCGAAACAATTTTCATCCCGGTCTGAACACAACCAACTATCTGATCTTACAACAGTTTTGGATACTTGCGGCAAAGCATGCTGTACGTCATCATCTTTCAAGATGCATAAGATGCTACCGTCTTAAACCGAAACCTTTGCAACCCTTTATGAGCGACCTTCCGGCCTTTCGTGTCAATCAGGCAAAACCTTTCTCTGTCGTAGGTGTCGATCTAGGAGGGCCTTTTCGAATTAAGCTCGGGCTTCATCGTGGTGCTAAAATCGATAAAGCGTACTTGTGTTTATTCGTATGCTTGAGTACAAAAGCAGTGCACCTTGAGGTGGTTTCTACTTTATCGACTGACGGCTTCATCGCGGCATTGCGTCGCTTCGTTTCTCGTCGTGGCCGCTGCAATGTTATTCACTCTGACTGCGGTACGAATTTCGTTGGTGCAAGTTCACAACTAGCATCATGTATCGAACAAGCCTCTCATGCGGAAAAAATAGATTTTAAACGTAACGTACCTTCTGCTCCCCACTTCGGAGGGGTGTGGGAAATCCAAATCAAAGCCGCAAAGAGTCATTTGTACCGTATTGTTGGCGATCAGGTCTTAACGTTTGAAGAGCTTACCACACTCTTCGCTCAGATCGAATCAATTTTAAATTCGCGGCCTTTGTGTCCATTGAGCTCGGATCCTAACGATTTGAACGTTCTTACGCCCGGTCATTTTTTAACGCTAGAACCTCTTACAGCAGTTCCTGATTTCGACTACAAGGACGTAAAAATCAATCGACTGAATCGATGGCAACTTATCCAATCTTTTCAACAACAATTTTGGAAACGCTGGAAAAATGAATATTTACATGGGTTAACTCAGCGAGCAAAATGGACCACGGACTCAACACCGTTAACTGTAAACTCAATCGTACTTATAAAAGAGGACAATCGGCCTCCTCTTCAATGGGCATTAGGACGAGTTGTTTCTTTGCATCCTGGCCCTGATGGGGTAGTTAGAGTCGCAACCATTAGAACAGCCAGAGATCACTCGCTTAAGAGACCTTTGGTCAAACTATGTCCTCTACCATCCGTATAATCGTTATAACTTAGCATTTCTTAGCTTTTAAGTTTAGGATAGTAACTTAAACATATTTATCGTTAATTACCGTTTCTTATTCTTACTCTGGGAAAATCCCATTGGTATTTTGGTGGGCGGAATGTTCCGTTTTCAACGTAAACTTCGTTTACTTTTCAATTCGAATTTCGCGCGCGTTATCGACGCACTTGTCAATCATCATGATTCGTCGTGCTGCAGGCGATTTAGCCAATGGAGCGCCCGGATTACCGCCGGCGCATGTACTATCCTACCGGCGTCTTGGAATACAGCGCCATAGGCTGGTGGCAGAACCAGTAAACTATTCGGAGTCTGGACGTTGAATCGAAGGCGCGCGCGCACCAAACATTACATCTTTTTTACTCAATTATCCTAATCAAACTTCAAGTGCTCAACAGTGTTTTTGGAACTTTATAATCGTGTGTGGCTGGCCGGCCAGGTGTCTAAAGGAAGAACTATTCGTGAGGAATCGTGCTAGAAGCCTGCCTACGTGGTAAGTGGTTTGTGCATTGTTTCTATTGTCTAAATCGTCTGTAACGCATATTAACGGCGAATGCTCCCAGCATTCGATCCAATGTGGTGATTGACAGTGTACAAGTGCTATTTATCGAGTCAATTTAGCCACAACTAGTTCTATTTTGATGATCATGAGTGAGTGAGTGTCGAAAATGCGAAACTTTGCTTTCGCTTAACTTCGGAACTAAATGACCTACAGACGTGAAATTTTGGATTTTAAGTATGTGATTATAGCTTACTAGATGACGAAAATTTCTTCGTTCTGGTCTTATCCAGAGGTTCTCAAATAGGGGCCTGAAAATGCGGCGAAATGGTTCCAGTAAAGGATAGTACGGCAGTGTTTGCTTCGCGCTCGACTTGGCGGGGGCACTGCCGTGCCCCCTGATTAACTCTATCTGTGACTCTTGTTATGAATGTACAAACTAACTAACTGCTAACTTTCCCTTAAAAAAATAATAAGTAAAAATAATAATACACTGTAACCAGAGATACCTTAGCTAATTTTGATCGGAATATGTACACACTTTGTTATGTGGTCATGTGTACCATCCTGCCATAAACAAATGGAGAAAGTGCGGCGTAGCCTGGCCGGCATTGACGTCAATGCCGCTGCTGAGTTTCATAACCTTACACCGATTGCTGCGCTTGCACACGCTGCCGGTCATACTATCTTCTCACAGAAATTCTATATCTTTATTTTCCCCGAATGACGTCAACATTGACGCGATAGTACCGTGAAATTAAACGTGTCGATCATTACAAATAACTATCTAACTTGTTTAATTTCCGTTAATTATCGTAATCTTAAATGAACCGGTTAGTTTATTGATGGAGATAAGATCTTCAAAATACATTTAAACCTTTTAAACCCACGCTAACAAGTTCGTTTATCTGGGATAAGGTTAAAATAAAGTTACAGAAATACTGTTCTCCATACAACTTCCTACACCTCAATTTAAATGCTTTGATATGGAAATCTTGTACCTATTATCACTAGAATTAAAACATACAACCCGGAATAACATTACGTATACGACTTAAACTGGCGAAGCTAGCGATTTCGAACATGTACGTAAATGATATTAACATGCGGTAATTAAACCTTGGTGTGTTATTTGGATGATACACTTAAACACGGTTTTAATGTATTTTAATTGCCTTGACGTTATTGCCACTCTACCTTTTTTTGTAGCGAATATTATAAACAAACAATGAAAAGTTTTTATTATATTTAGCTAATTAAATAAATAATGAAGGATAAACGATACGAAGAGTTAGTAACCTTACTTGTTTTGAAGTTGACCAGTTACTACCGTCGATAAAATGTACAGTACATTTTGGGTAATGAAAGGAAGTACGATTACTGAAAACAGAAACTGTATTACCTAAGTAGGGATAAACATATGTATTATCCCTACTTAAAACAATTTGTTGATATCGATGTTTTTTATGGTTTTTCCTTCCTCTCCCAGATTGATGGTATTAAAAATGTTGTGAGAAAGTTGACGTAAGCTACTTTACAATTTCAATGACGTGTTGTTTTCGTTTTAGTTTAAATATATAATTTTACACCACCAATTTTGTGGAAAGTTATTTTACTTAAAATATTTCACCCTACTTTTATATACATTCCCTTATATATTTGAGTGAGTGGATTTTGATAATCATTTCACACGGATAGGATCTGGCTTGAAGTACCTGGCTGGAGTATGGGGTATTTTTATAGGATCAAGTGAGTCTACTCCAAAAAATATGCCTCCTGGCACAGCCATATTTTTTCAACAACCCAATTGTACAACTTTTTTGTTTAACTAATAAATATTTTTATTCACGCATGTGAAAGATTTTCATCTCACGCGGTCTATTATTTTTATCAACCACCACTCTTGCTTCTGTTATAAAAAAATGCAAGGAAGTTGCACGCTAGTTGACTGTTCATTACTATATTATGTTCATTATTCATATCTTTTACAGACGTAATAGGTATGACGTATTTCGTTACAATGATGAGTCTACTTAGCATTAATTCGAAAAGAATTTTGTATTAGTCTTTTGTTATATATAAATATGCAATTACAATTTTTGAAAACCCTGGAAAAAATTTTGGCCTCCAGATTTGGAAGTTTTAGCTTAGCAGAGTAATATTGACTCATTAATAAAATAAATGTCTAATTTTTGCCAATCTTCCAGCTCGGCCACCGATACGATCTCATGTTAGGGAAATCATTCGAGGGTTAATTCGATTTCTCATACATCAATCATCATATGTAAGATAATATTTATAGATACTTATTCCAAAGCTGTACATAATGTTCTCCAAATAAAATAAAATAAATAAATAAATAATCATTCAAGTCTAGAATTTTATAAACTCTTAAATAAATATGCTATATATTTTATTTCTGTAGTTTAGGACAATATAATATGTAATTTTCCTTTTTCGATGTAAAACATACTTACGTATGCTTCTTTTTTTCTCACATCGCGTTGTCTTGAAAGCCATTGATAAACCTTCTTAACTGACGCGATGACGATATCGTAGTATTGATTTTTAAAAGTTATTACATTACAATTTTTTCTTCAATGTTCTATCTGAAAACGAAAAATGGAACATCCTGTAGTAGGCGAAAGAAATGTATAGAACGCTGTGCCCTAGAGGTAAACGGCCGAGCCTCCCCAAGCCACAAGGTGCGCATTGACGCACACATTTTTAACACTATTCCAACAAAAGCAGTTGAATACTGAATCTTAATAATACAATTTCTACATACTTACATTGTAATATTTAAATTTTGTGCAATAAACATAAATAAACAAATACCTACTTTTTATTTTTAGTATATCCGCGCCAATGAACCTTGGTATGATTAGCAATTATAGTTTATTGTCTTCTTGAGAGAACCTTGAATATTATAGAAATGTGGATTTTTGGGCTTAGGATTTCTAGGTTATACTCGTTGAATTAAATATCATACATTTGTATAAGTATTATTGTAAGAAGGTTTTGTTAGCTGCACATGTATTGATAAACAGGTCTCCCCTGGTCTTGTCTTGTTTGTCCAAGAAGTTTTCTACTTCTTGGACAAACAAGATTATTGTTGTTCGTAAAATTATTTTACATTTTTCAGTAAAGAATACAATGTATTTACGTACATTATTGCACATACACAAAGTTGTCATATTTAACTAGAAATAAAAATGTAATCAAACGGTATTTTCATGATTATTTACGGAAATAATATCGGTTAACCTTTCGAATTATGTAAACATTGCATCCACTTGTAATTTAGATAAAGTCCGTTTTTATTTTTGGTTTTCTGAGATGGTGTTACCTTTCAACACAATCACTGAGGTAAATAAATTAGCATATTAATTCGAAATAAGAGGTGTGTCTCATTACGTAAAAATACAATAATGTCGAACAAGTTTGCTCACGCCTATCATTTTTGTTACTGTATTTTTAAGACTCATCCAAAATTAAACTATGACCTTAGTCACACGATTTTAAAACTTGTTAAAATAAATATAAAAAATATACATAATGTAACTATGCAGTGTGACGTAGAGTACTGTGATACATAATAGGCGGACAAAAAGAGAGACTTGTATACTTCATACTGATTTTATTTTCAGGCAAAGATAATGGCGACACCATGAGAGAGTTGTGGAGTTTGTACATATGGCTGTAGAGACGTATTTTGTTTTCGACTTCACTGAAATGCGTCACGTAGTAACCCCGGATTGGATGTTCGTACCTATTTACCTCATCATGTAAAATAATAATTTCTTTTCTATGAATAACAATTAACAACCCAAATCATTAATTGTCTTTTCGTTTTCCTCATTTTTTTACCTCAAAAGGTAAAAACTAAACCCTTATACGATCATTTTGTTTTCCTTGAAATCGTGCAAGTCCAAGATATGTAACAGATCTCGAAACTGTCCAATTTAATATTTTCTCCAAGTTTTCTGGAGACGATCATTATATTGATATAAATATAATAACGATGCTGGTAGATGTTGATCCTATCGCCCACGGTACTACAAATACTAATTAAATTTCTAACGTGAACACATAGAATTCTATCACATCAATTTCGGGTAAAATGAAGGAGAGAAAAACAAAACGTTTCAAACTTTTGTGCATTTTAGTGATGCAGTGATGCAGTTATTGACTGTAAAAGGTAAAAAAATAAACGCATAGAATTTTGACCTTATTCTGACGTCGTCGTTATTTTGTATCAGCGAGCGACACGAATTTATACTTACGTCTATAGAACCAGAAAATGTGTCTTTTGTGAAACACGTGATATTGCGTCAAAAATTACGAGTCACTTGGCATTTTGATCTCCACGAAATTTTAAAAGTATGTATTTTTAATGTCATTGCGCGTGCAAAACCTTTGGCCTGTGACTTAGAAGTGTCGTATTTCAGATTGAGGTTTGTCTCAAAGATACGTGTCAAGGTCGAAAGCCGTCGCTGGCCTGGCGCCAAGTTCGTCTGATACTCGCGATAAGGGGTCAATCCGTCTACCACGCAGACAGCCAAAGTACCTCTTATTTGATTTGCCAATGATGCGCTATCAGCACTGACTGAACCCGTTTCATGTAATACGATGACAATAATATCGCCAAGTATTTCATCAGATCGAACTTTAAAAAATCTATCGGAACAAAAGGTGAAACCAAAATGTTTTGACATTTTTACAAGACCTATCGAAGAATATGACAATGAGACGAAAATATCGGATGCTAATGTTTTGCTGCCTTCGCGGATAGATGGTGTTTTTCGTGAGTAATTACTATTTTTTGTACATCATTCATGTAGTTCACGTTAAAATTAGAAACAATAACGTTAATATGAAAAGTTAATGACCGTACTTAGCTATGTTTGAAGAAAATGAAGGTTAACAGTTATTATTTCGAGTAACCAGGTAATAATGAACGCGCTTAATGGATGCGGTTATGACGGATTTAAACGTCGGCGATTGCGGTTATTGAGACCGGTAGAGCAAATTAAGGACAGTACAGAAATCATCCTTTGAAATAAATAGTAGGTGAGTTAGTCTGAAGTTGGCGAACCGACTATCTCAGATTAATGTCATGTGGGGTGTGTGATGTGCCTATTTAGCATGCAGAGGCATGAAATAAAACTTTGGTTGGTAAAAAAATATCTAGTTTCCTGGAGGTTACTTTCGCTGTAATGAATGACTCTAGAATATATTTTTTTAAAAACTTTTATTTAACTCGCCTTGTCAAACTTTCAACTAATTTTTAGGTAATTGAAATTTGTTTTACTATGACGACTTGTCATTTATTCGGGATAAAAGGTTATTTTAGTCAAGATATCTTCAACTATACACAGCACCAATTTTAACCAAATCGGTAAAGTAATTTTCGAGTTCAGCAACAAACAAATCTTTTTAGAAATTAAGTTCATAAGGAACTTTCTGTAGTTTCTAAGATTTTTGTCAGCGACAAATGTGCAGACATTTCCCACGATTGGACAACACGGTGGAACCAATCACATAAACACCCGCGTGTAAACGGGAAGCTGCACCGTGTGAATGTTTACAGTAAGATAGCGATGGCTTTGAGAAATAACACTATTGTAATCGCCATTTCAATTTCAATTTTCGTCATACACTTTTCAGTGGTGATGCAATCATGCTACTTTTCGTGTTCTCCCATGGGAAAGAAATTTTAAAAATCCAACGGGTTTTTATTTCTACGCCAATAAAGTCGCAGAGTTCTTATAAGTATAATAAGTTCAATTTCTTTAGTTTCTACCGGTGAGATACTGAATTACCTACCAAGCTAATTATTATATAAAATAAAAAACACGACAGATAACTCACATAGCCTATGTCACTCGGAGGAATGCAAGTAGGTAATCTTAAATTACCTCTCACATCAAAATCTCTTAAGCCGCATTTATGGTGAAATAAAGAAACTTACATATGTATATACATGAACCCTAAAAACATAACTCCTTTTTTTGGTCAGTTGTGTTAATGAGCAATTTACGATGGACCAAGCGTCTCATAAACTATTGTTACGGCAACCAACGAAATAATTGAGACATGTCTCATTTAACCTTAGAATTGAACTGATCACTTACTATGACACGACAAGGTTGTAAGTAAATTGTAATGTCAGTAATCATGTGGTTAATTCTATGTTCCATGTGATGATGCTGAACCAGGTCGTACGCTGCCAACATGTTGGGCCACGTGTTTCGCACTTTACAGTGTAGCAATAAATGTTAATAAGGTGTTCTGTATTGTCATTATAATTAACAATTCATGTATAGTTTACGTAGGTAGTGTTTTCATAGTTACAATATGTACAGTAAATTAATTAAGTTTCATATTGGAAAGGGAGATTTTAAAATTCGTGAGCGTCTCGGCCGAGAGCGTGGCGGTTTGAGGTCGTAACGAATTGGTTGTGCTAATTGTTGTTCCGAAGTTCCGCTCTTTGAGGAGTTTAGGATAGTTATCTCACTAGATACTATTCTAATTTATAATAACTATTCTATCCTTATAATAAATCACAAACTTGTTAGCTTGTTACCCTACCCGTTTATAGTTTACACGGTTTACATACATGGTATCAATGTCTTTGACGTCCAGAGCTATATCAAAATACCTGCAATGTCTAAGTGTCCTATGTATGGACTAATCTTACACAAGCAAAAATTTTTAGTAATTGAATCATCTCCTTATTTACTTTGTGGGATCGCACAGTGATTCTAATGTTTTTTTTTAAACGGGCTTATTTCTATGACGACTATAGATTCTAAAATATAAGATTCTCTTTTATACCTATAGTAGTCTCACGAGGAAAAATTTCCTTAATTTCCACAAGAGTCCCAGAGCAGCCAACGGAAACATGTTTTCATGTGGTACCTACGTGTTAAATATGATGATATTATAAAAGATAAGTCAATATCTTAATTGGAACAAAAATAATTGTTATTGTTTCCACTATCCAATCTTTTACAGTCTTATTCTTTAAAAAAAAAATAGAAAAAAACTACTTATTTTGAGTAAAATATATTTTGTCAGATTAGAGATATGGGACGAAACGTATTATAACTAAAATATGTTTAAAGTGTTCGTTAAATCATGAATATATGATTTATTGATTTCATCAGCTCGTTGGAGAGTAAAGAATGCATTCTTAAACTTAACAATAACCATGTTTAGTTTACCACATGCAGCCGTCGGATGACAAATTTAACTAGATCTTGCAAGCTAAAATACTAGAAGTGGGAAGATAAGTTACTTACTTAAAAGTTAAATAAAGAGTTCTTCTGTATAGGTACCTACCTAGTAAATAAAAACCATAGACATAGAAAAAAAATCTAAAATACAAAAATTTTTTGCTAGCTCTATGATAAAAACTCAAAATAATCATAATTTCCTTTTTTTTTTTTATTGTCAGTTTAGTTACTATATACTTACAGATAAATTTCCATTTACTGTTCGTAGTATTGTTCCTTTGCTCGCTGTATACCGAAAACGCAGCGTGCCTATATTATTATAGTGATAAAGGTGTAATTTTTTTTCGTTTTTATTCATTTGGACGTACTCTAATGTTTAAAAAAAAAGCTGCTTACCTGTTTAGCTTTTACAGAACACGTTTTGTTAAAACCTTCCGTGCGAGAATTCGAAACTGCACATGTCGCTAAACACAACAGCGTGTGAACACAATTGGCTCTTTAAATTTGTACTTCTAGTAGCTGCTCTCCAGTGCTCCACCTATGTGGGGAAATCGGGATAAATGCAACCTCTGTGGTAACCAAGGTTTTAATCTACCCGACCGAATACCAAATTTCAGAAATTTTATATACGTTCCGCATTTTAGGCGTATGCAAACAAATTATATCCTTTGGTATTTAGAATATTGATAGGTTATAGAACTGTCTGTCTCTTTGTTGTTATTAAGTACAAGCTGATAAAAGCATTGCGTTAGCGAATGGACCGCGGTCAGGCGCAGTGGAAACCCTCCAGCGATAACCCGCGCGGAAGGAGCGCGCGCGCATGGTGCGCTGTAGCGTAGCGAGGCAGCCAAATGCACGCACTCGATGAATGGACAACACTTGCTTTAAACAGAAATGCTACATGAACCTATTTTAAAATACAAAATGGAGAGTATTAGACATTAAATTAAATTTGATAAATTATGGTTTTCAGGAAATGTAGGCAGTTATTACTCGTTTATTTAGTTGAATCCGCAAATTAATTTAACTGCATAAAATATCCAAATTCACATACACATGTCTCGGTAGATATTATTTTTGAAATTTTACATTTCGTAATTCAACATTTCAATAAAATACGAATTATCTTGCATAATTTCCACTGGTTTGGGATTATCCATAAATAAATTGACTTACCTATCTTTGGTCAAAAACCTTTGACCCGTAAATATCAACATAATTTATTTGTTAATTAATTACACTAGATATTATTTTATTGTTTAATGGGGTAGATACATACATACGTGCACATGCTACCTTAATGATTGCTCGATGTGCGGCTAGTGACAATCACGACATTATTTCATGTTATATAAAAAAATACAAATTGTAAGATAGCAACAATATTTCTTTAATGTATATATGAGTGTATGAGTGGGTATATCTATAAAAAAAAAGTTTGTTGGTCGAACGCTACCTGCGCGCGCAGACGTGTGTGCGTGACGTATTATGTAATAATGATAATATCAGATGATGATATATACAGGGTTAATGTGATAAACTAATTATAATATTTACCTAACTGTTCAATAGTTGTTGCTTATATTTCGTCGAAATTATTTACTATTTTAATTTTCGTTATAGTAATTGGTGAAAATTGATCAATGTATTAAATGTCGTTTAGCGCTATATTTACCCTAATCCTAATTAATACTAGTAGTTCGCCGCGAACTTAGACCTCGCGATTATTACTCGCGTTTTTATTGATTTACTCGTACGTATGTATGTATGTATGATTGAAGAGTGCTGATGAGCAGGGTAAAATCACAGTTATAGAAATAGTATAATTTACAATATAAAAAAAATTGGAAGACCTCTTAATAGCCCAGGCGCTAAAATAGTATCAATCAATCATCCAAATATATAAAATCTTGCGTTAGGGAGCGACTGACTGAGCTGACTGACTTACAGACAATGCACAGCCGAAAACGACTGGGCATACGAAGCTGAAATTATTATTTAACTGTAACACGACTTGTATTTTCTTTTATGTAAATTATACATATAAATTATTTTTACCAAACGACTAACGAGACGAACGACCAAACCAAACAAACAAACAACAATATGAATTAGAACGTTTTTTCAACCCTCAAAGTCTTTCCGGGTGGTCATAAAAAAAAATAACCTAAACCTAACTTCTTCTCCGCTCTCAGTGTTTCCGGGTGGTTATAAAAAAACCTGAACCTAACTTCTCCGCCCTCAGTCTTTCTGGGTGGTCATAAAAAAAATAACCTAAACCTAACTTCTTCTCCGCCCTCAAAGTCTTTCCGGGTGGTTATAAAAAAACCTGAACCTAACTTCTTTTCCGCCCTCAGTCTTTCTGGGTGGTCATAAAAAAAATAACCTAAACCTAACTTCTTTTACGCCCTCAAAGTCTTTCCGGGTGGTCATAAAAAAAAATAACCTGAACCTAACTTCTTTTCCGCCCTCAAAGTCTTTTCGGGTGGTCATAAAAAATAACCTAAACCTAACTTCTTCTTCACCCTCAAAGTCTTTCCGGGTGGTCATAAAAAAAATAACCTGAACCTAACTTTTCCGCCCTCAAAGTCTTTTGGGTGGTCATAAAAAAATAACCTGGACCTAACTTCTTTTCCACCCTCAAAGTCTTTTCCAAAGGTGGTTTCTTTTCCAAATAAAAAAATAACCTGGACCTAACTTCTTTTCAACCCTCAAAGTCTTTTCCAAAGTTGGTAAAAAAAAATAAACCGAACCCAACTTATAATCTGCCCTCAAGTCCTTCCAGGTGGTCATAAAAAAAATAACCTGAACCCAACTTATTTTCTGTCCTCAAGTCTTTCCGGGTAGTCATAAAAAAATAAACTGAACCTAACTTACAGCTCAGATCGTTTAGAGACAAACTTTCTTTTTTTTTATAAAAAAAATAAAAATAGTTTATTTACTCCACAACAAATGGCCTTGGACTACATTACATAGGTATGTAATAAACATTAATTAAATTTAATACCATAAAGGACAGTATCGTTGTGAAGATCTGCTGCCCGCGCTAGGTATCAAAGATCCTGTGTTGCAGGTTACCAGGTCCCACCACCCGGTGTGACACAATAAAAGGTATTAGTATGTTGATATCATGTCACAATACGATTTGTGAGTTAATTTACAAATAAAAGACGAGTAATGACTTCTGTACCTAACCCTACGATAAAAATCTTGGGATCAGTAAGTTTAAACTTGAAACTTCATATCTTCTAGTTTTGGTAAATAATATTTATCAAACGATGTATTTGCCATAAGATATTTTGTCTAACGTTGTTTTACCAATTGAAAATTTAGTTAAATAATTTGTTAAAATGATAATTTGAAAAAAAAACAATGTTTGTCTAGTAATTAGTTTGTAAAATGATTACATTTTTAAATGGATGAGTTTGTCAAAGCATATGATTTTCAAATGTATAGTTTTATAAGCGTTGTTTATAAAATGATTGTTTTTTAAATAATAATTTATAATATGAGGGTGTACCTTACAAATCATCTACAAGTCTACAACCGTTGCTTAGATCTGATTTCGACTTTTCTAACTAAATCAGTTCCCTAAGTAAAATGTAGATGGCGCTATCCAAAGTTAGAACACGCTATGGTTTCGTTTGCTACGTAATCGCGGACATTTTTATTAATATTTCAAAAACTACTGAACCGATTTTGATGCCCAACGAACTTAAAAATTCTATTGATATTTCCTACATGCCTACCAAATTTCATCAAAATCGGACCATCGGTTGGGCAGTTATCGCGGTACAAACATACATACATACATACATACATACATACATACATACATACATACATACATACAAACAATGTGTTTCGCCCCCAACTCGATTTAGAGACCTTCGCTCGCTTCGCTCGCTCGGTCAATTATAAATGCGAAAGTGAGTTTGTTTGTTACCTCTTCACGCTTTATCTACTGAACCAATCTTCCTGAAATTTTGCATACACATATTTAGAAGGACAGAGAAGGACATAGGGTACTTTTCATCCCGGGAAAAGGCACTGTTCCTGTGAGAAATTCACGCGGGCGAAGCCGCGGGCAAAAGCTAGTAGGTACTTATATAAAAGTTAACGCTGACCGATTAGTAGGTATTGTCAACGTAGAGGCGAAACCGCTGAACGTAGAAACAAAATTTTGCAGAGACGTCCTTTATATAGTGTAAGTGAAAACTAAGAAAGGAACTCAGAAAATTCCACCCCTATAGGGAAATGGGTACAAAAACATCGAACAATTCTTTGTTCGGTTACAATACTTTCCGTCTGGATAATGTTATGGATATATTAAACAACAAACAGACGTCATGAAGCCAATGATTGGTCTATTTAAATAACTGGCCAAGTGCATGTCGAATTTCCTTCAATAGGGTTCCGCAGCTACAACAGAAATATTCTGTCCCAGAATTGCACAGTGCAGTACAGAGAACCTATTTTGATATAAGGTATATAAAATAGGTATAATGTGCTGCGGTCATTAAGATGGAAAAGATAGCATATATGTAGAAGTTTTGTCAGTTTATTTATTTGTAACTTTATTATTCTACGAGTATTTTTACTTATTTTTCTGCCAGCGAGTGTGTAAAAACTATCCATTAGTGTTACTAGTCCAACTAAATGTAAATGGCAAAATTTATAGAACTATGTTGGGATCTATATCCGACCGAACTTAAATATAAAAGTTAATAAAACATTCACAGAAAATTTGAACGTCTACATATTATACGAAAATAAAATTACCATAGCCAGTTTTAGCCGATATCGTATGGATAATGGAAGTGAAGATTTATTATATTAAGTCTTTTATGTAAGGAACCCTAAAACGCAGTTTGTATCCATATGAAATTGTCAGGTATTGATGACCATTTATCGGCCAGTGTGATTGGTCACGACTGTTACAAAATTGGATTTGTGACACGTCGCCTACTAAGTAATTATAGCATGTATTGCACTAAAAATAGATGTGATAATGACATGCGCCACCTTGTGACGTGATAACTCCTTGGAAGGCAAGTTGGGGATTTGATCCACTTTATATTATTAACTTTTGTTGTCAACGGCTTTGCCCGCTTTGATGTATCATTCGTATTATGGAGAAGAAATGTAATCTACTTATATCCTTTTCTGTACACCAGACAACATGTACCGATGCTTTCGTGGTATTTAAGTTGTGAAATCGGATTAAATAATAATAGAAAAGTTGGTAGGTGAATCGATAATGAAAGGACACCTTTTTCAAAAAGCAGTTTAAGTTTAAAAGCTAAAATAGCAGGATATAAGCTTCCTCTAATGCACGCAGTTTTATTTAAATATGAATAAGGCATAGATAAAGTATAAATATAAAATTCCATTAGGTTCAAAGGGTAGGGTCACATACATGCAGTCGCGACGTAGTGTCACTACGGTGGCGGCGTCCAGTCGGTGACAAACTAGATAAGGAATTTCATCTGGACCAAACCGGATCGCTTTTGATAACATAACAACATAATTACAACATAAACATGCAATTAGTACAGATACTTGAGCTTAGCTTAACATGGCTCGTAATTTTATCAAAATTATATTTTTTCTTATATTGTAACTAAGCGGCGTCCTTGCATTTATAACTTATGTAATTCCATTATTAAGTTGGAATTAATTAATAAATTGAAAAAGTTAATTTACATTATTTATTCCACATTAAGTTTTATTTATTATTTATAGCCACACATAAAACACACATAAAAAATACACATAAAAAATTATCCTTGCCATTTTACTGAAAATATTTTTTTCCCCAATTTTTGGTGTTGAAAAAACGTGACAAAATATATGTCCTAGACTAAATATGTAGAGTCATTCGTAGCTGCTACGAAAAGGAAAATCTTTCGCTGGCTACGCTTTGTAGCTCCCGCGTAGCACACGTAGCTTTCACATTATATTTTATTTTGTGGCATATTGACGTCATTATATGAACGAACTAGGTAATTATTTTTTATCTTTTTATAACGTATAATTTTTCTCTTTATTTATAGATCTCTTACAAAATGCGGTTACGTAATTTTTATCTTTTTCAACACACTTGCATTTTTTATTGGTAATTTACCTTATATTTAGGGCCATAATCCCATATGTACCATAGCGGAGCTCTAGAGTTCGTTTATAGATAAATATTTTGTATATCCTGTATAGGTATAGACGCAGTACAAATGCAACTTTTTGATTCTGTATCGTCATCAGTGAAAGTTTTTACATTCTAATACCTATAGTTACAGAGTACCTACTTATTACTACGTAACCTAATATTTTCTTATGCTTACTCATAATCTTCTGGAGCTTCGCAGTAGTAACCATTGTCACACTGACTCATTCGTTAACACCGAAGTGTGATCAATAAAATGCGTCAATTCAGTTCGAGTGTGTGTGACGAATGAATATCCCGGAACTATTTTGGGCAACCGATCGCGTGGCCACAACCGCACCGCATTTTTATCTTTACTAATTAAGTTAAGCCTAATAACTTGAAACCCTCCCAAAAAAATAACAAACTTGGCGATCGTAAAAAATACGCCAGGGTTTCGTTTACTGTTTACAAACAAACTAAGCATTTTTATTAAATGTTAGCCGCGCCTGTGTCTTCGAACCAGTAGTGAGATTTCGAACCTATGTGCAATGTCATCTTCTAAGCTGACCTTCTACCAAATTCATAGCAAAGTCCATTGCAATGCCCAAACTTTCGCATTTAAGGAGTAAGTAAGATAAAACCTATATATACTCGGTATATACTATATAGTAAGATAATAATAACAACTTACTAATTTGAATAAAATGTCAGGAAAAGACATTTTAGTCGTTAGTTGACTTACGTGAGCGACGCTTATCTTGAAATATTGAAATCATTTACGTCATCAAGAACAGGGTAGGTCAAACTTAATACCAAAAGCGATTTAAAAGTCTATTTAAAAGTGCTTTTTTTAAGCCTATTTAAATAAAAACAATTGACTTGACTTTGAAAGCCTGAATCAAGTTAAAATATGCTTTATAATCAGTGCGTTAGTACAAATTATCTCGAAGTATAAATAGGATATAAATACAGCTTAGCAACTATTTGAAAACTCCACCATGCAAAAAATAAAACTAATGAGTAATACAAGTATATAAATATTTACTTACATATTATCCATGTGGATACAAATCTTTGATCTTATATGTAACACCTTCCACAGTAAAACTTAGGATAGTAAATGGTCAATATGGTCATGTCATGCATCTCATACACGACAAGTTGATTTAAACTTTATTTTAGACATATCCTCTATTATATTTTGTCGATTTAAGATTAAATTAAATATTCGGAAATAAAAATTCATAACAAACATAAAAACCACAAAAGACAACGCAACAAAAAAGGAGACACTTGTAATATGTAAATGGAATCATACCACGCATCTAGGTATGTATTATATGTTTTTCATTGATTTCTATAAAAAACTGTCTTTGATAAAATAGTCATTTTATAGATGTTTGTTCTATTATTTCTGTTCATGTTTGCAAGAATCCCGATTAGGAGAGCGAGTGTACCAAAACAAGTTATGTGTGTTTAACGCATACTGGCCAAATATTTCCTGTGCAGATTCTTTGCTTATTTTGAGCCTCACTTTAGGCCGCAGGCAGTCAATGGGAGTGTTAAATCATTTTTGAATTAGGTAAAATATCATAGAATTCGTAAAACTACGAGGGTTTTCATGTAGGTTGCCATCTTCTATCCTATGTTTTCACTACTCGTAAGTTACATAAACATAACTTACACGAGTACATATGTAATGTATTGTTTTTTTGAGGTATCGTATTTGTCAATTTATATTTAAGAATAATTTAAATATTTGATAAATAAAAACCAGGGACAAAGCAACCAAAAAAAAATTAACACGTGTTATACACATCTAGTCTAGGTAGGTATTTATACTTTGTATTTAATTTAGTTCTATAAAGAACTGAAATTAAAAAATAGTCATTATATTATAGAAACCTGAAAGCTCAGGCGCACAATAGGAAAGAGTGGAGAATTCTAGTATCGGAGGCCAAGATCCTCTTTGGGTCTCCTCTTTGGATGTTTGTTATTATCATCTCTGTTCAAGTTTGGAATAATCCTAATCTGGATAGCGAGTATAAGTATGCCAAAATAAATTGTGTGTTTAACGCATACTGGCTAAATATTTCTTTTGTGCAGATTTTTCGTTTATTTTGAGCCTCACTTAAAGCCGACACCCAATTTATAATTACATCTACAGTAGGAGTATTAATCGTTTTTAATTGGGTGAACAAAACCCCAGAATTCATGAAATTACGAGGGATTTTTTAAATTAAGTACCATTATCAAAATTCTATGTTTTGACTACAAACATGATTTAAATGTAAATTACATCAAATATCTACATCTGTCATCACTTTAGTATCAATACAGAGACATTGCGATCTGAAAAATATACCATAAAAATGACGTCTTAACAATTACAAAGATTCTCAGAAGAATCTTTCGGTTCGGTAACTATTTTTTGTGCGCGGTATACGCGATCGAAACACGCTTTTCTGTGTATGTATTATATAGAAGTTGCGACACCGTAAACAAGAGAGGGCTGCCTGCCACGCCGCACGCCGCCATTACCACATAATAATGTGCCAGCATCATTACTCAGTGTTGAACCTAACCATATGCCGCGCCGCGCTATACTTAAACCGGCTGGATTCTTTACTCGGAATTTCTTACAGGTTCTAGGAAAACCTCATTATACTAGCAAATCTAGAGGTGGTTATCTACCTATGCTAACTTAGTCATACTTAAGCTAAACGATCACAATCCTTCATTTGAATACTTGGTCTAGTCTAGTGGTCTAAGCGTCCGCGTGTGGAAAGATATACACATTTATTCCCACAAAATAAGTTTCCTTACAATAAAGAAGATGAATATTTTCCAAAATTTCCCTAAAAATAGGTTTGTTTTAGATGCGGGCCCTACATTACTTTTACTTTCGTTAACTTTTTATCTTAATGGTGTTTACTTTCTCCTAATGTTCTGAAATCAGCTCCACGACCTATACCAATAGGTAGAAAGTAAACTAACTGAATGGTTAATGCTAACGGTGGTTAAGATTACCTAATTGTTATACAAGTAGGTACATGGTAGGTTTTGTCAATGAAAGCTGTTCAACGTAGCGTGTTGCTGATCGATTGGTGATAAGTATCGTTTTAATGAATTTATAATTTTTTTACCGGGATTGAGTAATTAAAAAATTCACTACGACCGTTAAAACATAATTTTCTTGACATGAAAAGAATGCCGTGTTGAGGAGTTCCAAGACACGTCAAGTACATAGTTATATATTTCAGAGTTATACGTTTAGGTGTCACCCGTCGGATTCTCCAAATCCACTGCCAATCCTTTTCATTTTTTATTTCATGTCTGTTCCCCTTAGTACCTAACATACTATTGTACGTAAGTATATGTATAAGAACTTATACCTCGATTAAATTTTTTCAATATAGGTTTGTATAACATGGCGTTCTTACTGAGCCTATATCTATGATTCGAAATTTGAATATTTTGCACAGGCATCTTACTTTTCCGCGGTCGTGACTTACTTTTCCGAGCTCGATCATTTCATTACTTTTGCAGTTTAGTTTTAAATCAATTTAAAAGCAAGGAGTTTTCGTACATAGAATAAAATTGGATACAATTTATAAGAATGATTATTTTAAATAGTTGTTTATTATCAAATATTTTATACAAACATTATTACATAGTTTCATTAAATTTTTACTATTTAGTTTTAATTTAATTATTTTTACATAAACAATTGTCAAAAATCGAATACTTTGGCTACGTACGAGTCCGTTGCTTAGAATCGTCGTAAAAAAAATTGCAAAAACGCGCCATTATCTGAAAATTTTCAATTTGTTATATTGTTGTGTGCTTTTCGAATTGTTCTTTGATTTGTTTTTTACTATTTTTCACAACTGTATTGAAAAATGTTGTTTGGCACACGTGCGGAAGTGTCATTTTCACTCGTCCCGACTCTTGACCCTCGCCTTCGGCTCGGGCCGAAGGACTCGTCGGGACTCGTGCAACATGACACATTTTCCGCACTTTTATAAAAACTACTATTACAGTTTACTAGAGCTCGTCCTACCTACAAAATGTACATTAAAATAAAATTAAAAACTTTTGAAGATTTTATTTTAATATTTAGCTCATTATGATGAATTTATTGGAAACTAAAGGAAATTTAAAACGCATTTTATGATTTCAATAAAGTTGAAATGTATATAATAGATGTGTAAATCAAAACGGCTATTTCTATTTTGATATCAAAAGATTATTAATTTAGATTAAAATACAACGTTACGTAAGTTTGTTCTTGTTTATTTTAACTGGGCTGTAATGAGAAGAATTACACTGATGGTTCAGTTTTAGCACGCAGGAAGGGAGTTGTAAACTGGTTCCATATTTAGCTTAGATCGTAAGCTCCGCATGTGCATTTCCTAAAAGTTATATAATATCAACCTTATGTAGGAAAAGCTAGGGTCCCTTTCTAAATGTCCAACACTGGACGCTTCACACGCAAAGCTTGCAAGCGTCTACTCGTACAATAAAAATAACAGCTAACCGCTATACCAGTCGCTACGGGACGCTTCCGAGATGAGGGGAGTTTGTGTTATTTGTAACAGTTAGTAATAACTTTCAATCGATAAACCCTGTCTTAAAATATTGGATCTTATCGTATCTGTGTCTACTGACATTTGGGAGATTAAACACAAAAAATCGAACGCGTCGCTTTCGTTCATTCATTAATTTTATCGTAGAGTGTGTGCGGTGAATGCGAGAGGTTATGTTGACAAAGGAGTTTTGGACAAGAGTGAGTTTCGCACATTTACTTATCTAGTTTTTGACAATTAGTTACATGATTGCTGTCACTAAACCCTAAGCTTGCAGTTCTCTGTCAGTCATAGGTCTGCTTTGGCAACTAATGTATTTAATTTGTGGCATGGTAATTCAAAAGGACGTAGCCCACTTTAACTAATAATGATTTACGTTTGTTATATTTTAGGTTATGTTTATAATAATCACATGCCATGTTGTAATAAAACGTAAATGATTAAATATCCAGGTCCATTGATAAGAACAGGCGTCGCTAATTAGTTTAGGTAAGATAGGCAGCTAAGTAACCAAATAAAATTTATTATTGTTTATGTTTTTTGTCATAATTATATAAGGTCATTATACCAAAGTTTTGTTTATTTATAATAACCTCTTTAGCATAAAAACCATTTAAAAATTACAGAGATTTTGTCACGTAGTCGAATAACTCATTGATCAGATTATAAATCTGTGGACATATAACTGGTTTTTGATAAGTACTTATAAATAAGTATGAATGGGGATATTATGAAAAGTGGGCTTATGACGTCAAACTTATAATCGAAGCTATGGTTATTAAGTTGCGTCAGTTATTATTAATTATCTTCTATATCAGATAACACGTGAGTTACGAGTAGGTACTTATTATTTTGTTAGAAAAATGTACCTGCGCAGTTGTCGGGCATAAAAATACAAATTATTATTTTTCCTAAAATCCTTACCTAAATATAAAATTTGCGTCTGCTTTTGATTAATTTATTCTATTTTTATATAAAAAAAAATATCCGCAAAATTTTATCTTATTCATAATTTTTTTGCACCATTGCCTTCGTCACTATTCATATGATGACAGAATAAAATTATTGACTGTTAAAAACAAATGTAAAACGTACTCATTGCTTACGTAGGTAGACTAATTAGGTATTCAGGAGATTAACTTCTAGCCATAAGGGTGTAAATACATAAACGTATGCTAGTTAAATTTATTTCTATGTAGCCTATTTGGCACAGTTATTGTTAAATGTTCTAATTTTAAATTATCAAATTAATTTATTTATTACAGCCACAGATTTTTAAATACTATATTTAACAACTCATGTGTAACAGCCATTAAAGAAGTAAAAGTTTGACCTACAAAAAAAAGTTAGTTCTAATTTATAAATAAAAGTTACACTACTGGTTGTTTATTTTTAGGGTTCCGTCTGCGTATTTCAAAATGAAAAACGAAAATTTTTAGGTTTACTTTGTTGTCCATCAGTCTGCCCATCCAAATCCAACCCATGTCGAGTTCAACTCACTTTTGCTCGGTTTTTACATTTTGTGATATGTCCTACTAGACTCCGCTACGGAATGTCTAAGTACAAAACGTCTATGTACGTTAGTTCTAAAGTTTGTGAGTACGATGTACGTTAGTTCTAAAGTAACCTAGTACTACGTATTCCAGTGCTAAAGTACCCAATGTCGAAGTATGCGAGTACGATGTATGTTAGTTCTAAAGTACCTATCCGATTTCTACGTATTTGCTGCCGAAATGCGTCTGGACCTACCATGTACTTATTCTATACGTTTTGATGAAGTTTTTAAGTTATCATTGTATCCTCAAGTTAATATACATTTTTTTCTTTTTTTAATACATATACCATATTGTCTACCTTGACTCGGCTAGACAATTACGTAACTTGTTTATGCCATCAAATATTTTCAAAAACCTTCTGTACTTTAACTTTTGGGCTGCTGAATATAAAAAACTCATTTTAACCAATAATTTGAATATGTAATAAACCTCACCTTGACCATCACCTTGACTCTACCTATAGGATTTAACTTGTTTATTCTTATCTTTCCATGTACATATAAAAAAGTTGTAACTTTTAATTTCGGGTAGGATAAAAAGTAAATTACATTTTTTGACGAAGAAAATTTTTGATAATGATCAGAACATGGATATTTTAAAAATAAATTAATTTGTAATTTATTTCTCGTTGTAGTTAGAAATAGCGTGCAATTGCTTCACAGCGTGATTTAATTACATCACAGAATCCATCCAATTATCCGGTGTGAGAAGTGTGACCACCACCGTCCGCTTTGCGTGCTGGCTGGCCAGCCACTAACATTTCTTTATAAATAGATAAATATATTTTGTATACGGACATGTCACAAAGATTCAAATAGTTCCAAAATAAATTCGAGACTTACAGACCTAGTATGTATAATATCTATAGCATATTAGCGATGTATTTTTTTTTATCAATTAAATAAAAGTTTACTTAAGATAACTTAGTTTTGAATTGGAAATAGATTTAATTGTGGAGTAATACTTGAACCCGGCAAGTTACTAGTAAATATTAATTAATTTACACAAATAATTTGGATGTGCATATAGATACACATATCCCACCAAAAAAATGGTCATGTAAAATATTGCCAAGACGAGACTATAATATATGGCTCGCACTGTCAAAACAGATATCATCTCATGTAGAGCGTGTAGAGTAGACATGTGCGCCGCTTTATACCAGACCGGCGGCGGCGTCTAGTCGTAAAATAGCCGGCGGCGGCGGCGTAATCGGCGTGAAATCGGCGTGGGGGAAAAATGTAAAAAAAATAAACAATGTGCTTGTATAATCACAAAATTTTAATTAAAAATCAACAATTGTTTCACATATAAACTAATTTAATAATCTACAGTAAGAAAATATATTGTTTTAAATGATTATAATTATAACATCTTACTTACTTACTCCGCTGGCTCAGTGACCCCAAAGTAGATCTTGGCCTCCGATACGAGAGAGCGCCATAGACTCCTATTCTGCGCGGTGGCTCGCCAGTTGACCGCTCCCAGCTCACGCAGATCAGCCTCCACAATGTCTCTCCAATGGCGATATCTGGGGCGCCCGACTGGGCACCTACCTGATGCTTTTCCCAGGTAGGCTGATTTGATGCCACGATCCTCCCTCATTCTGTCGAGATGACCAAGCCAGCGCAGTCGCTGTGATTTTATCACGCCACGTATATTCGGCTCTTTCACCAACTTCTCTATTTCGGAATTTTTCCGGACTCTCCAGCTTCCGTCTGGCTTCTTGACAGGGCCGAGGATTTTCCGGTAGATTCTACGCTCCGTTACTAAAAGTTGGTTCTTTTCTTTGAAACTTCGTCTTTCTTTGAACTTTAAAACAGTGGTTGTATTTCAATTTAGATACTTTCTGTTTCTTTAAGACTGTTTTATCACTCTAGTGGACTCTGGTGTAGTACTCTCCATTTTATTGAATTTAGGCCCAAACACAAGTCTTTTAGAACACTTTCAAAACTTTTAAATTCAAGGAATTAATTAACTTTACCATAGGCACAGAATTAATATAAGTACTACGTACAGAAAGGAAGCTCCCTGACCCTCGTTTCTATGAAGTGCCCTCCCTGTGCCATTGGTCTGCTTTCTTGTAAGAGTAAGAAAGGACTGCGTTGTTGTTTATTTGAATTGGGAACAAAGGTACACATTTGCACGTAGTATTTTCGACAAATCTCAAGTAGCACCCCGGTCTGACCGGCTACTTTGAGTTGAGGGGCTATGAACCTTTTATCTATTGTTAATATTACAAACAAGTAACCACCTATAGATTTATTATTTATTTATTTATTTAATTCTTACATACACATATCATTACAGGTACACCCAATGCGATAGTGTAGAAATAAGTTAGTTGATTTATAATGTATCTTATTATATTTTAGTGCTTAACTACCTACGTAATTCTCGACTTATGTGTATTATAACTTCTTTCAAGAGTTTTAAATCAATATGAAGCTTTACAATATTAAACTATAATGTGAATTAAATCAAAATTAATATAAAAATATATACAATAAATCACGCCGATTACACGCCGATAAACTCATCGGCGGCGGCGGCGCGGCCTAAATGGCCGGCGGCGGCGGCGCGGCGGCGCGGCGCACACGTCTAGTGTAGAGCCAAGCTTCAGTCTACACGCCCTTACTTCACAAACTCTACATTTTAATCAAAATATGTGACTCCGTTCTTATTACAAGAACAACAGAAAAATAATGAACAGTGAATAATTTTTTCACCTTACACTCATGTGACGGTAGTAAGATGGATGTATCAAGAGGAAGGCGCACAGAGAGCTTATCATTTATTAGCTACAACTAAAGTATATAAATCAATGTACTGCAGGATGCAATTTAATTACATTATTCCGATTTGACGTAGCCTGTGTACGCACATTGCGACTTATGTGATCTGTCGATTTAAATAAACATGACTGCGATCCATGCGTGCCGAGAATAACGACCCCCTCGATGTTGTCTTGTCTGCTGATTTGTTTCTGCAGCACAATGACTCCTGCGTCGTAGATCCGGCAACAATGATAAATATACAAGAGTATGAGTTTAAAATACGTTTATTTAATTTCCCTAGACAATATAGGTAAAGATTTTTATTTAATTGATTTATTTAAACGGAGAAATCAAGTCAGCAAGGCAAACAAAACGCGTTCACCTAATGACGTCAATGCGACGAATAACTTCCGCGAATGCCTGAATTTAGGCCATGCGAAGAATCACATTAATTGTAGCCTCATCTGTATTGTAAGCCCGAGACGGTCCGCGTCGTGACGCCGTCGTCGTTTGAAAACAATAAACTGTCCTCGAGCGATCACGCCGCCCCGCGGCGGACGAACTTTCTTGAAAGCTCTACTTGCGAAGAAGGTCGGACACGGATTCGTAGTATTCTTTGTAGTATTTATAGTAAAAGCGGGTCAGGTCGGGGGCCAGGCCTGCACAGGGGCAGGGAAAGTCGCTATGCCGTGGATAACTTGTAGTTTCTTTTTCGCAAACGCCGCAAGTCGGTTCGCATGCGCGTCGCGTACGTCAGTGTTGCGTTGAACCTACGTTCACTTCGGACGCGCGATAGGCGCTCGTGTCCATGACTGGTTTGGCCTGTGTTTATGAATAAAGATTTGGTGTGTTGTGCGGAGGATGAGCGGCGCGGGCGTGGCGTCCCGAGCGGAGCCCGCGCCCCTGGAGCTGCCGGGCCGCCTCTACCTCCGGGCGCTCCGCCAGTACCACAAACTTCTCGACCTGAAACGCCTTGCTTCCAAAGACAAAGTAAGCGTCTCTCACCCACAACTTTAATTTTATGTATTCTTTGTCTCTGGCCACTAATTACTTTTTAATAGTTTTCACACCTACTCCTAATAGTTCGGGTTTGTGTAGCTTTAAGCTTTGCATTGACTATTCACATATCGAGCGTTTTCTTCTCTTATTCCAACATATGCATTTATACATAATGCTAAACAGTATTCGTTGGATGATTTCATTACACAGCATAGTAAGTTACTCTACCTTACTAGTTGTATTTATATCTATTATATACCGAAGTGTTGCTTTACTAGAGTTGTGGTTATTGGATCATTGAAACATTCAAGTGACCTTGTATGTTTAATGCTAAGTCCGGTGTAGGGTATCAACGTCAATACATCTGCAGATCCATAAGTTTATGCATTCAATAAAACTTGTTCACGTAGATCTCATATTTTTGTATGTTTACGCACAGGGTTTTCAAAACTATATGTATTAGGTAAGTATACATAATCATAATGAAAAGTAAATACTGTATATAAATACTTAATAACCAAAAGAAAATGACGTAAAGTATTAAATTTCATTTTGCTTAAAAGAGTCTGTAAACAATGTTTTGACTTTGACTGACTTTGCTAAGAATCAATTCGAAAGAATGGAGAATTTATAATATGAATATACCATCAGTCAGCCATTGTGTATATTTTTATATAAATAGATAGTGTAGGTAGGTACCTAAACGAACATAACATAAAAGGACAAAAATTAAAGTATAGAGTTAGTTATACAAAGTTACATTATTATATAGGTAGGTACAGAGCGGCCCTACGGGAGCTGCTATACGAAACATATTTATATAGTTAGTATTCCAAGTATTTTTATTTTTATCATGCACATATGCAATCGACTTTGAAGAACGTGTTATTTCACGCTCATTGACCGGACTAATTATTTAGTTAATAAAATACCAAAAGTAGTACATAGTGTATATTTACTATGGTTAAATAGTTACACTGACCATCAATACGTATATTTAGCAGACCAGCTTTTGTAATTTCAACAGTCACAAATAACCTTCCAATGAAAGTTTTTTTTAAATCACGTCACATTGCAAATCATTTAATGAATTTGTTCTAAAAAGTACGTATATTTAATGTTGAAGTTGTGTAACTTCAGGAAATACACAATTAGACAAATTTTTCTACCTTAATTTTAAATGCATATATCACGTTATTAATGATTTTCATCAAACTGACTGTGACTAAGTAGGTACTTTAAATAAATATAGAGGGCTTGTCTGATGTGGGGTATACAAGGATATCAATAGATATTTGTTGGTATGTTTGCACATTCCAATCACAGTCAATATATTTTTGAAAAAAAAAATTAATAAAACTAAAATTTACCTAAATAATATATTAATTTAAATTTGGCATTTTTACCATACTTAGATCTAACTAAGTATTTGAATTCAATCAGTTTTTAAAATTACATACTTACTTGATTAACAGACGTGAATGACGTGACTAGATTAACAAATACCTACCCTTATTACTTATTTCTTTTCCAAAAAAGCAACGAATGTATGAAATAATGTATTCAACTGGATGGTTGTCATCTGGTCTTTGTCTCGGGACCACATGGTGGCCACTGACGAGGACCCAAGGCTGACACGCCACAACGCAATCTCATTCACGCGACATACACTATGACGACAACTCAATTATACACACGCAATGTTCATGATCTACTTCTGTTGGTGCACTTAAAACTAGAATAGAACTTGGCTTTACGCAGAGATGTCACGTCCCTCTGCATCATTTACCGCATTTATAATGGGGTTCGCATTAGCTGTTCGACCTTGTACCAGCCGCTCTATTCCACCACCGTACCACCCGTCTTAAGAAGAAGTACCACCCTCACTACCTTGATGGCTGGTGTTCAACCACCGCTCGTTTTTCGCGCTACTTTTTACTGCGCTGTATTAAAATATGGAATATACTTCCCTTAGCGGTGTTCCCGAATAGATTCGACATTGGGGCCTTCAAGAAAAGAGCCTATCGCTTTCTCAAAAAGTCGGCAACGCATCAGTGACCTTCTTAGGGTCGTTGGTGGTACCATCAGGCAACCCGCATGCTCGTTTGCCTTAAATAGAAACTTACACAGTTAATAAACAATTGATAAAATTTTAAAAAGATGAGCATTTTTTAATTGGTCGACATGGATTATTTTTACACATACTTTATTGATGTGATGAACAGGCCTTTAAAAATTACGTTCATAATTCTATATAGTGATCAGAGTTGTCGATCGCCATGCTCAGCGTCCGGCGTGGACGAATGTAGATCGCCTTTCCGCATTCGACTACCCACTTCCTGCTGCGCCTGCGCCCCGCACTAACCTCAACTGATTAGACATTTCCGCACACATAACCAACACATAAATAGTTCACTATCAACACTGCACTACATTGATTACTTGTTAGTGCGCTGAATGCGCTGATCAATTCCAACAGTTTATTGTGCAAGTGTATTCAAAATCAAATTCCGACGTAATGGTTGATGTTCAGTTCTGTACATGCACAGATTAAGGTTATCTACTTAAATTTACACGATGATAAATTATAAAAAAAGCATGCAAACATTGAGACATTGATATGACTTGTTTTTGTGGAGTAAATCATACAAGACACGTTCCTTTAAAATTGTATCCTTAATATTCAATCTGTTATCAATTTCTTTTTTAATTATTTTTACATTATTCTTTACTAGCTTTTGCCCGCGGCTTCGCCCGCGTGAATTTCCCACGGGAACAGTGCTTTTTCCCGGGATAAAAAGTAGCCTATGTGCTATTCCAGGTCATTATCTACCTCTGTACCAAATTTCATCGAAATCCGTCCAGTAGATTTTGCGTGATTGAGTAACAAACATCCTCACAAACTCACAAATTCACAAACTCACAAACTCACATCCAAACATTCGCATTTATAATATTAGTATGGATAATACGACTGCTACTAGGGGACGACTTGTAAAAAAATACTATTTATAAAAGTTTTTGGGGATAAAGCCACAAGTAGATGTTATAGTCATAAATTTGAATAACAAATATGTACATATACGATACGACAATGACTTCTAAGTTTCAATACCTTTCAACAATCTATCATTTCAAGAGCAAATGGCAACGTACTAATCACCTCGATAGATTACGTACAATGATTGTGAATGTCATAATTCTCAACATCAACAAATCAACATCAACAAATCTCTTATTTTTCGGCTACTGTCCCACATTTATTGCAATAAAGTAATTCTGTCATTCAGTATTCACACAATTCCCAAAAATTGAACCAATTCGGTCTACATACGTCGATGTTTTCCGTATTCGATAAAATACTTACATAATAAAATGTGATAAGTGCTTAATTAGCTTGTGTCCTCAAGCAAAGGATAAGGTTCGACTTCGACGTCATACACACTTATATGGTAGCTTGCATGAACTTACTAATTATTGTTTATTGTATTGGATATCTCGGCTATTTATACACAATAGGTAATTTATGTAATATTTAAATCTGCGTGACGTAAATGATGTCATTTATATGCAACTCTGTTGAATAATTCAAACATCTAAATAAAATGTGAAATCTTATGTACGTAGGTAAAATCTTGACATTGATGTAAAATCGTTCACTCTGAAATACCTAACTAAGTACCAATTTTTTTCTTATCTACTTGTATCTTAGAGCTACACTGACTCCGCTGGTCCGTGTTGCTCTTCTCATTTACCTATATTATTGAGCAACACTGATTCCCATGTTACGTGTTGCTCTTCTTATCTACATACTTATGTATCTTCGAGCAACACTGACTTGACTACCTGGTCCGTGTTCCTTTATATTTTTCCCATTTTATGTGGATCTACACGCAGTCTATTTCATTCTATCGGTTGCCAACTCATTTGATACTCCCTTCCTACTTATGCTATCCTTGACACAATCCATCCATCTTATTCCAATTACTTCCTATATTTTTTCATCCCTTTACGTCCATATTTAGGGCCCTTCTTGTAATATGATCTTTATTCCTTCTTTCATATACTTAGTAAGGTTACCTATATTTGTATTAAAAACTTAGAGGTTACGAGATCATCTTTTTAATTATAAAATAATTTGTTATCTGACGACAATATATAGTTACTTTATTCGTAAGTTAATAATATAAATTGTCAATCCAAAGACTATATAGGTACATCAAATACATATGTTTATTCAATAATGCACCTACGTCACGACGGCGACCACATGGCGTCAGAGTCGAGTCGATTACAATACTAGTAGTCTTTGTATCCTCCAGTTTAAATACAAAGAGGATTAGCATTCGTGCCACTTTCCCTGCCACAGCCGGGACCTCTCATGAATAATGCTGCAGCTTTTTGTTCTTTAAGAATTATTGTTTGTTTGTAAACTCTTTATTGCACATACACATAAGGAAAATAAAAAAGATAGAGATACAATTTCTTCCGGGCCAGAAAGGGATTTCTTCCAGTCAATCAACTATTTAAAAGGAATATTATGATTTTTATTATTTATTGTTGTTTATTGCGTAAGCACCAAAATGGAAAAAAAGTCTTGTCGCTATTTTAGTACCTTCCTAAGTGCATAGCTACTATTCATGTAGTCTCTAGGTGCGAGAATTATGTATTTTGTATTTTATTTATATAACAAAAACAAGAGACTACTGACTATAAAATATTAATTTATTTATTGGTAGAGCCTCTACTCATACTCTATTCTACTCTCTAGGTACTAGTGCTCTACCGTATTACTATACATACCCTTTACTCTATCTGCAAAATAAATTAAGATCTTCCTCCGGCTTTAAGTCCGCCATTTACATGTTTTTGTAAAGAAGTTAAATAAATAAATAAATCTTTTAGTTGAATCACGACCGAAATCTCCATTATAAAAATGAAAAATTTACTTATTGATTTACATTATTTAGAGTGAAAGATGAGATTTATTACCAACTTAGGTACTTAAAAAAGTAGATACCACAGATTGGAATATATATTGATAAAGTTGTGTTTTGTAATAATAACTTTATTACAAAACACAACTTTATCAATATATATTTCTTTAAAACACGAATAATCAAATTTGATACTTAGTTGCCGAATATTTATGATTTGTAATGCTTGACGGTCGGAGAGATAAAATCCACCAATGAGTTTTCGTTATTTCATCACTTGTGTATATTATGGTAATAATAATAGTATCACGCGATTACTTGACGTATACAGATACAGCCGGTGTTATCCGACCAAAATAGAAACACATAGTGTAGTTTGTTCGAACCAGAGAGATACCCTCTGACTCTAATATATAATTAAGTCATTGTATTTATTAACTGTTCTGATAAAAATGCAATATCTTTAAGACATTAAAATATTAAAAAACCTGGGAAGCATGGCCTAGTACTATCAAATGATTCAAATTGCAAGCAAAATGCAAATTCAAAAAGCATCTGAATATAAATTTATAATGAAAATAAACATTTATCTGTGCCTTCCGTCGCATCCACGTATTATATTGACAGAATGTATTTATGTAAAAACTCATCTAGAGACTTAAAAATGATAATTTGTAAACTAACACCGAAGTTCAAATAACTGAATCATAGCTTTCATCTACTATGCCAAAAAAAAAATGATCCATTTTTTGAACCAAAGAAAAATGAACCATTTTCATATTTTTTGCACATGGAAAGTCTGCAATTGAGGTCTCGCGTCCTGAAACTCGGCCCGCGGGTCGAGTGAGCACCGGTCCGAGTCCCCGGGACCCTCACTTATTTAATATCGTTCTTGTTCTACTAACTCATTCGGAAACTTCCCATTCACGTCGATGTCCACATATTCCGTGCCCTGTGGTGGCCTGCCCCTGAGTGATCCCCTGTTTACCGAGAATGAGGCTATCGCTGGCGCTAGAGCGTCGGCGGTCACCAGCGGTCACTGACGCAGACGGATTTATCAAAACCAGTCAAAACCGTTCTAAAGTCTAACAACACTCACAAAACATGCGTTCTGAAGTCATCTTCATTTATTTATTTAACATTATCTGGTGCTAAACATATCTCAAAACATAAGTACAAGTTTTGAGATTTCAAAAATAGCTATAACGATTGCAATGAAACTGTTGTATGAGATTTCTTTTGATTGAAAAATCGATGTAGCTCATCTCTGTTAGTATGTAGTAAAATCGTCTTCACCTCGTAATAAGATAGGTAATTTCCCTGCATCAGACTTTTATGACATACCCTAATAGTCAAAGACCAAAGAGGCGGCCTACTCTACACTCTAGCCAGAGAGCACGAGTCTTGGTACTTATTTTACATGTTTATGGTGACGGATTTTTTAAAATATTATTATCTGCTTTATTTCTTTTTTTCTTTTTTGCTTTTTTGTTTGGTGTGATATAAAAAATTATAATTATAAAATCCAAATGTTAAAAGTACTATTTAATTCAACCATTTACATTACTGCTATAAGAAAAAGGTTTAATAAATCTACATAAGGTAGAGCCATTTTTTCTGCAATGGTAAATTTGCAATAAATAAATAAATCTCTTTTGTGTCATATTATTATAATTTAATCTAAACTTATAACAATTTAAATTTTATTTTTACATTATACCTAATAGCTAATTTAATGTTTGTACTCCTCTCCCTAATAAAGATATAGATTGCTTCAAACCGGTTCAGAATGTATAAGTATAAGACCTAGTGCGTGAGGTCAACCAGTTAGCAGTGTCGATATTGGCCTTCTCTTATCTATTATGTTTTGGTTATGTTGTGGATTTGTTATTCTTTACAGGCGATCCTTTTATTCCTCAATTTCAAGTCTCTAATTCAATAACAAAATATTTTAAAAAATAACGATGATCTGAAATTTAGAGCCTAGCCTAGTGATAACTTAACTGAGGATTCCTAACTATGTAAATCAGTTATGACCTTTTGGACATATAGAAGTAGAATTAGTCTTTAAAATGAAGCATAAAATGACATTACTCAGATTCCAAAATTTCGAGTGCTTTGGATTTGTAAGCAGTCGAAGGACCAAATTTTGTTGAAATTATAAATAGGATAATATTATGTATGTCTTTGTATATGTAGTGGCATTGTGTTTCTAAATTTGTGAGGTAAACAAGGGACCTAAACTAAAATACTGTAATCAACCGTAGAAGGTTTGTTTGTTGTTTTGAAAAGAAGTGCAGTGAAGCCTTGAGACCCGATTATACCACGAATTTATTGTACCATTAGGCTGTTCTTGTGTAATATGGAATGGAACATTATGGCCATTTAAAGGCTTAACCGTCGTCGTGATGTAACTGACATCTAAAAATAAGTCAAAGCACATATTTTTACTAAGAAAATTACAAAGGTTATGTAATGTATGTTATTGTATAAATGATAAAATTAAGATAAGGAAAATGTTATGAACTTTTTAATCAAAAAAAGATGTTTACAAAGATTATATTATTATTGTAGATCAACTTTTTAATATAAGAAGTTAAATGGATATTTTATTCATACCTATGTACTTATATAACTTATTATGCAAAATCTTACATATAATAAAACAGTAAAAATATTTTGTCTGTACATTTAGTATTTTTGACTAAAATGGATAGAGGGACACTTAAACAGAATAATAGAAAGCAAAAAATTTTTTTTGAATTTTTTGTCTGTCTGTCCTGTATGTATGATCACGCTAATTTCCGAAAGCACTGAACCGATTTACTTAAAACTTTCACTAATTGCTTTATTTTAACTCAGCAAAACATTTACAGTTTGTTTCATCAAAATCAGTTTATTAAAAAAAAGTTATCGTCATTTGAATGCAGTCAAGGCATGAGTTACGCGGACGAAGTCGCGGGCAACAGCTAGTAATATCTAAAAGCTTTTAGTAGCTAACATAAAATTCCCATGGGTGCGAAGGCCGACCTGCAGATTATAATTAGTTAGTTGACCGAGCGAGCGAAGCGAGCGAGGGCTATAATTCAAGTTGGGGCGAAAACAACATTGTTTGTATGTATGTATGTATGTAAGTATGTATGTATGTTTGTTTCGCGATAACTCTTGAACCGTTGAATTAATTTGGATGATATTAAGAAAACGTGTAGCAACTATCCATAGAATTTTTAAGTTCGTTGCGCGACAAAATCGATTCAGCCGTTTTTGAGATATTTTAAAATAATAATCGCGAGGTCTAAGTTCGCGGCGAACAACTAGTAACTTTAAATTACATAAATAGTAAGTATAAAATGTTGATATTACGAATTGTAATATTATATGTACGTTTGCGAGTATTGAATAAGAAGTACACTTATAACATAACACACAGCTACCTTTTCGCATTACTTACTCGTATAATACGATAATACCGGAAATCTGTGCACTTCCTCGTTGGCACCTTCAACCCGCGCTTCGTAGTTGTCTTCACAATTGTTTATTGTAGTACTTTGCTTAGACGTGGTAGCTGGGAACTTGTCGGACGGGCAAATCCCCTAAAAACAGATTGAGATTAGACCTAGTTTGGATTTACTGTTGTTAGTTCGTCAAATAATTCGATAAATAAATGTGTTTTTCAAATCGCTCCTCACTTCATTGTTTTACATCACACCTACAACAATTTGGAATCAATTGCACCTATTATGGACGAATTTAATCAATGATTTTAGGTGACGAATTTAGGGACAAATCTACAATAACCCTCCAAAACTCCCTCTGTTTTTCTTTCTGGTAGCTTTTGGGGTCTGTTGTCTTGGATGTTGAAGCTCTACAATAGATCTAATTTAATGTAATAAACCAATGAACTTTACTATTGTACTATCTACTTCTTATATGAGACCTTTAGCTTTGTTTGAGATAGTTTATGAATCAGTTATGTAAGGATAAGGCAAGAACTTCTTGAAATGGTCGACACAAAAATTTGCTGATCAAACACGTTTTCCTAAAATTAGTTTTTTTTTTGGATTATGTACTTGATTGAGAATATTCTTAGCTAAATTCATCGTTTTTTTTTACCTTTGTGGTTGGTTTGTTTATTTTTATAAAATTTTACTTACTCGGCAACGTGGTAGTGACTTGGTTTTAAATTATGTAAAAGACGTACTATTACATGGGTTTCAGATATTAATATTATCAATATGTCCTGCATTCCCATAATTCTTCTATAAAAAATATTTTTTAAAATACAGTAAAAGACCTGCATTAAAAATATATATAATTTACAGCTTTAATCAAATTCCAATTAAATTTTATCAGCTACTAAGACAATGTTAAAACAATATAAAAATAGGACCAAAATTTAAAAAAAAATACCTATTTGAATAACATAACCGGCATTGACGTCAACGCAGATCGTTAAATATACATGAAATATTATGTTATAGATTGTTAAATTAAACTCATCAATACGACAAAAAAATATTGATTGAAAATAGATTTTCTGTTACAAATAGTTTTGAGTATCTTTCAGACTATTTTTTTTTTTTTTTATAACATAGGGCGGCAAACGAGCAAGCGGGTCACCTGATGGTAAGTAATCACCGCTGCCCATGGACAACCACAACACCAGGGGTATCGCAGGAGTGTTGCCGGCCTTTTAAAAAGACGTAGGCTCGTTTTTTGAAGGTTCCAATGTCGTATCGGTTCGGGAACACCGCCGCAGGAAGCTGATTCCACAGTTTGGTCGTACGTGGCAAGAAGTGTCTTTTAAAACGCACGGTGGTTGACAGCCAATCATCCAGGTGGTTTGGATGAAATTTCAGTTTATGGCGGGTGGTATGGTGGTGAAATTTTGCGGCGGGTATTAGGTCAAACAATTCCTCAGAGCACTCCCCGTGAAAAATGCGGTAGAGAATGCACAAGGATCCAACATCCCTGCGCAGAGCCAGAGGATCGAGGCGGCCGACGAGAATCTCGTCGTCGACCATGCGTATCGCACGACGTTGGACGCGGTCAAAAGGGAGAAGTTGGTATTGAGGAGCCCCGGCCCAGAGGTGAGAGCAATATTCCATGTGCGGCCTGACTTGTGCCTTATACAGCTGAAGACTAATTTTAATTGCATAAATAAATGTATATGATTACGGTGTTAATTGTATGTTAGTAAATTGTTAATTAAAATAAGGGGCAGTTCCATACATATACGTGTCGAAATGTAATGCTCTCATGTAATCAGCAAACAATGAGTTGACGATCACGATGTTAAAGTATGGTGTCAAATTGTTGTGGGCGGCTGATAATAAAGCGAGTCAACTGAGACGGCAACGGATGTTCGTTGTTTGTCCACATTAGTGTTGCAACAGAACTCTGTTTCCGTTTCCGCAACTGCGGAAGTTCCGCATGATTTTTCACTTCCGTTTCTGCTTCTGGTTCCGCAAACTTTATAACAGAACTCAGAACGGAAGCGGGGAGAGAGCGATGACGAGTGGTGCAGCAGACGCGACGGCGGCACGGCGCGCGGGGGCGGTTGCGGGGTCACGCGTGGACGAAATACGAATGTACGTACACGATCGTCCAGGCGCGCATGCTGCCGATAATTGCCGAATCCCTTCCGGGGAGGGGCGCGCGCGGTAAACAAACGACAAACATGTCACAACGAGTTCGTTTACTTTGTTATTGTTTTTATTTCACTATGCGCATCTCCGCGCCCCGTGACTTTGAGTAGTGACATTTTCAGTTGTTTTTTCTTCTGTTATTGTTTGCATGATATTGTATTTAGTGCAATAAGAGTGCAATCATGAAACCAAAATCAAGTCCCATTTGGAACTATTTTGATGAAATCGACGCCTCGAGTGCCAAATGCAAACTTTGTGAAAAAGTGTATTCGCGAAAAGGCCGCACAACTACAGCTTTGAAGAGTCACCTACAAGCAAAGACGATTAACATTAACATGAACACTATTAGAACCAGACAATCAAATTCCAACCAAGATGATGACGGCGTAGTACCTTCCCCCAAAAGAAGCCGAACTCAAACTCAAATTGCAATTGAAGACATTGAAGTGCAGCCTTCTACTTCCAAATCTTCAGCTTCTTTGCAAATACTGGAATCGATGTTATGTGTTAATGAAGACCAGGAGGACTCTACAGCCGATGACGATGGTGACAATTTACATTCAAAAATACAGTCACACCTTGGGAAATACAAAAAAGAAAAAAGACTGCCTCTTCATGAGGATCCCCTTAATTGGTGGAGTGGTAATGCACACAAATACCCCCTCATTTTACCAATTGTACGCCAATATTTATCAGCTCCAGCTACCCCGACGACCCTTGGCCCTGGCAACTTACAACACGTGCACACTGCGGACCGACGAGAAACTCGCTGAACTGGAGGAAGAATTGAGCAGGTTACGATGGGATATTGTAGGATTATGTGAAGTCCGAAGAGAGGGGGAGGACACCATGATCCTCAAATCCGGAAACCTGCTCTATTTCCGGGAGGGCGACCAACTGTCCCAGGGTGGTGTCGGGTTTATCGTCCACAGGTCCCTCGTCAACAACGTGGTCCAGTTCGAGAGTGTTTCGGCGAGGGTAGCGTACCTTGTACTCAGAATCACCAAACGGTATTCGTTGAAGGTAATACAAGTATACGCACCGCCCTCATATCGCTCCGACGACGAGGTAGAGACTATGTATGAGGATATTTCTAGAGCCATACATAGCTCCCAGGCCCACTATACCGTTGTGATGGGGGACTTTAACGCGAAACTGGGCAAACGAAGCGATGATGAGCTGAGAGTGGGGAATTTTGGATATGGAACGAGGAATGCACGTGGTCATCTGCTGGCCGGCTTTATGGAGAAGGAGGGCCTCTTTATGATGAACTCCTTCTTCAAAAAGCCAAAACAGCGAAAGTGGACATGGTTGCATCCTAATGGCGTTACAAAAAATGAGATTGACTTAATCTTGTCGACGAAGAGGCACATATTCAATGATGTCTCTGTGATCAATGCCGTAAAAACAGGAAGCGATCACCGATTGGTAAGAGGCACATTGAATCTTAGAATAAAACTCGAAAGGTGTCGACTGATGAAGTCTACGCTCCGACCAGCGCCTATCCAGCTCCAAAACCCCGAGAGCTTTCAGCTCGAGTTGCAGAATCGCTTCGAATGCCTGGGAGACTGCGAAAATCTGGACGGTTATAATGACAGGTTTGTGCAAATTGTCCAAACAGCTGGGTCTAAGGCCTTCAAAACCCGCTGTTCAAAAGGAACCAAAAAGATCTCGGACCTCACCAACAAACTCATGGAAGAAAGACGAAACTTGGTTCTGCAGTCCTCAAACGATGCTGCTCAGTATCGACGTCTAAACAGACAGATCTCCAAGTCCCTAACGCGCGATTTACGCCAATTCAATACTGACCGTATTGAAGAGGCGATTAAGCGAAATAAGGGCTCAAAAGTGTTTGCAAGGGATCTGTCTGTTGGTCAAAGCCAACTGACCAAGCTGAAGACTGAGGATGGCAGAATCATTTCGTCGAAGCCAGAGCTGTTGGAAGAGGTTGAGAAGTTCTACGGACAATTATACACCAGCGTACGCGCACCTATCAGTAATCTGGCCAAAGATCCAAGAGCCAGATTGACCCGACACTACACCGAAGATATCCCGGACGTCAGCCTATACGAGATTAGAATGGCTCTCAAACAGTTAAAAAACAATAAGGCACCGGGTGATGATGGAATCACGGCTGAGCTTCTGAAAGCAGGTGGAACACCGGTGTTAAAAGCTCTTCAGAAGCTATTCGATTCCGTCATACTCGAGGGACAAACGCCTACGGCATGGCACAGAAGTGTGGTGGTACTTTTCTTCAAAAAAGGCGACAAAACCTTATTGAAGAATTATAGGCCTATCTCACTTCTGAGCCATGTCTACAAACTGTTTTCGAGAGTCATTACGAATCGTCTCGCTCGCAGGTTCGACGACTTCCAGCCTCCCGAACAAGCCGGTTTCCGAAAAGGCTTTAGTACCGTAGACCACTTACATACGCTGCGGCAGATTATACAGAAGACTGAGGAGTATAATCAGCCCTTATGCTTGGCGTTTGTGGACTACGAGAAAGCCTTCGATTCGATCGAGACCTGGGCTGTGCTACAGTCTCTCCAAAACGGTGCCAAATTGACTATCGATATATCGAAGCGCTGAAGTGTTTGTACGAAAACGCCACCATGTCGGTCCGTCTCCAGGATCAAGGCTCGAAACCTATCCAGTTGAAGCGAGGGGTGAGACAGGGAGACGTTATATCTCCGAAACTGTTCACCGCCGCCCTGGAAGATGTCTTCAAGCTTCTGGACTGGAGCGGACTCGGTATCAATATCAACGGCGAGTACCTCACTCACCTTCGATTCGCTGACGATATCGTAGTCATGGCTGAGACCTTGGAAGACCTAGGCACAATGCTCGATGGCCTCTGTAGAGCCTCTCAACAAGTGGGTCTAAAAATGAACATGGATAAGACGAAAATCATGTCTAATATCCGTGTCGCACCCACTCCTCTAAAGGTTGGAGACTCTACACTCGAAGTTGTTGACAATTACGTATACCTGGGACAAACAGTTCAGTTAGGTAAGTCCAACTTCGAGAAAGAGGTCAACCGTCGAATCCAACTCGGCTGGGCAGCGTTCGGGAAGCTTCGCGATATCTTCTCGTCCAAAATACCGCAGTGTCTCAAGACTAAGGTCTTTGACCAGTGTGTGTTGCCAGTAATGACATACGGAACAGAGACGTGGTCGCTTACTATGGGCCTCATAAGAAGGCTCAAGGTCACCCAAAGGGCGATGGAGCGCGCTATGCTCGGAGTTTCCCTGCGTGATCGAATCAGAAATGAGGAGATCCGTAGGAGAACTAAAGTAACCGATATAGCCCGCAGAATCGCCAAACTTAAGTGGCAGTGGGCGGGGCACATAGCTCGCAGAACAGATAGCCGTTGGGGCAGAAAAGTTCTCGAGTAGCGACCACGAACCGGAAAACGTAGTGTTGGCAGGCCTCCCACTCGGTGGACCGACGACCTGGTGAAGGTCGCGGGTTGCGCATGGATGCGGGCAGCGCAGGACCGGTCGTTGTGGAAATCCTTGGGGGAGGCCTTTGTCCAGCAGTGGACGTCTTTCGGCTGAGAGAAGAGAAGAGAAGATTTATCAGCTCCACCCAGCAGTGTAGCCAGCGAACAATTAATCAGCGGAGCTGGTTTAATTTATGACGAACATAGAAATAGGCTTAAAGGCGAAAAAGCGGCCAAGTTACTGTTCATAAAATATAACTTGCCGCTTTTTAATTTTGAATATTAAACTAAGTATTAAAGTACAAATTTAATAAAAAAAATTAAAATGCAAAATTGTGATTTTTTTTCATAGTGTTAACGCTTCCGTTTCCGTTTCCGCTTCCGCTTCTGTTAAGATTTACTTTTGACATCTGTTTCCGTTTCTGCTTCCGTTATGCCAGTTCCGTTGCAACACTAGTCCACATTACCTTAATATACACGGTATTTGACTTGTCCAAAACTAACAATACTCCTCTTTGCAATTTATTTCAAATTGTTACTAATTATCTGCTGAAGACTTGAAATTACTAATTGCTTGCGTTATACAAGTAATTTTACTACTTATATTTTGAAAAGAGAACACGGTATTCTTTTAAAATATTAGATTATTATTTTATCCTTAATTAATATTAGATTTACGTTCTCGATCCCAAAAAATATGATATATTTTTTATTATCATATGTAGTAAAATAATTTATATCAGTACACATATCTCTTAAATTTGTGATAATTAAATCTACAAGTTTGCTAAAAAAACAAGCAATTGGCGTGATTAATAAACTTATTTTGAATCGTACGATATAATCAATATTATCAATTTAATAACACAATGAAACAATAGTAACTAAAACTATGACGTTGTTTTTATTATTTACCTACTGAGATAAAAAATAGTGTATTGAACTGTGTAGAAAAAATATAAGTATATTAAATGCCTTGACGTAGGTTTCTGACGTTCCCATATGTACAACTTATGTGATTGATTTTCTGTCTTTATGAATGTTTGCTATAACGTAATAATAATTGCTATTACGTAGCTGTTACAAATCTATTACTTAGAATTATTGATTGGTAGAATATCCGAATTCTAAAGATCCGATTTATAAACCGTAAAGATAAAAAATATTTGCAATAAAATATATAGAGTTTGTCATATTGGACAATTTGGACATGCTTTGTGTGAAGTTAAGTGCATCAGCGACATATTTATAAGTAAGTATATATAGGTAGTTGACATTTTAATAAGTAAGTATAAGTAGTTGAATGCGGTATTGTTGTTGATCATTGATTTAGAAATATTGTATTGTTGATGTACCCTACGCGACACTCTACATTGCTTGCGTGGGAAGCCTCACCGAGGCCAACTGATGTTGGTACAGGAAACCGCGTGCCAAGTTACTTTGCATGAAGCTCGATGCTCCAGTGATAGTGGCGAATTTTCAATAAATTTCAATAGGATGATGTAGCAGTGATCAAAGCAATATACATACATATGTATGGGTAGATATTTTATTTTATACATTCAGACCAACAGCTAAATTAACATAACACCAAAATTCAAATAGTACCAAAATACAAATTTCAAAGCCAGTTACAGTTTTGTAGTACTTAAGTACTGCATATTTTGAACAAATAAAATTATTTTAAACTCTTATACACAATAAAATCAAAACCAAACGTTTATTCAGAAATTAGACTTTTTCACGTAAAAAAACAATAGTTAACTCAGTGGGTGTACTATTTATCTACGTGATTCATTATCTCCAACTACAAACCAAGTTTAAATGATGTTTACTTTTTAATATCTCTCCATTCATTAAAAATAATATTTGGTTTAAAATGAATGCATCTGTGATATTGTCTTATCTTACCTTTGTGTTATGTAATAGGACAAACCGGATAATATAAATTATGCTGAGATGCAATGCAGTCTGCACCGGAATCATTGCCGCTTTATATGCAAAGTGCAGTCTGGGAGTACTGCTCGCTGGCGTGACCTGACACTCTTTGATTGACCTCCCCTCGACCTACACAAATAATGACCTGCTACTTTATTGATTACCCTTGCTTATCTAGGCGGCTACTTTCCACACTCAATTACATAAGTGTTACCTGAAGGACGTGACAAGTGCAAATGTTACACAATGAATACAATTACAATATTTATACATCCAGGGAGCCACTGAATTTTCTGGATTGTCGAATAAGCAATTGTAGGCGAAATGTCAAAAATACCTTTACATAATAATACCATAAAGAAATGATAAACACTGAACCTCGTGTCTTCAAAACAACATCTCCGAGGATATAATAATTCAAGGACTCGGTGTTTTGAAACCTTACAGCACATTGCCGATGTGCATTTGAAACAATTGTTATTGACGGCTAGTACGAATACTTACCATATTTTCGGTAGATTTTTTGAATTTAATTCCAAGGTTTTGCTAGAGCGTACAACAACCTCTTAGAAGATTTACTTACGTATCACGTAAAAAGAGCAGAAATAAAAATAGATTTTCTACATTTGATTAACGAGGCTGTTAAAAATACATAAAGATAGATACCGATATACGTAGTTATCTAGAAGTTACTATATTGTTTGGGACAATAATGGCACAGTAGAGGTTACTCAAACTCAACTCTATTTTCTGTTTTTTTTTACACATTTTTTTTGGTGTCGTTGTTTTTTATATCCCTCTGTTCAATAGCATCCGTGGTTCAGTTTGATCAACATGTATATCTCGGCATGATCTCTTCTCTTTTTTAGGGTTCCGAAGTAAACAAGGAACCCTTATAGTTTCGTCATGTCTGTCCGTATTTATTACGCGGAGCGAACTGTAGAATAAAATTAGGAAAAAAAAATTTTTTTAGGGGGCCTCCCCTACACCTAAAGTGGGGATGATTTATTTCTCTCGATTATACCATCGTGTGGGGTATCATTTGATAGGTCTTTCAAAAATATTATGAGTGTCTGAATAACATTTTTTGATTTAGGGATCCGTGTGCGAAATATTTAACTTTAAAGTGATAAATTTTGTTAGAGTAAAGTGTCCCCCCCCTCGAACAAGATAATGGTGGAGGGTGGATACATGAAACGAATTATAATAAGTAGCAAATAAAATTAATTTAAAAGGAAAATTATCACGGCTATGTAGACTTTACACGTTAATGAGTAATAGACGAAAAACTTACAAAATTAATTTTAGTATGAAAAATATTCGTAGGAACAATTTTCATTCTATATGATGGTATATACTTAGGTTATTTTCATTAGTTATATAAATTGTTCGTGGCCCGACACGCACTTGACCAATTATTTATTAATAAAAAATACAGATGATCCATAATTTATTAATTTTGCAAGAATGATTTCAGGCAATCGCCCAATATTTGGGACAATTGTGTATAATGCGAAGTTTCAGGCTTATAAATGTATGATTTGGAAACGATTTTGAATGAATGACGCAGATAGCAGCCTTGTGGGAGTCGCCCTATGTTGTAACCGTACAAGGCAGCGTTTTTTAGTCCTGAAGCCTGATAGAACATATTCTCTCGGTTTTATTTTACTTGTCAATAAATTATATACCTACCTATGTATGGATGGATTTTAGTGATATTAAATAGTATAACAAAAGTTATATAGGCACCTATATTTTTTGCCATTGCTTGAGTATTTATAGCTACGTCATCAATTAACTTTAATAGTTATGCCAGGTTAACTGATGTGTTCTTCATACGACGCTTATTTTGCAATGGCGAAAATAGCTCAATCAATAGCTGGAGTGAGACCTTTAACTGCTAAATACTTAATTAATAATAATAAATTACTTATCGCTTATCATGTCACAAGGTAATATAATTAATTAGGTAATTATAAAGCAGCACGAAATGTAGAAACTAAATAAAGTGTCTCTACTTATAAAATTATTTTAATTTTGTAGCAAGATGATAACTACGTTTGAAACTCTTGATAATGTCAATAATAGCAAGAGAATCTTCCTTCTGATAACATAGCCGAGTTGATAGAGAGACAAAGATAAAAAGGGACATCCCCTTTTTGTCTTCCATTTTCTTCGTGGACAGTGGTATGGTATGGTAACACGACCTTATTTGGGTTAACTTTAATGCCTTACAAATTATGCCGCATCGTCCCATGTCTTTTATCCCAGAACCAAAAAATGTAGCCTACGGCCCCTTAAAAATATTTTATTTTTTGCTTTACATTAGATTACAGTAGGAAAAATAGGCGCAAAACCAACGCAAAACAGAAAAATAAAAATAAAGAAGAGTTAATGAAGATCATTATATATAATCATGAAATGTAGGGCAGAATATAGAGTGGCGAATGAGGTAAAGTATTGTGTACGCATCTCTCGGTCAATGAGGAAAGTCGTGTAAAAACGTCGCACGCGTCACAATGAAATGGATTGTAAGGGATTAAATAATGGGTTATGGAGTTGTTTTTATTACTCTGTTGTTATTGACTTTTACACGCGGATAGTAACACGCAATATATGGAGGGAAATGAACAAGCGTTTTTATATACATATCACAAATTCTTGTGATGCATTAAAAATCCTAATAAATATTTTGTAGAAAAGTAAAAAGTAAAGTAAAATTGATATAAAACAAGTTAACGATTTTTAATATAAATTTCTGTCTGTCTGTCATGAAAATATGTCTAACCACAGAGAGCCGATGAGAAACCGATACAAATAGCGAATCCTCCTACAATGAATTGGAGGTACATCTTCATCGATATTTATAGGCCTTAGCAGGATATGGTCACAATAATAAACTATTGCTTCCCTGTTCCGTTGTAGCTTCTGAATTTCGATTTAAATTTATAAACCGCATTATGTTTGTCAAATTTTTGTATTCAAACTGTCAGCAGTGCATGACTAACGAATCGTTTATGTACTACCTATTGTATTTTGAATTGATTTATCTCCTCGTCCTCTCCTGTCGTTTACAAGATACATATTTATTTCATCCTGACCACTTTGAAATCCGAACAAGTTAGTCCAAGAAACTGAAAATCTTTCCGAGGGAAGGGAAAATTTTATATTACTGTAGTATTTTTGGCAAAGTGTTGATATGCAAAATAATGAAAGCGTGTATACTTGAATAAAACAATAAGTATCATTTAACGGCTGTTACTTTTACATGAAATAAGCGACTCAGGAAAATTTCAGTTTATTGTCGATAGAACCTATTTAGATGTGCCAGCAGGGATGCTCAAATTTGCTTAAAAAGTGTTACGTAATATATAACACAATAACACGTTTAGAACGTCTTATGATAAATTTTCTGATCAGATATACTTCTCGAAAGATTTCAGAATGTGAGTTTATCGACTCACGAGCTGTCACTGTAACGTTTTATGGGAGAGAATGTAGATACATTTTCTAATGAAGGCTTTTGAAGAACATAATCTAGCTTTTGACATGAACTCCCTTGACCTGATTGAAATGTTCTTAAAAGTCACGGTGCTGTTCCGTTCCACTCATCCTGGTTTGTTTGTATTCGCAACCGAGGGTTTCCGCTTGCCGATTATTTACATCTGACCCCGAAATGGACTGAGGACCTCCTCTGCGGAGGAGAAACTGCCTCAGACATATCAGATTTATCCTTATGCTTTGAGATTGAGACTTTATTACCTGCGGTTTTGTAGTAGATACTCGCTAACCTTTGATAAATATTCGTGATGGTCTTACTGTGACATTATCTTGATAAAGAAAATTATTATTGTTTATATTCCTCTTCATTTGAAAGCTTACGCAGTCGACATTGCATTCGACTGGTACTAAATAGGTAGTCGATTTTGAATAGTGGTTATTTGGGGCTTATAAATATTAAAGGCACGACAAAAATATATCTACTTGTTAGTATTTAATTAAAAAGTCTCTAGGTTGAAGTACTGGATTTAAAATCGATGGTATCAGGTATTGCTAACTGCACATGAATGCGCACTACGTAAATTTTTTCCATGACTTCTCTAATTCGTATATGAAAGCAAATTTGGATAGATAATTCATCAGTGGAAAAGTATAAATCGAGCTACAGGTATTTTGGTCATCAGTAGTCATCAGCATCACATCATAAACGCATGACTGAAATACACGATCTGGTAAAAGCAACTCGTGACTAAATATCACATTTTACTCGATTCAATTGAAATTCCTTACTTGATGAATGATCAAGGGATACAATATCAGTTCGTACAAAACAAGGCTGTGAATGTAAATAAGAATATTTTATTAAAATTTATTGATTTGGTAAGCTCCAAAAAAATTGTTCACCCGTAGGTAGAATTTTTTGTTATCAAAACCAAACTCATGGAGCTGAAACGCTTACACTCAGAAATAATTCTTATTTGTCACCCTTCGGATCCTCGGATCAAAACAATCATGTACTCGTACAGCGAATATTTAGTAGGTAACTTTATATTTAATACATAATGTTACGAATATATTAGTTGCCCGCCTTGGCGCCATATAACGGCCCATTGAAACATTACTATGAAACTTATTTTTGGAGAGTCAATGCTACGACAACTACGCCGGTGGTCATTTAAGGCTGTTATAAATTTGTTATATGATGGACCGACAATTAGGTACTCACTATAAAACAGAGATCTTGTTGAAATGGCTTAGAGAATCTATTTTTTTGACAAGGAAAATGTAGAATTCTATTGACAGTATCATGGTTACAAAATATAATTATGATAATACGTTTTTATTTTATAATGCAACAAGAAATCTGATAAATCGACATTTTGTAATAAACTTATTAAGTATTGACGTCACAGTTAAGTAATGGTAATTATGTAAATTCATTAACTTATTGTATATAATTATGTGTTTGTCAACCCTATTGCCCTGCTTTTATAAAGACTGGATGATTCATTCCGTGTGGTTTGACCACTTTATATTCACGTTTAATAAATATGTACAACAATATTAATGTAGGTTGTTACTTAAACAATTACTTATTTTCAAGGAATACTGAAATCGTATTCCCAAACTTGATTACTTGAAATTATAAATTATTATGAATTTAAAAGTTTTTATTAGAGGACGTGATGCTAGAGGTGTCCTATAGACTACCTACCTAGTCTATATTACGGTACCATAATCAGGTGGGCCATAGGACGTCGGTTAGCCAACTATGCAATTTAAAAACGGTACACGTATGCCATAGCCATGAGTCATGGACAAGCGGTTAGATCAGACCATTCAGCGTGGAGCAGAAGCAGCACGCAGGCTTCCGCCAGCTGTGCCAACAGCAGCTGTTGTTCGCAAATACCCCGCTGCGTCATCCGGGTAATTTTGACACACCACTCTGCTCTATAACATTATATTCATTAAGGAGAGTTATTATTCGTCTAATTGACACACGTTTTAATGAATTAGCGATGTGTAGATACAATGCAACTCTACATTGTCTGTGTATGTAGACAGAGCCCCGATGTAGAGTTCGTTTTTTTTTTATTCAGTTTAAAATTTGTCTATTGCCATGAAATTAAACTTACAGTGTAATACTCAAACCGAGAAGAACTATCTATGATTTATACAAATATTACAGGAAATAATCCTTTTTTTAGAGTCCCACTTTTCGGATATTCCTGTTGGATCTCAATTAGTTGATCTGCTTGCCCATGGCTTACGTGATTTTGCATAAAAATCTAAATCTATATTTATAAAAATACGTATTGAATCTAATTGGCTTGTATGTAAATCAGCTCACGCGTGGCCGGGCGGCGCCGGCGCAAACATATAATCTTTATGTTTGATTTGGAAATTATGTGCCGCTAACACGCCAACTGTAGCGTAAGAGCAAATATCGGAAAAGTACAGCAGAATAGCAGAAAACAATGCAATAACCTCTGCATTCCTTGCACCGTCAGACCATGTAACAAGCCCTCGAGATACAAAGTCCGATTAGAAGAAAAGCATTGAGGGGAAAGTTTAAAGTAAACATAGTGGACTCAGAAAATCACTTATAACACGATATGGGCTTGTCACGCAAGACGTAACGTAAGTGACAATCGTTATGCAATTATTAAAATTTCCAAAGATATATATGGTGACATACAGAACTCTAAGTTTTATATATACTGCCTATAATATCTAAAATGAACACGATTCTGAATAATGGACCCGAGAGAAAGAAAGGATGTATACTTTGGCGTTAGGTCAAAGCCATATCTCGTAGGTATAATTGTAAGACAAAGTTCATAGTAATACTTCACAGAAACTAAATGAGAAGAGGAGAATATAAATTAAATTAAAATTTAAGGAAATTAAAAATAACGCTAATCAAGAATCAAATCAATATATCAGTCAAATTTGAAGACATTTTACGACTTGATTCAAAAGCATTGTTTTACTTTTTGAAGGCGAACCGAACGTATCTTAAAGGTATTTAATTCGTAATTGAATAATTGTGACCGCATGATTTCGGCCTTCGTATGTCAAGGTAACAAAATGTTAGTTACGTAATAGGTAGACATTTTAGTTTTGTTTTATGTAATAAGTAGAAATTACTTAACTTCTACGTGTAGTACATTGTAAAATGTATGATTTAGTTTAGAACAAGTTTGACAATTTAATAATTTAATTTATTAGGTAACGAAAAAAGTAATTAATCCTTCCAGCCAGCTGACCCTAGATTCTGCCGATATAATAGTTTTTTTTATTGTTTCTCGACAATATCGATTTACTATCTACACTGTCATTGATAGGGACACGAAAAAAGTATCGATACTTTGTGGTATCGAGTACTTTTCCTTTCGATATCGATACTTTTGTACTCGATACTTTGTATTCGATACTTTTACTCAATGAGTACTTTTTCAGAGAGAGATATCGTATCGAATATTTTTTTTATTTTTTATTTATTAGGTTTGCCAACTGGCTGTGCAACACAATATATGTAATGTAATGTGTTAGAAATTTATCAAAAAAAAATCTTTGTTTAGAATTTAGGTAGGTACCTACCTGCACTATGTGTACATACATAATTGGCTGTCTGCCGAAATTCTTATTGTAGTATTATATTCATAACGTACGTATTACTTTGTGGCTCTCAAGTTCAGAGTAGGTTGCAAACTTAGTAACGAGAGCAATTACAGCATTGTATCGATTCTGAACATTGTATTAATCGTACCCAAGGTTCTTTTTTAAATATTACACACACTGCGCTGCGCAAGCATTTTGCAGCTAGGTGTGCGCTGACTGTTAGGCTCTCGAATAGTGTGCGCTGACTCTAGGCGAATTTACGCGCGATTTACTCGCACCACAATTTCGAGCGAGAGATACTCATCAACTGCTCTAAGGAGTGAGTGTGACGTAGGTACATATACGAATTCCGCGGTGCGAAATCAGTCGTCAATCTGTGGTTTATAATGTTGTTTAAAGAAATTTATGCTGATTTGTCATGTATATAGTGTTTTTGTTTATTTAATTCAAATAAAAAAAAATATAAGAAAAAGTACTCGATACCCTAAGGTATCGATACTTTTGTTTCGATACTTTTACGAGTACGATACTTTTTTTTCGATACTACTCATGAGTAAAGTATCGATACATTCTATTCGATATCGTGTCCCTAGTCATTGACTGGTTACTCTGGTTAGTCACAGAATTTATTAATAAATGTAACAATAACACATTTATCTTGATAGCCCAATCACGTCCAGTGCACGCCTACCAAATATGCTGCAAGTCCAACCCTGGCTAGCGTCATATCCGTTGATCACACACAGACCAACTATCATCAATTTACACAATTTTGTCTTCATTATATGAGCTATTTTTATTTTGTAGTTTTATTATTAATTTTCGATTTAATATTCATTAAATTGGAGCCATTACACGTGATTCGAAACTATCTATCATTGTAAAAAAATTTTTATAAAATTTTATATCGTTATCTAGTTTTAAATAACTATATACATTTCATAAATAGTTCGTAGACATGATTAGCCGTTAATTCATTTTTTAACCCAAATCTGTTCGATCGACTCGTATACTCGTCTTTCGGACGAATTAATTGCATAAATCGTTTTAGATGCTCGCCGCATAATAGCAGCTTTGAGGTTCTTGGTACTTACTCGAAGTATTTTCAATCTAATGCATTTCTAATAGTTCCTATTATTTTCTATGAATCCATACTAATATTATAAATGCGAAAGTTTGGATGTGAATTTGTGAGTTTGTGAGGATGTTTGTTACTCAATCACGCAAAATCTACTGGACGGATTTCGATGAAATTTGGTACAGAGGTAGATAATGACCTGGAATAGCACATAGGCTACTTTTTATCCCGGGAAAAATCACTGTTCCTGTGGGAAATTCACGCGGGCGAAGCCGCGGGCAAAAGCTAGTGGGGAATAAACCGAATAATTTTAGAATCAGAATTCCATATAGGATACTTGGAGGGAATTTCCATTTAAATTCCCCCTTCCCCTGTGCTTGTTTCATAAGTTTATATTTCTGTTAAGGTAGTAGAGGGACTTTTGTATTGAATTTATTATTTATAAAGTTAGTTAAAACTTAACTATTGGTAGGTTATCAACACATAAGCCCCTCTACATATAATACAGCTCTAGGACATATTTTAATATGTTAGCTAGAGCTAGTACACTGTCAATATACCTTCTGTAAACGTATGATGATACGTCTACTCTACAGAAGACAAGGACTATACTTAGTATCTGTATATTATTATGTAGGTATATTGATTTTTAAAACATTACCCTCTTGTTTATGCTAAGTCGTAAAGATTTTTTTATCATTGACTGTAAAGTAAACCTAAACAGCAGTATCTAATGCATTCATTGCACTTTTTCTATAAACTAGGAATAGAGCGCGCGAAACAAGAGATGTCCATGTCCATTAATTTAATTATATTACAATAAAAAATAAATGTAGAGTTATTGTCGTATTGCCTCCAATACTGTGAGAATATTTATATGTAGTGGGAATATAATTAATTAGGTATTAAAATAAAATATACCTACCTAGCCCATGTTACTCCTGCATAATGCAATAATAGTGATATGATCACATTTTTTAACGATATAATTTAATTTAAATTCTCTGTCGCTGGTTACCTACCTTGTAAAACCTCCATAGAACTTACCGAAATGCTTTTTCGATTTACAAAATTAGCTAAACGATTCTTAATGGGGTCTGTACAAAAATAGTTATTCTAAATTGCAAGATCTATGCAACCAGCGGCCTCGAGACGGGCATTAAATCCACGCGCCGTCTGCGCATAATATCGGTGTTAGTGCAAGCTGCAACGCAATGCACCTCTAATGCTGACCCTGACTGCACCGCCACGTACTCGTAGCTGCATAGGGAACAACTACCATTAGTCCGCGTCAACGGTGCAGGAATAATCAATAAACACATGTCATTCAAGTGACATTTCTATTTTTTTACATGTACTTCTTCGATTCCATCACTGCGAAAGTTCTGTGTATTTTTCCACAAAAGGGTATCATAGAAAAATATACAGAAAATTATATTGTCAGAATTGATTGGATTAGGATATTATATTCCAAGGTTGGTTTGAAATAATGTCCTTTCTGTCGGGGTACTTAAGTAGGCGTCACATGCGTCTTTTCCTACTTAGTAGATATATATTTATTTTATACTATATTCCTCTGAGTTTGCCCATATACGGCCTAATAGACTTGAATCATCGTGTTCAATATGGCCTTACAAATATGAAGGCAAACGGTTCATTACGAGAGCATTGTCAAGTATAAAATAGTATTACTTAAGACCTTTATGTTTTACATAACAATTTCGATAAGTAATTTAGATTAAACATGAACTTGCTACGATTTTTTTTAAACTAAAAAATCCATGTGCACACATTATGTGGATTGAAAAATTATAATTTAATCATTTCTGATTATGTAATAATAAACTAAAATAAGTAGCTTTATGAAGAATATAATAAAATAAGGGTCAAGATATAGATATAGAGGGTCAATGATAGGATTACGTAGAGTTGCTCTCAATTTCCACAATTTCGTTCTTTTAACAAATTCCTAACAAATTCGACTAAACTTTTACTACGAACTATGTAAGCGGTATTCATGCATATATCGTCTTCAGTCTCCGCCCATTACCATAAAATATTTGGACTATCCTTTAATAATATAATAGATATCTTCGCCGTCTTTCAATAGCAATATTTTACGAGCTGCTAGAGACAAACAGAAAGTCAAAGATTATTTCCTAAGCAGATTTCTAGGATACTTACCGCAAGAAATAAAAAACTTCTTGCGTAATCACCAGGAAAAGTTTGAAATGTTTGAAGTAAATGTTAGCTATTTTATCTCCGTACGACTTTTTTATCGGGCACATTCCTTATGAGATAACTTTGTTTGGAAATTTGTTCATGATACTTCTTACATTTGTTATTTTATGGTCAATTCTAGGGGCTAATGTTGCAGTCTCCTGCATTCCTCGTTTAACGATGTCGATTTGATTTTACTGCGGTAATGGTAAAAGGACTGAATGGTAAAATGGATTTGTTAACAGTTGATGATTCAAAACATTTTATATTTAGAAAAGTATTTTGAAGGATAGAAAGATAGATCAACACTTTATTGCACCATTTACAGAAAGAACATACAAAGTAGAGACAAAAGTAAATATAAAAATGAGCGCAAAGGCGGGCTTGAAGGAATGTTGATTGAACAAAAAAAAACGATTTAACTACCTATTCAAGTTGGATTTTACTGTGAAGTTACCTATTATAAAAGTAACAGGTAAACAGGGGTGTATGATTTTTTCCCGTTCGGGTCAAGATGGAAAATGATCTTTTTCAGATTGACCCGGGTCTTGGATGTTTATCTATATAGGCATGTTTTTGTTATAAAATATAGTATCGTTGAGTTAGTATCCCATAACACAAGTCTCGAACTTACTTTGGGGCTAGCTCAATCTGTGTGATTTGTCCCTATATATTTATTTATTTAAGTATACGGCTTGAGAAATTGAATGCGCCACTACTGCGTACTAAATGCCTGGTTTAAAGTCTTTAACCTAATGATTTATTGTAATGAATGTACTTTCTTATTATTATAAAGTAAAATTTTCGTAGGAAGTACAAATTGAGACCTGACAAAAGGGTGTTAAATATTTAGTGTTTGTCTCCACCACTCTTGTTGTGCCCGGGTTTTCCGCGATCATTATTTGGATAAAATTGGACGTGCATTCGATATAGGTCTGTCTCGTGCCCCAATGTTATGAATAGGAAACTGGCCAATAATGACTATGGTCATTAAAAATTGCCTACGTGCGTATTTTGGTCCATTAATTTGGAGAGTCATTACATTTATTACCTAGTGACTTAACTTTTGTGATGTGACAACGCCGCCTACAAGTAGGTAGGTTACATATGATTAGATATCAATTCGAAGGATGATGTAAGTAGAGTATTTAAATATTTGTTAGTTACTTTAAAGATAAACTAATAAACACTTTTTTTTCACAATCTGTCTTTTGTTCAAGACATGAATTAACATCATGCGTATGTATGCGCAATTATTAGTTTAGCCTAACAATTGATTTGATTATGATTTTAAAGTCAATATCGAAAAAATGTTTCCTAGGAAAATTTCCTATTTTGGTATATGGACCGCATAGAGCTGCCGGGCCGCTATGTACCTAATTTGCATTGTATTTAGGTAAATTGATAATGTAAATAGGTATTATACATAGTTTTAGGTCATGATTCACGGATGGTAACATAGACATAGAAAAAAAATCATTCTTTAATAGACATATAAACTTGATTGTCAAATGAAGCCCAAAAACGTTCATAATAGTGTGCTCCAAATTCCAAATTTCTAGCTCATGGTACAGAAAATACCCTAAGGAACATAAATAGCGAAATAAGGAAACTTATTTCTGCGTTGCATTCATATGAACGTAAAGCTCATCTGATTTCATTTTTATTCATGGATAGCTATTTCCCACGGTTTCGCCCAGTTGAATTTAGTTTTTCATCCCCATGGGGGTGAAATTTCCAAATTCATAAAAGTCGTGTAACAAACGCTTCAAAATTTACGTCAATTTCACTGAAATATGCATCCAGGCACATAACTAAGTACTTACATGCGTAGTAAGTAAGGACACATGATATAAACTAAGTACGTTCACGGACCGAGTCTTCCTTCCCTTTGCGTCACATAGTAAGGACACTGGCAACGTCATCGTTTCAGATTTGCGTTTCATGAACAAGAATTTGAAACGCGAGTCACTTGGCCTCTACGCGCGTTACTTATCTATACTTATAGGAACTTACGTCACGGGATTCTGAGTTCAAGGTTAATTAAATTGTATTTAAGTAAATAAAGATATGTACCTATGTATGTATGCTGTTTTCAATACTTGTCACTACTAGTTATAAAATAGATCTAGGTAGCTCGAATTTAGGTGATGCATTTAAGAAAAAATATGTCTAAAGCATGAGGCTTCAGATAATGATGATTTTTTGAAAATATACAGTTTTTTTTTTATTATTTCTTTATTTAAGTTACACATAATTACATGAAAAAAACAACGTAATTACCAACAAAAACCTATTTAGATTTATACGTGGTAATGTGAGTTACTACTCGTTACAATTTCTTAGGATAATATGTAGTTCTTAAGTATCAACTTACATTTGGTACATAGGTATTTAGAGGATTTGCTACATATCTTACTGGAATGTGACCAATACAGAGACTTAAAAACGAGTATGTTGAATGGTATCTCTCTGGATAATGGTGAGCTCAACGTTATTTTGAGCAAACCATTGTCACAAGAGACCAAATCGATATACTCGTTCTGGAGAGTTGTGATGGCTCCAAGATAAGTCAACTCGGAAGTTCTCTATGGGGCTGGCATAGTCGCATCACGCGACTGAAGCCTCAAAAAAAAAAGATTTAAAAAAAAGGTATTTAGATATTAATATGCTCACTATATCAGGAACTAAGCATACTCTTCAAAATAATGCCAAACAATGTACCTACTTATGCTGAAGCACTCTGCTTTATGTATCAGGGAATGTTCTGATGTTCCAAGGATAATACGGATAGTTCTTTTAAATAAATCTAAAAGAATTGGAAATTAGTAGGAATTTTCACCAAAACAATGAGTAAAGAAACGACGTCTTTACGAGGAAAACAAATTTAGATCGACTTGTTTTCGTAACACGAGTTCAAATATTTCGTAGTTAGACGAGGTCTTGCTGGCGACTGATAGTGGCGAAAGGGACGCGCGGCTTTCTCGGTGTCGAACCGATCAATGGGCATGAACTTTGGTGAAAAACAGCGGCGTTTAGGAAAACTCGGGAGGCGGCGCGGGTGACGTGCTGAGACGTCACGAGAAAGCCGAGCTCTGTATAAAACCACGCTCGACCCTCCCACCGGCACACTCGCAGACTAGCAGCAGTCGTTCACTCACGGCTATCGCTCGTTGCTCGCGTTTCCACTACATTATCGCTCAGTTGTAATCGCGCCTTCGCCGCTCTCGCTCGCTACCATGACCGTCACCAGCAAGATGAACAGTGTTTCCCGCCAGTCGGTGCTGAGTCGTCTCGGCCCTGGTGGGCTCCTCTATGCCGCAAATAAAATTTTAGCGGTACGTTTCAAAATGTGCAGTGATGTTTTAGAAAAGTGAATATTTCATAAAGTGCTATTGTTGCTGCGTAAATGCATTGGTGTTTGAACGTGTATTTTTTGTTGTCCTCAGGTCGCTGTGCCTGGCAAAGAAGACGAACGCTGGCGCAAAGATGAGGGTGCTCTCCTGTTCAAAAGATGGAGACGCGCCCCCGCGCCGGCGGAGCCCGCTGCCACGCAAGCGCCCACGCAGGCTGCACAGCCTTCAGAACTACTCAAGTTCCTAGCTATTGTAAGTTGACTTTTTAAATTAAATTATAATTTATCTTTTAAAATTTAGTCTTGTAAAAATGTGAGGTCCCAGTAATTATAAACCTTCAAATAGATAATAAGTTGAAATTAAAAAAAAAAAATTGAATTACATCAATGTACCCTGCTACGTCTAAATTCGTTAATGAATTAACTCCTTGCAATTTAATTCTCTAAAATTTCATAATTCTCTTGCACTTTTCCCAAATTAGTCAGCGTACCTACTTAATCTTATCCTAAAATAAGCAACCTAATTATTTCTTTATCTTGTTACAGAATGCATTGGAGTTATCAGCTCCAGCTTCGGACGCACTATTGAAGTCCCGCTCCTCGGAATGGTTCCAGCTGTCGGGGCACCCGGGGTCGCTGGCGCCCGCAGGCCCCGGCACCGTGTGGAAGCGGCGCGCGCCCGGCGACCACCCCGCACACAACCCCGAGCGCGACGCCTACGAGGCGCTAGCTGCCTGCCCGCACATGCGCGCCGCCATCCCTCGCTACTACCGCGAACTCGAGTATTCTGGAGAACGGTTCATTGAGCTCCAGGATCTTCTGCACGGATTCCGAGACCCCCACGTGATGGACATTAAAATGGGAACACGTACTTTCCTCGAAGATGAAGTCAGTAACGCTCGTGCGCGCGCCGACCTCTACGAGAAGATGGTGCGGCTGGACCCCAAAGCCCCCACTGAGGCCGAGCACGCGGCGCGCGCTGTGACCAAACTGCGCTACATGCAGTTCCGGGAGCAGCGCTCGTCTTCCGCCGAACAAGGCTTCAGGATCGAAGCTGTGAAGCTCCCCGGTCAGCCTCCCCTCACGGACCTCCAGAAAGTCCGCGAGCCCCAGCAGCTCGCCGCAACCGTCGCCCGGTTCCTCGGAGACGACGACCGTGCCCGCACTGCCATTGCCGCACGACTCCGTGAGATCAGAGATCTCTTCGAGCGCTCAGACTACTTCAAAACCCATGAAATCGTCGGCAGCAGCATTTTCATTATCTATGACGACGAGCGCGTTGGTGCTTGGCTGATTGACTTTGCAAAAACCAGAGAAGTCCCGGACGGTGCTGAAGTGAACCACCGCTCAGCTTGGCAGCAAGGCAATCACGAAGAAGGATTCCTGTACGGTTTAGATAGACTGATAGACACTATAGAAACGGCTAAGTTATCTCCACAAAGCGATGAAACAGTGGCAGAACCTGATGTGTCGCGTTGAACATTTAGGCGAGAGGACCCCGGACTCGCCTCGGTCGTTGCCATAGTTCGCCCGGCCTCGTGCTGCTGCCTGTACCGCTCCCAGGCGCCTGGGTCGACGCGTGTGGAGATGTACCTACCTAAAGTGATATGTTCATTGAATATTGTTCATGTTCAAGAAAATTGCGATTGATCGCTTAAAATGTTGATCTAGTCCATAATTATTATTAAAATGTAATTATTTTTTATAAAAATGTTTTTATTTACCCCCTAATTATACTTACGTACATAAAAAATACTTATAACAACCGTACTACAGCTAATAGATGATTTTCCTAATAAATTAGGTACAGATATAATAACTAATCACTATATAGGGACAAATATCCTAACTAATATTATAAATGCGAAAGTGAGTTTGTTTGTTACCTTTTCACGCTTCATCTACTGAACCAATCTTCCTGAAAATTTGCATACACAGTTAGAAGTACGGAGAAGGTCATAGGGCACCTTTCATCCAAAAAGCACTGTTCCCATGGGATATTCACGCGGGCGAAGGCGCGGGCAAAAGCTAGTAAGAATATATATTATCCCATATTATCCCGTTTCTAACAAACAAAAGTTAAAGTAGTTGGTTTTTATTACAATCTCTGGATATCAGGAAAAATATTACATATAATTACCACATAATTACTATTATGTATAGAAAGAAAGCACTTTTTTAATCTCATTATACACATAGCACTTTTTAAAGTCATTATTATATTAATATCGGGTAAATTAATTCAATGCAGTAGGTACATACATAGCTTAACCTTAAATACTTAGGCAAGTAAGTACCGTATCATGCAGGTTCACTCAAATGAAGTATTTCTCATACTTACCCACTTCCTAGCTCCATCATCGTCTCCAAATATCAAAATCGTTGATGTTATATTTTAAGTAAGTACTTATACATAATTAGAACTGGATTGGTGCACTAAGTACTACGATTAGTTCTATTAGTAGAACAAAACGAATCAAAATATTCCAGTCTGAAATCTTATATGCTACTAAATTTGTGTGAATGGATGTTTGTTATTCTTTCACGCTAAAACTTCTAGACCGACGAACATCGATGTTCATGGGTAGAATAAAACCGTGATTGACACGTAGGTTACTTTATATCTCGTAATTATCACGGGATAGGAGTCCCAGGCCCAGGGCGCACATAGTATCATCATTCAATCAATATATAATAATTCTTTCGTTACCACCAGGTACGACTGACAGACAACGCACATACGAATAACTACTGAGTGTAGGAGGATGAAATTTGGCATGTAGGTTCCTTGGGGAATGTAAGGGAGTACGAATGAGGATTTCCCGAAATTCCAGGGAAAAACTAATCCTAACTAATATTATAAGTGCGAAGTGAGTTTTATAATTTTAAGACCCTTATGTACAGTCAATGTCTGACAAAAAATAAATGATTTAAGAGTTTGTTTGTTACCTCTTCACGCTTTATCTACTGAACTAATGTTCCTGAAATTTCGCATACACATAGAAATACTGGTAGTTAGATGTACGGTACCTTTAATCCTGGTAAAAAGCACTGTTCCCGTGGGAAATTCACGCGGGCGAAGACGCGGGCAAAAGTTAGTTGATATATAAAAGAGGACGCTGACTAGCTAACATATCCACAAAGAACCAAAAGCGCTGAACATGCAGACAGGGTCATTATAAGTGATCACTAAGAAAGGATTCTTTTTTATATTCCACCCGAGGATGTGAATTGACATTCATGTGGACGAAGACCCTAGCCTAGCAAAAGGGACGAAACAAATATTTCAATATAGGTACTACTAACGCCACCTAGTTAATGGTGCAGTCATCAATTAATTTAATCTATTTTATTTGTACGCATTATGCGAAACAAAAATGTATTAGGTAATTCAACTGCTGTACTAACTCAACTGCTCTGTGGCCCTGGCTAGGTTTGCATGTGAAGCCTGGATGTCGTAGATTAGCTTACCACTTTAATTCTTGCCACAGGAAGCATCATCTAATCAACGTGAGTCGCCATCTAGCGGCCCTTATACACGTCCGCAGTCTGGCAGCTTACAAACAAAACTAAGTGTACGGGTCGATAGACCTTACAAATATAATAAAACTAGTTTCACAAGTGAATAGAATTATTATAAAAATAAAGAGCTTTGATTTAAATTTTGTTTCTTTCCTTTAAAATACATAGACCTACTTAATTAATTACTTACTGGAACTACTTCACCCCTACTCGATTATAAGTATGTAAGCAGAATAAAATCCGGGATAAGATGTTTTTTGCACCGAAATTCGCACGGGAATAATGCTCCGGGTTTAGTTAGATAATATTGTAATTTGGGCTTTGAAACAAAATGTTTAAACATCGTCATTTACGCTTCGTATTTTTTCTTTGGCTGAGTTGCATCGTTTTACTTTGACAGTAACAGTAACCAGACTGGTTAGGCAAAAAAGACTTTTTCGGTGCTACTTTTTTGGTGTACTAAGCCTATAAAGTATAAGCAAATACTTATTATCAATATATAATTGTATATTATTATTAATTAGAGGGTATTGATTACAAGCAAAATTTCTATATCTAAAACAGAAGAAGAGCTTTAGGCCTATGTCATATTTGTCTATGAATGCCAGTTCTAAAAATGTCAGATTCCATAAATTCCAGAGTCATATAATGCCAGATATGGCAAATTCTATAACTAAATGTCACATTATCAAAAGATACTAAAAATTTAGCTACATATTTACTTTGTGATTTTGTATTTTTCAAATGGTTGCCTGGAAGAAATTGCTTACAGCGATAAGGCCGCCTTTTGCGCATCTTCCTCTCTTTTTACACGACTGACCAAAAAAGGAGTGTTATGTTTTCAGGGTTCATGTATGTATGTATGTAATTTCTTTATTCCACCATAAGTCCTGAACAGCTTAACAGATTTTGATGTGAGAGGTATTGTTAGATTCCTTGCATTAGCCCGAATGACATAGGCTATGTAAGATGTCAGTCGTGTTTTTTATTTTTAAATAATTAGCTTGTTTTAGTTTTAAGTTACTTTATGTATCTGTACCATGTGATTACTTGTGTGGAAATAAAGTGTTATTGTTGTTGTATTGTTGTCCTGTACTTATTATGTTTTAAAAAAAATATCCAATAACTCTTTTTTATTTCCTTATAATTTTGACAACACCACCCACATGCACACAAATCAATAATATTTGAGTGTCTGTCTGTAATTTCAAAAAAATTACAAATTTTTAATTGCATAAAATCTGTGCATGCAATTTTTTATGCCCGACACGCAGTTAAAATTATTATTAAATTGCAATTTAAACAATTCTTAGCTTTACTTCAATTTAGAAAAATTTCAAAGAATCTGGCATAGACTCTGGCGTTTAAAACTGATCTGATATTTTAAGAATTTGACACAATGGGCCCAAGCCGACTAAGTCACTAAATTAAAAATTAGTATAAGAGAACATTAAAAAAATATCTTTTAAAATTAACAAGACCCCGCAATTTCCCAACCCTGTCATGTTTACAAATTTATAGCTTTTAGTTGTAAATGACAGAGGAGAATTTACAAAGGCAGGCAAACTTATTCAATAAATTCACTGACCATATCAATATTCTTATATAAAAAAAATGTCAATACATAATTAACGTAATACTAAACTTATAATTGGTCAACCATGGTCAAATTTTTCTTTGCCTTTATTACTCGACAGCTGTTAACCTTCGTAGCAAAGCGTAAGGAGTTAAGAGTCTCATTAAAACATTCATCGAATTGGTTGATATTGACCAACATGAGGGTTTTAGAGTTACCGCCGAGGCTGGGCATCAACAAGTGAGTGAGTTTGGAATTTCTGTAAGGAATGTGTGACTGGTTTGTCTGAAGAGACAAAATAACTTTGGAAAGTTCTGATAATGATCTGTTTATGTGTTTGGTTTCCTCCATCCTTTGAGTAGTTTTTCCACTCTCAGATCCCGCTAGGTCAACTAAATTCAACTGACTTGTGAACTTTTCTTTGCGCTTTTCATTGATAGCAGATATTTTTATCTGAGCAACTGAGTGTGACCTGGAACTTCTTTCATTGTTGAGTGTAGCAGCTGTTTGTCTATTACGTTGGGCAAATATCATCAATCTGATGAAGTCGTGAGAGCTCTTTACTTCTTCCTCTTTTAAGTTGGAAACATAAACATCAGTGCCTTTAGAATTGACCATTTTAATTTCATGACTCACCTGGTCCTTGCTTGAATTCAGTAAGTCATAAATTACTTCATTATATATCTCTAAAAATGAAGCTTTAATAGTCAGTTGCCATCCCATTCTTTTTAGATCTTCCATGCAAGTAAATATCATGTTAAAGGCTCGTGGTATGATACCATATTGCTCAGTTCCACAGCCACCTTCCATTGTATATGTTTTACCAGAACCTGTCTGACCATATGCAAAGATACACACATTGTATCCATCCAGAGCAGATTGAACCATAGTAGATACTTCAGCAAATACATCCTCTTGTGAAGCATGAGGTGTGAATATTCCATCAAAAGAAAAAGCATGCTGTGATTTCCCTTTCCGTGCTGAACTGAAATTCAACTCGATTTTTTCCACTTCAATTGAGCATGAATCAAGAACATTTAGGTTGAAAAGTGGTTTTGCTGTCTCAGACTCTAACGGTGGACGAACTCTGCAGTACACACGAATATTGCCTTTTAAATCTTGTATAGTATTTCTCAAATCCCTTTGTTCGTTGTACATATTAGCCAAAATATTTTGCAGAGCTTCTGCATCTGTTTTATACTTCACAATGGCTTCTTGAGCTTCTTTGAAGTCAAGTTGAAGTTTATCATATTCAATGGACACTTTCTTAAGATGTTCAGAAAGGACTCTTAATGCTTCTGTCTCCTCTTTAAGGCTGTTATGGCGTCTATTCAAATTATCAAAATCAGTCTGCAAGTTCTCTAATTCTGCTGTCTTTTTCTTCAAACTTGTAGTCACTTCTTCTAATATCTGAGTCTTCCGATGCAGACTCTCATTCTCATGCTTTTGAATGTCATAATCCACTTTTATTCGTTCAAATTCTGAAGTCTTTTCTCTTAAATCATTCAAAGTTATTAACAATTTTTCTTTCAGTATATCTCTTTCACTTGAACAACTTTGAACAGATTCTTTGACTTTCTCATATTCATCAGATACCTCAACATGTTTATCTTTCAATTCATTGAGTTCACTTTTAATCACTTTGTGCTTGTCTAATAAATCAGTAAACCTGGCCTTATAGTCATAAGGTGGAATTTTTGGAGCAACAACAGCAGGTTTTCTCTCAACCTTAGTTATTTTAGCTAGTTGACAAGTAGCTGGTGTACTGCCTGATCGTTTAGTTCGCTGTGCAGGTAATGTAGCTGCAGGGCCTGTTTTCATAGGTCTTGTGTGGTTTTGAATCAAAGTTTTCTTATCAGCATCACTGAGTCCATTAACAATAGTTCGGGTGATTGGACGATTATTCATTAAACCTGGTCTGTTTTCTTTAGCTGCTGATATTGGCAACTTTGGTATTCTGGACATCTGTAAATATGAAACATGATACACATATTATTATTTCCATAAATTCTTTATCCTACCCAACATAATACCTGCCTGAAGTAATAGATCTTTGCTAACAGATAAGAGAAACAGAGAAACAAAGAAACCTTCAGAGGGAGGGGCTACCCCTCCCCCCCATGACCCCTTTTTGCCGAAAGACAATGGTTTTTTTTAATGATTTTTTTTAAGTTTACATACAAAATGTATGCCGGGGGTCAAATCTATCTTCCACAGATCTCATTTTCATGCATGGTTTGAGAGGTGGATGTAGACTATAAAAAAAAAAACAAGATTGAGGTTTTAAAAGGCTGTTGATGGTCACAAGCTAACCTAACTGGTATATGTCACCCAAATATTTTTGTTATGGCGGGGGGCTTTACCCCCCCGAGTTAATCTCAGATAAGTTTGACCTGAATTTAAATGCATGTTATTAAGGTAACCACAACCTTACATATTATCAATCAAGTAATGGGCTTTGCAGAAAGTACCAACCTTGTTCATTTATATTCCTTTTTCAGAAGTCAAGAAACACCCAATTCAGTTTTTTTTCTGTAATTTAAGGTATAAGTAAATTAATTGTTTTATTTTACCTTACATTTTGTACACGTTATATTATTTATTTTTAGAACAATTCCAGTCGTTTATTTGTAACGGATTCAGTCATTTTTAGTGAAATAAACAGAATAAATAATCCAGGCACGAAACACATCATTTTATAAAACAAAACGAACGTCACTTTATAAAAACATACACTAATACATTATTTGTAAAAACTCGTAAATATAAAACAATAAAAGTAGGTACATACTAACTTTTATATAAATGCCATCAAGCAAAAGCACAAGCAAATTGTTTGTCACAGAAAGAAACGGACATCTTCCATTTAAAAAATTCAAAATTTAAAACTGACGTGCATATGACAACTAAACAGACGCTGACATCAGTGTTGCTATGCTAGAAAAATTTTGTGACATTAAATTAAGGTGAACGCAGACTTGGCCGCTAGTGATGTGCCGTTTCCGAAATTTTCAAAGAAACAGCGGAAAGTTACTTGGGAATTTCTCGGAAATTTCTCGAGAACGGACAAATTTCCTAAAAAACCGAGAAAGTTCTGAGAATTTTCGGAAGAAATTTTCGGGAACAGGAAATTTCTCGGCGGTACATCCCTAGCCGCACCGCAAGCACACCACAGTAGCCGCATTCATCGTTTTTGTTTTAGCATCGCACATCTGCCCGCGTCGCAGCCACCGCAGTCGTTCCTGTCGCCGCACGCATCGCACTCGATTCTTTGTTTAAAGTTTCTAATTTAATCAAGATTTGGCGTAAATTACAAAATGGCTCTTGACGAACGATTTGTTATCAGTTGTTTATTATTAGAGGAAGAAGAAAATGCTGTTAGCATTAAGTCCGCCTTTCATACCATTTTATTATTTTTGGTTTAATAAAGTTTTAAATAAATAAATAAAATCAAATGCCAACAAGAGTTAAAAAAGGTCGGCCGGCCTCTGAATGCGAATGACGTCACCTTCGCCGCATCGGCCGCAGCGTCCGATGTTGATGGGCGGTGACATCGCATTGGCGTTAGTGACGTCATCAGCTGCGGCTTGGGAAATTCGGACGTTTCAGGTACTGCGGCGACTGCGGCGCGGGTAAAGTTTGTCTATAAAGTTGTGATATTATTGTTCGAGGAACTAACATTGATGATGTCTAACAAGCAACATCAAACATATGTACATCAGCTGTCAATGCTGTCTGTCACCGAAATTTAATCGTTTTCCTTTTGTATTTTTATTGTGTTCTTCTTCTTCTTAGCGTTTCGACTCGGCGCGGCGGGTCAAATTTGTGATGACCATTGAGTTTCGAATTACTTACTACTACTAGAGTGATTGTTTAAGCCAAATCCTTTTGTTTTCTGCGTGAGCAGAAATTTCATAAACAAGATAGAAACAAATGACAAGATAGATGTATTAGTGATTGGCACAGCCGACACCCGCACATAAATATATCATAATCAATAGATTCATTTAAATATGTAGTTCATTTGTTACATGTAAATAATTTAAAGTAATGTATAAAGTTCATATTACAAAATAAAAATGCAAACAGGCCTCAAATATTTTATCTATTATTAATTTCCGGAAAACTGCTGAGCAGTTTGTGGTACTTTGAGTCGCCAAATATGGTTTTCACTGAAGATATGCTGAATGTAGAAGTCGCCATTGCCGCTGATGTCGATAGTGATGTTTTGTTATCAATTAATCGATGATTTCGACAGTCCACCATGAGATTATAGAAGGAGAGGAAGTCTACTCCAATGATAGGCTTAGTGACGTCAGCCACTATAAAGCGTCAGGGGAAATCTCGACGAAGACCAAGATTGAGGTCCAGGTGAATGATGCCATAAGTCGCGATGGGCGTCCCGTTTGCTGCAAAAAGTCCATACGAGGTACGATCTCGCCATTGTTTAACTGCAGAACGAGGGTAGACGCAAAGGTCGCTGCCTGTGTCGATTAAGAACTGCATTTCAGTCCTGCGATCTATGACAAACAAGCGACTGTATGAGGTAGGGCAATCAATTTTTGGGGTGGGTGGGATCTACCTCCTAGCGGTCCACCCCGGGCAACGTTGCCACATTCTATATGTGGTAGCGGCAGAAGATCCTACAAGCGGTGGTAGGCTCAGAAATGGGCCGCCTGGTTTGCAACCACCCTCCTGCCGAAGTCCGGCGCCAAGTGGCTCTGCCGCGTTCCGTCGGTGTGCGGGAGTACCAGTGCCAATTGGGGGTTTGAAATTTGATGCGTTACGCTGCTTAATACCGGTCTTGGTCTCTGGGCAAAACTGTATCGGGTAACTCACTATGGAGGGCAGCGGGATCCGAAGCACGGTTCCAGTCGTTGGCCGACCGCTGGCAGTTGGGGGCCCGAATTGCGCGCCAGCCACGTGCAAAGGCTGCCCCGCCACCACGCGAAAAATCCCGTAACGCTCCACCTTGCCAGTCGGCGACTGGTTGGGAGGACCCGGTGGATCGTTTCGGGGGGGTTCGGGCGTCCCCGCGGTCTCCAGGTGAATTCCCCTTACGATCAGTGGAGCCTAAGAGTTCCTTCTGTGGTGAAGGGCACGTTCATCATATTTTTCACACCCCTTTGTTCACTCCATAAGATATGAAATGAAGAAGCTAAAGAGAAAGATTACACAACGGCTTAATTTCCTCCCATTAAAAGTGCAACTCACTAACATCAGAGGATTGCACTCCAATCTCGATCCGGTCCATCACCACCTTGAGACCGAGAAGCCGCACCTATTCTTTCTAACGGAGACGCAGATAGCAACCCCGTTGGACGTGTCATACCTCAACTACCCTGGATACACTCTTGAACATAAGTTCAAGAAACGAGCAGGGGTCTGTGTGTATGTTCGCGATGACATTTGCTGTAAACGTCTCCGTTGCTTCGAGAAGTAAGGTTTTTCAGTGCTGTGGCTGCTTGCTGACACCGGAGCTGAGAAATCTCTCTACGACGGTGTCTACCGGGCGCACACAGGAGACAACAGGACTAATTGAATATCTCACTGAGACGGCTGATACTGCACTCCAGAGATATCCAACAGCGGAACTTGTTTTTTTGGGGGACTTTAATGCCCACCACAACGAGTGGCTATACCCATACCAGAAAACTAACCATGCTGGTAGGGAGGTGCGAAGGTTTGCCTTAGCACTAGATCTAACCCAGCTGGTGGACCAAGCAACGCGTATACCGGATATCGCTGACCATACACCTAATTGCCTTGACTTGTTGCTGACAAATGATCCGCACAGACACTCAGTATCCGTCTCAGCACCGCTGGGTACGTCCGATCACTGTGTGGTGAAAACCGTATCTGTCTGCTCTCCTCCGGATGATAGTCCCCGGGGCTTGAGGCGAGTCTGGCGATACGAGTCGGAAAACTGGGATGAGATGCGAGGTTTCTTTGCATCATACCCTTGGCAGCAAACGTGCTTCTCTTCGAGTGATCCTTCGCGATCTGCTGATGCAGTTGCAGATGTGATTAAGCAGGGAATGGAATATTTCATCCCATTCTCCGACATTCCGCTTGGTCACAAAGCCCGTCCTTGGTATAATGCGGACTGTGTTCGTGCTGACGCTCTAAAACAGTCTGCATACCAAGCCTGGGTGCAGGCACGCGATCGCAAAGAATCTGCGCGGAAAATCCTCAGAAAGAAGAGAGCCTTTAACTGCGCCCAAAAGTCGTGCAAAAGGGTTTTACGCAAGGCTAGATTCAACCATGTCAGCCGAATAGGAGCGAAACTAGCAACCTACCCACCAGGCAGCAAGCAGTTCTGGTCCCTATCGAAATCGGTTGAGTCTAACTTCTGCCGTCCTTCACTGCCTCCTATGCAAAAGCCAGATGGGTCACTGGCTCATTCTGCAACTGAGAAAGCAAATTTATTTGCTACTCAATTTGCAAACAATTCGCGTCTCGACTCTGGCTCTAAGCAACCACCTACTATACCTCGTTGTGATTCCTCAATGCCAGAGTTGACAATCCATAATAAAGAGGTCCGTAGAGCTTTACTTAATCTTGACGTGAATAAAGCTAGTGGTCCCGACGGTATACCCGCAAAAGTTCTGAGGTGTTGTGCGCCCGAGTTGTCTCCAGTATTGACACGTCTGTACCGTCTGTCTCTTTCTTCCAATGCCGTACCAAAATCTTGGAAGCTTGCCAATGTACAACCAGTACCCAAAAAGGGAAATCGCGCCGACCCCTTAATTATCGACCCATCGCTATCACCTCCATACTGTGCAAAGTCATGGAAAGGGTTCTCAACAAAAAGCTGCTCGCGTACCTAGAAGAAAATGATCTCCTCAGTGATCATCAATATGGTTTCCGCCAGGGACGATCTACTGGGGATCTTCTTGTGTACGTGACACATTGTTGGAGCGAGGCCATCGAGAAACATGGTGAAGCACTTGGTGTTTCTCTTGACATCTCGAAGGCTTTCGACAGGGTTTGGCACGCTAGTCTGCTGAGCAAGCTTCCAGCTTACGGCATCCCTGCTGGCCTCTGTAGCTGGATAGCTCACTTCCTGAGTGAACGATCGATCAAAGTGGTCATTGATGGCTGCTCGTCTGATCCAATGGCTATTGACGCCGGTGTTCCTCAGGGGTCGGTCCTCTCTGCAACTCTTTTCCTGCTGCACATCAATGACCTTCTTACACCCGGTATTGTTGGGTATGCAGATGATAGTACTGTTGTGGAGAGGTACTTGTCCGGTGCAGGGATTAGCGGGGATCAGTTAAAACTTGAGAGAAAGGCCATGGTTGAGCGAACTGACCAGACGTTAGACTACGTATCCCAGTGGGGAGAGAGTAATCTGGTCACTTTTAACGCTTCCAAGACACAGGCGTGTCTATTCACCGCAAAAAGGAGCCCTTTCATCCTTGCTCCTACTTTTCGGGGTACATCGGTTCCTATAACCGACAAGCTTGAACTCCTTGGCATGGAGTTGACAAAAAATCTCAACTTCGGCACCACCATCGAATCCAAAGCCCAATCAGCTGCCAAGAAGCTGGGCATTCTCAATAGGGTGAAGCGATACTTCACACCTGAACAGCTTCTTACTCTTTACAAAGCTCAAGTCCGTTCTTGCATGGAGTACTGCAGTCACCTTTGGGACGGCTCGGCGAAGTACCAACTGGCCACTTTGGATTCGGTGGAACGCAGAGCCAAAAGAATAATCGGCGATGAAAAATTAACGAACGCTAAGCTCCACAGCCTAGCTCATCGTCGAAAAGTTGCCTGCTTGTCGGTTTTCTACCGATTGTACTTCGGAGAGTGTGCTCATGAGCTGCATGAGCTCATACCGCCCGCCCCTTTCTTCAACCGGACAACCAGACGCACTGCGGGCTATCATCCCTTCTTAGTTAATATTCCCCCCGCACGCACCAAGCGCTTTTCGTCATCATTCTTGATGCGCACAGCAAAGCACTGGAACTCCCTACCTGCGTCTGTGTTTCCGAGCACATACAACCTGACTCTCTTCAAAACCAGAGTGAATAGGCTGCTTCTGGGTAAGCTCGCTTCATCGTAGATCTCATCTCTGTCCTCGGGCAAGATTGTGGTCAAGAGCAAACCCATATTTAATAAAAAAAAAAAAAATCTGTCGCCATCAACGACCGCCCCTGGAGTTTACCGACTGGTAGTCACATGGCTGTTGACACGTCTTTGCTTTCTCGCCGTACTTGTGATGGTAGAAGCATACCGGGAACTTCCTATAATTGGACTTGTCGATCCAAGTCCAATCCGCGTTGACTTGTGGAATTGCGCGAGCGCGATCTTGATCTATTGTTGTCCCTCGGTGAGAGTGCCTCCACCTTACGTGTAAGCTCGGCTAACTGTTGACCCATCTTGGCTAGCAAGGAATCTGACGATGAGTCGGTCGCAGCAACATGAGGTGAGTGGCACGAGTTTATGCACTTTATCAGCCAGGTCTGTCTGCGATGCGATGACGGTTTGGAGATTTCTACTAAAACGTACGCTCATTCTATATATGTCGAGAACTCTGCTTTATTTTTCACAATTGTGTCATCTTGACAACCCTCTTTGTTTTTCAACATTATATGCGAAATAAAATTTTCTCACTGCCTTTCCTTACTTGATAATTAAGTTAAATCCAGTTGTGGATGGTGCCCGTGTTCCTTTTAAGGGGTCACCAGTATGGTCTAGGGTTGTACGTAAATAAAACTATCTAGTCCATTTAATTTTGTATTGGCACTAGCGAGATACAAGAGTTCACACATGACATTGCGCAGAAGAAGTCCTGTCCTAGCGCGCAGGTGGAAAAGACAATAGTACAGAGGTAAGTATATACATATATAAATAAAAAGTATTTATATGTGGGCACGCCACAATTTATCTTCTGTTTTATTATAATCGAAATTAAATACTTAAAAAAACAGCATGATTAATGATTGAAAAGTTTACATGTCTCATCACTATCGAATTTAACTGTCAAAAGATGCACCACGCGATGCACCGACGTGTCACGCACGATTTGCGAATTATAGGATAGGCTTGATCTATACTAAAAAGCGATTCAATAATCTAGGGTGATGACCAATATGACGCCACAGATACAGCATTAGGTCTTTGAGCGTACAGGCAATAGGGCACGCTGGGCAAGACCATAAATGTGCCATAGTTTAGTTGTGTATTGGATATTAATTTTAACTTGGTACCTTTAAGCGTTCCTCAGAAAAAAAACGTTTGACAGACAGACGGACAACAAAGTAATCTTATAAGGTTTTTGCCTTTTGAGGTACAGAACCCTAAAAAGAAGGACAATCTTATGTCAAGCTAAAGGAGTTACAGGAAAAAGGTCTGAAAAAAATCTGGAGCAAGCACCGTAGCAGTGCATATTTCGGCGTACATCCTAGAAGAGAAGACCGCGCGAACTAGACTGTGAACGATCATGCATGCATGAATGTGGAGAGTTTTTCGCTTCGAGTATCTTATTAATTCTCATCATCTCATCTCATCTAATCACAGACATATAATAGAAGACACAGACACAGACTTCTAATTATATGTCTGTGTATTAAAATCACGCCGCGAATTTACGCTGTGAATCACGTATGATATGACTGATGAGCCCGCTTTAGGAAAATTTCCGTTCCGCGCATGAAATTTTTTATTCATACCATAGGTATCTAATTTCTATATATGAGAGTACTTTAGTACTATAACTGCATCTGAGATGCACAAAAAAATCCAAAATAAAGTTTCCGTTCTCGAGAATATTTTCGCTAAGAAACTTTCCGCTATCTTTGATCGGAACGGCGGCACATCCACATGCATCACTATGATGTTTGTTTCCTATAACTGAATAGGTATTTACTATTGGTTAATGTCGCAAAGTTATTTAGGTAACCAATCAGAATGAAGAATTTTGAACGTCATATTTTTCTTTCCAGCGAATGTCGGAAACATAAAAACAAACCAATGATAACGTTAATGGCTGACTGTCAAATTGCCATTTTTGATAAGTTGAGTGTAGTGCTCTGAAAAAAATATTATAATATGGTTTTTGTATTTGATATTATGTTTGAAGTGAAATATTTATTGAATTGTATTTGTTAGTGTAATGGTTTAAGTGTAAGTTGTCTTATAAGGCAAGAATCCCTACAAATAAACAATTGTTAACCTGTTTATCACCATTGACGGATGTCCTTGTACATTTTGCAAGAATCCGAGTGGCGGTAAATTTGATCTTTGACTTATTTTAACATGTAGATATTGACTATTTTAATGCAATGGGTAGTCCTGAAGAGAATCAACTCGCCTGTGAAACTAACAGTGAATTAGAAAACGCAGCAAATGAAACTGGCGGTGATATATCGGAAAACGAAGTGGGTGATACTACCGCTTCGTCAGTGAATGTGTCCAATTGTCAATCTGCTTCTGAAGCCAATACCTCAAAAGAAGATTCCATTGCCGGGTGTACGAAAAAGACTAAGAAAAAATCGCGTCATGGCAAAAAGGGTCATTTACCCGCCAAAGACACTAGCGATAGGAGCACCATACGTAGGGTTCATTACACTACTACAAAGTTTAAGCAGGGCAGAAAAAGGGCTCAGAGTTTTCCAACAATTTCTAAGTTCTTTCTTCCACACAAAAGACCTCGGAAGGATGTATTCATACCCCCTACAAAGTTTCTTCTTGGAGGGAATATCTCAGACCCTTTAAATTTAAATAGCCTACAAGATGAGGATATAAACAGAGCAATGAATGCTGTTACGCCAGAGTCATCACCTTTGCCTACTCCTCCAAGGCACAAGGCGAAAATTGATGTTATCATTCCTCCTAATATTCGAGATCCTCTGAATTTGATGGAGCCCTTGGACAATGAGGAGTATGAGAAGAGGTTAGAGATGCAGCAGAGAAAACCCCGTAAAAAGGCTAGAATAAGGCGTCGCACAACAGATAATACTAATCCTTCTCCTATAAAAGAGGTGGCTGAAGAAAAAGTGGAAGGGATTAAGGAGCCATTACCACCTGAACCATCGACTTCAGCTTCAACATCAAAGTCACGAAAGAGGTCATGTAGTGACAGTGATAATTCATCACAGAAAGGGAAGGATGGTAAAAAGCTTCGTAGGATGGATTCCTTGGATAAGATTGTAAGTCCAGTGGTGCCCCAACCTGGTGCTTGGATGAGAGCGAGACCACAAGCCCGCGCCCCTCCTCCAGAGCGCCCAGCTTCTCCACATCGTACTAAGCTTAAAAGTTTATCAGAGGAGGAAAAAAAGCTACCAACATTTCATCCTAAAAACTCAAGATACCAGTATGGAAATTATGACAGGTAAATATTTTTCAGGAAAATCCACAAAATGCAGGATATTGATTCACTTACATCATTGTTTTTATTGGGTCTGGTAGAAAAAAAGCAATGTAACACAACAGTGTTTACATAAACATAATGCTTATATTTTTTATGTGTAACATAATGCTTTAAGAGGGTGAAAAAGATGTTTACACAGGAAAGCCATTGGCAATTAAAAGCTAGTTCCAAATAAATATGCATTGTATTGTTAAATTGATAATATTTATTTTGGTAAAGCTTCAGTGATTTTCTACAAGTAATTAAGTTAGAATTGCATGTGTCTATTGTATATTACTACAGTTTAATGAATCAGTCAGTAATCATTCATTAATATTAATTTTGGACCAGCATTAACATAATTATTGTATACTCTTGGCACAAACTAAGACAAATTAGTAGGTTTCACTTTATATAAGTAAATTTAGTACTGAAAAAATCAATTTTCAGAGTTTTGATTTGCTCATTGGGATATGTGTGTATTGTGTATGACTATGTGCATTTGAATTTATTCAGAAAATGTAGCAATATCACATACATCAAGAACTGATGGTTTTTAAACAATAACTTAAATTTATTTGATTTTCTTTCAGGTATTATGGTTACCGCAACTTAAATGCAATGATGGATGTCCGCCTTCAAGTGTTTGAAATGCACAGGCACCTGTTTCATAACAAGGATGTGTTGGACATCGGTTGCAATGTTGGCCACATCTCCATTGCTGTTGCGAGGACCCTAGGTGCCCGCTCTGTTGTTGGGATTGATATAGACCCAGTACTTATTGGTATGTATAACAATGTTACTTTTATTTGTAGATGCATATCATTTTGTTATAGTGTATCTCATTCTCTCTAGTATGTCTGCTATCATCATAAAGGCGTCATCAAGCATAGAATGAAAGTAGAATCCAATAGAAGATGGAGAAGAACTAGAAGTCTAAGACAATCTAAAATCTTCATCAAAGCAGCAGACCAAAAGAAATCAAAACACCTGCTCAAATTGAGCAGGAAGAACATTAGAATCATTATAGGAATCCTCACAGGACACTGTCAACTGAATAGGCACTTGACAGTAATTAAGCAAATGGACGATCCCATTTGTCCCAGCTGCCTGGAAGAAGAGGAAACTAGCTTTCACGTAGTTGCAGAATGTCCTGCATTTGCCGCTGCAAGGAGAGAAGTATTGGGCTCAGATGTCCTATCTGAGCAACATTACAATAGGGCAGTTGTTAAAATTCTGCAAAGTAACAGGTAGATTCAGTTGGTCGCCACCAACGTGAGTTACCAGCCAACGTGAGTTACCAAGTAACTCAAAACCCTATACGGGTCTCGGGGAATTGGGTGAAATGGTCCTAGCATAAGTGGACTGATCACCTGTCTGGTGCTCGCGCTGGGGTCCCCATATAGTAAATAATAATAATATTAATGTCTGCTATAGCAGATAGCTATAAAACTTTTTTGTTGAAGTCAAATAAATCATAAAATTAATTTACCAATAAGGCACGAATTTTACACTTGTTTACTATGCTGCAGCTAAAAATGATAAGAGTAAAATTATGATGGAAAGCAACTGTTGGAAGCTTATATGATTATATCTATTAAAGTTGTAAACTTTTATGTAAGTAATATTTTTAATTTAATTTTTTCAGGGCGAGCTAGGAAGAATCTGCAATCATTTATCAAAGTTCCAACGGAGCAGCCAAAAGAAGATGAAGTCAGGGAGGATAAAAAACCAGAATTAGATGAGGATAAAAAATCTGTAAATTGTGATAAGTGTAAAGAAGAAAAATGCGAGGATTGTACGACAGATCAAAAGCAAGATAAGGAAGATCCTAAGAAAATGATGGGAAAGAAGCTGAAAAAAAGGAAGAACAGGAAGTCAGTACATCGGCAAGATCCTGGACAGTGTTTCTTCCCCATGTCGATGTCCATGCTGTACGGACCGCTCGGCAATCCGGCTGCTGAATCAACGTCGCTTACGTTCCCGCAAAATGTTACGTTTAAGCATGTAAGTGTTACTTCTTCATTACGCCATGTGACGTTATATCATAAGATGCGTCAACGGTATCTTAATAGATATTGTGATGTCATCTAATTGCGCATATTTGTGCAGCTATTGACAAATAACTTGAACAAAACTCGTTATTTGCGCAGAAAAGCGAATTTAAGATCTATTTTAGTGGTCTGAGCGGGGTGCGAGGGGGGCGTCGAGTATCGTATCGGAATATGTGACGGAATACACTAAAATGCAGTTTAAATGATACATTTTAGTTGTTTACGACATTGTTGAGGTTTTTTGTTGTTGAGTTTCATAGTACATTTTTTTGCCCTTAAGTGTACCAGGACAGGTCGTTGCGGAAATCCTTGGAGGAGGCCTTTGTCCAGCAGTGGACGTCTTTCGGCTGAGAGAAGGAAGTGTACCATGCGTGAACTCACTCCCACTCCATCACCTTTGGTTCAAGTTGTTTTCCGATAACTGTATTGAGGTACATTTTAAGTGGCGAACTTTATTGAAATCATAAAGGGAATAACTGAATATATTAAATAAGCCTAATAGGTTCAATAAATAACATTATTGAGTTGACTCTGAATCTATCGCTGGTTGACTGGAAGAGATCCCTTCATGGGATAAGTTCGTCATTGTATATTTACCTTTTTATTTATGTTACTTTCAACTATGTATCTTTAGTACAATAAAAATACTACAAACAAACATTTGAACGTAAAATGTTGATTACCTATGTCATAAAAATCGAAAAATAAACAAATTTGAGTCACATACAAGTATATTTTGGTCCGTGCTTTATAACTTCCTAGAAATAAAACAAAACAATAGCTAAATATGATTTATCAATTTATTTTTTAATTTCCAGGGCAACTACGTTCCGCGGGAGGACGTGGCAGTGGGGTCGGGTGAGAGTCCCCAGTTCGACCTGATCCTGTGCCTGTCCACCACCAAGTGGCTGCACCTCAACTGGGGCGACGCGGGCCTGAAGCGAGCCTTCCGCCGTATGTTCGCGGACCTACGTCCAGGTGGGAAGCTCGTCGTCGAGGCGCAGAACTGGGCCAGCTATAAGAAGAAGAAGCGCTTGACGGTTAGTTTTATGCAACAGACAAGTCGTTACAGGTATCGACAGGAGACAAGACCCAATATGGCGACGAATGCGCATGTAAGACGAGCGGGGGGAATGCGCGGGGAGCGCGGGTGCACCTACCATTCATTCCCGCCCGTTTCCCTCCGCAAACCGCACCTCTTTTTTTTTTCTTCCAAACTTTTTTCGTTTCTGCGCAGTCTTGTTTTGTGCCGCTATCTGTAATATATTATTAATATTGTATTGAGAATAACAGGGATGGATGATAATTGATTATTCCGCTTGACCTGGTTGCTATAATAATAACAGTGATAATTGATTTGCTCAAACTTAATTGATACATATATTTGGTAGAAATAAAACTAAACTTCCTGTATATTTATTCTATATCGACGTTAGTATTTATAATATGACTAGCTTTTGCCCGCGTGAGTTTCCCACGGAAACAGTACTTTTCCCGAGATAAAATGTACCCTATGTCTTTCTCAGTACTTCCACCTATGTGTATGCGAAATTTCAGGAAGACTGGTTCAGTAGATAAAGCGTAAAAAGGTAACAAACAAACAAACTCACTTTCACTTTTATAGTTAGGATTACTATTTGTGGAGATTGGTATGTATAATAATCATTTTGTTTCGTTTTCAGCCGACAATTTACGAGAACTTCAACTCCATCGAGCTGTTCCCGAACAAATTCCGCGAGTACCTGCTGTCGCCCGAGGTGGGCTTCAGCAAGTGCTGCATCCTGGGCGTGCCGCAGCACGCGAGCAAAGGTTTCCGTCGCCCCATCCAGCTGTACATCAAGGGCGACTTCACGCCGAGTAAGGCCCGCTGGTCTGACGCGTACGCGCCGTCGTCGCACCACCGGCAAGAGGCGGAGCCGTGTCGCCGCACCGTGTACGCACCCGTCGCGCCTGCGTACCGGCCTAGCGACGACGCGCCCTCTTGCGGCGCCGCCACGCCCTACTCGCCCAATCTGGACTGCTGCGCGGACGACTCGCCCTTCTACAACCCGCGCAGCGACTCGTACGCACCGTCATACCAGCCGCCGCGGCCCACAGTGTACGCCACACTGCCCTCCCCGCTGGGCAGTGCGTCACCCGCCGCTTCCCCCGCCGCCTCGCCCGCGCCGCACGACCCGCTGGCGGCGCGCGGCTACGTCGACCACGACTGACCCCCGCACTACATGGATTTGTTGTAGAAATGAGAGGACGCGATTTTTAGCATTTATCCGGCACGTGTTTAGATGCTAGTCGATGGTGTTCCGATGGGCGCGCAACCGCGTGGCTGGCTCGGTGGTGAAACCGTATCGTAGGCGACTCGAAATAAATCTTCCTTTTTGTTTTTAAGGTTTCCCAGAATTTATCACAGTTGCCCGGAAATGTCAATGTTCATTCGGCAAATATTCTCTTAGTTTATCTTTTGGTGACTTTCAAATTCAGATTGTATTGTATTGAATGAAAAATGATCGGAACTTTGATTACTCAGCCCGGTATTCTATGAAGTGTTCGAGTTGTGTAATGTGGTCTTCCCATAAAATACGGTGTTAGCGTCGCCCCTTTTTAACCTGTGATTTAGATAGCGTTGCATCTACGTACGTGCATTTTTTATTAAATTAGTAATGATATTTGATCTCCGCAATTAGGGGATGCAGAAGGCGATCACTTTTTGTGCGAATCATTAGATGATCGAAGTGATAGCCTTCATCATACGCCTCCCCTCATTTCAAAGTTCCATGTGCCCCGCCTTTTTTTCATGTAAATATCGGTTTAGAACCATAAGATTATGTTTCTATAGGCTGAAAGTATTTTATAATATTATACTCGAGCATTAATCTACCTTGCATTTTTATTTATTGCCGGCCTTTCATATGACACAACCTGTGGACACAACAAAGGAAATAAGCTTTCATCTGCCGAAATGATTCATTTCGGCAAAATCGATTCAGCCCTTTTAATTCAACCATTTCAGGTTTCTTAAGATTACTTAATAGTAGCATTTTTCAATTTATTTATTACTAGCTTGTGCTTGCAACTTCGTCCACGCATAATTTACTATTGTTAATATCGTAGGTTCTAAGCAGAGCAGCGGATCAAAATGAATCATGCCAGATTTTAAGTTACGAGTAGACCTCCAACAATACAACAGTGAATTTAAAAAAATAAATGGTTTTGGCTTCTATTGGCCCTATAAAGGCCCCTCAACACTCGTAGTTTTTAGGGTTCCGTAGTCCGACAAGGAACCCTTATAAGATCGTTCAGTCCGTCCGTCCTAGTCTGTCACAGCAGTATATCATCTACGTTTATGGACTGATTTGCATGTAACTTGGTTCGAGGATACTTCACATATAGATTGTGTATAGATCTCATTTTAAAAAATACAAAAAATTTAAATTACCCCTTTTTAAGGGTACCTACCTCCCCATACATGTAAAGGGGGGGTGAATTATTTTTTTGAGTGCACCCCCTTGTGTGGAGTATCGTTGAAAGGGACTATGAAAATAAGGTAGGGTTTCCATACAGCACTTTTTTATCAGCTTTACTATTTGCGAGATGTAGCCCGCCAAAGTCGTTTACACGGTCCCCCCCCTGTAATTTCTAAAGTCTTGGACCTATAAACTTCAAATCACTCACGTAAAGAAACAGGCGCGGAAACTCTTATTTAAAATTGTTTCGGATATCCTGTGATGAATACTTTTGAAATTATAAATAAAATAAAAATATATATACTTTTTTCCAAAAGAACAAGTTTAGGTAGCTGACCCCGTGAGTTACGGGAAAAGGCTAGGGAGATGATGATGATGCAAGAAATGCAAAACAGCGCGGTGCCAAAAATGACTATGGAACCCTACTTTATGCGTGGTCCGACACGCACTTGGCCGGTTTTTTTTTTCTTAAATACATACACTAGTGACGCCCCGCCCGGCTTCGCTCGGGAGGTACATACCTACATAAATTGTAGCCTATGTCACTCAGGTATAATGTAGCTTTATAATGGTAAAAGAATTTTTGAAATCTGTTCAGTACCGAAGATTACCCACAGTGCCGGCTTTAGCACTACCAGCGCCCTGGGCGAGATTTCTACGGCGCCCCCTAAATACTATTCAAACCCATACGGAACAAGGTAATTATTAAAAAATAAAAAAACACGACTGACAACTCTGTAGCCTATAGATGTCACTCGGAGGAATGCAAGGAATCTAAAAATACCTCTGATATCAAAATCTGTTAAGCGATTCAGGACTTATGGCGGAATAAAGAAACTTACATACACACATACATACATGAATCCTGAAAAGATAACACTCCTTTTTTGGTCAGTTGTGTATAAAGGCAAAGGGTAAAAAATTCATATTTCGTGCCTTAGAAGACTATCGAGCACATTAACCTTCGATTGGGAGTTTCGATAGTGAAGCCATTTTTTGGAAATTTTTGAAAATGGCGGAGTCAGCAAAAAGGTCCTAAGCGTAAGCGCTAGCGGTGTGCCGCCGAGAATTTCTTGGTTTCCGAAAATTTCTTTCATGGAAAACTTCCGAAATTTCTCCTAATTTTTTGTGAAGGTATATCTATTTCAAGGCGTTTCAAAGTTTATATGAAAAACAAGACTTTTTGCCGCGGATGAAACCGCGGGCAACAGCTAGTACTGAAATATTTTTCTCTGAAAAATTCTCAGGATTGAAATTCTCAAGAATTTTTTCTGAAATTTCTTGGTAATTTTCTCGGGAATGAAATGCTCAAGAAATTTCTCGAAAAATTCTTGGGAAAAGTCCCAGGAATATAGAAAATATGCATTTCCCAACATCCGATGTTCTTGAAAATTTTAGTGATTCTATCTTCTTATTTGAAAGACGGGTGCAAAAAGAAAATTCCCTTTTTTTAATATTTCAAGTACTTTCCCAACAATTTCTGTTTTAGGGAATATTTCCGAGAACGTTTCCTGACCGTTTCCGAAAATTCTCAAAAATTTCGAAAACGGCACATCACTAAAGCGCCTTTGTATTTCTCTTACGACCAATTTATACCAAATCAAAATAATCCTAACTAATATAATAAATGCAAAAGTGAATTTGTTGGTTTCTTACCTCTTCACGCTTTATCTACTGAACCAATCTTCCTTCTTTCGCATACAGATAGTTGAAAGTACTGAGAGCTCACATAGGATACCTATTATCCCGGAAAAAAGCACACGAAGCTAGCGTATAATAAATAAAATAAATAAAGAGGCGCCTGCGGCGGCCCTTTATGACGACACTTTGAGGCGCCTCTATGGGGCGCCTGCGGCGCCCCTTGACATTCGGCGCCCTGGGCCGTCGCCTAAATGCGTCCCCCCTAAGGCCGCTACTGATTACCCCCTACAAATAAACTCACAAACTTGCAAACACTTCCTTTTTATAATAATACTAGCTGTCGCCCGCGGCTTCGCCCGCGTGAGTTTCGCTTAGATGAAAAATCTTTTTGTGTTCAAAACTGTTTCAGATGTTTCGGATTTTCGATTTTTATACGTCTACAGAAAATGTTCGTCAGATTAATCAAGTTTTGCTAAAGCGCCATTTCCATATAATATGTTATAGTGTAGCTGGTCTCTTGGAGTTATTCAACAGATGTTCCAATCTTCAATTTTTATACGTCAGCAGAAAATGCTCATCAGGTTGAACGACTTTTACTAAGGCGCCATTTCCATATATGTTATAGTGTAGCTGGTCTCTTGCAGTTCTTCATCAGAAGTTCCAGATCTTCAATTTTTATACGTCAGCAGAAAATGCTCATCAGGTTGAACGACTTTTGTTAAGGCACCATTTCCATTTTTCTTATAGTTTTGTTCTGTTTTGGTTCTTCATTATGTTCCAGTTTTCAAAATAAATTATAGCCTAAATGTTGCCTAGGCTTAATAGCTACACAACAAAAAAGTTTTATTCAAATCGGTTCAGTACTTTCGGAGATTAGCGTGATCATACATACAGACAGACAGACAGACACAAAAATTCCAAAAAATTTTTTTTGCTTTCTATTATTCTTTTTAAGTGTCCCTCTAGCCGTTTCAGTCAAAAATACTTAATGTATAGTCAAAATATTTCCACTCTTTTTAGGGTTCCGAAGTAAACAAGGAACCCTTATAGTTTCGTCATGTCTGTCCGTCCGTCCGTCCGTCCGTCCGTCCGTCCGTCTGTCTGCGGCTAATCTCAGAGACTACTAGTACTAGAAAACTGTAATTTGGTAGAGATATACATATTTATTACGCGGAGCGAACTGTAGAATAAAATTAGGAAAAATATTTTTTTTAGGGTGCCTCCCCTACACCTAAAGTGGGGATGAATTTTTTTTCTCTCGATTCATCGTGTGGGGTATCATTTGATAGGTCTTTTAAAAATATTATGAGTGTCTGAAGAACATTTTTTGATTTAGAGTCAAGTGTCCCCCCCCTCGAACAGGAAAATGGTGGAGGGTGGATACATGAAACAAATTATAATAACTAGCAAATATAATGAATTTAAAAGGAAAATTATCACGGCTATGTAGACTTTACGCGTTAATGAGTAATAGACGATAAACTTACAAAATTGATTTTAGTATGAAAAATATTCGTAGGAATAATTTTCATTCTATATGATGGTATATACTTAGGTTATTTTCATTAGTTATATAAAAGTGGAAGTAAATAGAAGTTAATGTGTCCGCATTTCTACAGGATAGGTACCTTCGGAACCCTACATTGTTCGTGGCCCGACACGCACTTGACAAATTATTTCTTATATGTATTGATTAGTGTGATGTATAGACCAGATACAGACCAGTTAGGTAGAGTTTTGATGATTTTCCATGTTAATGCACGTTAGGTTCTAATAGATAGAGGCTCAAAGCAGCCGTTGCCGTCAATAAATTTTACTTTTAAAACGTTGTTATTTCAGGAAATTGTTCCCCAGTGAACTCTGCGTTATTTAGCTTATACGCATTACGTACTGCGTCGTTAACCTATTTCGCGAGTACTAACCCCCTTCCGACAACATTTACATTGCAAACAGACTTTGATAACAGTCGAGTGGCGCTGCATATTTAACTGCTCACTGTATATGCTTTTGATTTAGTAAGGATAATTGAATCATGGGTCGCTGGCTCATATCCGGCTCGAAGGACCATCAAGACGTACGGTGCAAGGGCACGATTTTAATGCAATACATTCCTGAAGAATGATGGATTTTATTAGAATATGACAACTTTAATAACTAATAACTAATGATAACTTTTTTGTAGGTAGGTACCTACCGACATAGCCCGCAGAATCGCCAAACTTAAGTGGCAGTGGGCGGGGCACATAGCTCGCAGAACAGATAGCCGTTGGGGCAGAAAAGTTCTCGAGTGGCGACCATGAACCGGAAAACGTAGTGTTGGCAGGCCTCCCACTCGGTGGACCGACGACCTGGTGAAGGTCGCGGGTTGCGCATGGATGCGGGCAGCGCAGGACCGGTCGTTGTGGAAATCCTTGGGGGAGGCCTTTGTCCAGCAGTGGACGTCTTTCGGCTGAGAGAGAGAGGTACCTACCTTTAATGATTGCGTGGTCTATGAGCAGAGCACGTGTATTTACAATGCTTGAGGTAGGTACGCGAAATGCGGCTAAAAAGTGTGATTTCATAGAATGTGTAAAAGTGGAGTATATACATAGTTTATGTTGTACTAGCTTTTGCCCGCGGCTTCGCCCGCGTGAATTTTCCTTCCCACGGGTTCCCGTGGGAACTCCCACATATTTACAATGTAGGTAGATCCTATATCATGTTTACACTTACAAAATGAACAATATTCTAAACGATGCCTCTACTTTATTATCTCTGTTAATAATACGTAAAATTTGTTTACTTGCTTTTTGAGCTCTTAAACTAATTGAAATCTCAATTTATGCTTAACTTTTCTCTACATACAGTAGGTACTCTCAAGTGTGTATTTATCTATTTACGCCGCCACCACGCCGGTAATAATTTGAGTTTAGAAGTTCTACTTACATTTAGTAGGTACAAAAACTTTTTTGAAAGTTATGATAATTTCTTCATACATTTTACAGTTATAGTCCTTATATGGAGAAATTATCATTACTTCCAAAAAAGTTTTTGGGGGGAAAAAATAATTGTAATATTTAAAATTAAATTGCTGTGTAACATTGAACAATATTATAATATTTACAGCTACAAACCATGTCAAAAATTATAGAACTACTAATTACAATACTATCCCAAACTAGTAGCGAAACACAGAATTTTGAATTTTTGACACAATTTTTTTCTGAAATCTGAGCTGATGGGGGAAATTCATAATTGGGCCTATATTCCAGACATATAGGTCTATCAAAAAAACCAAGTAGCTTTTGAGCACCCAAAATGCTGTTGCCTTGTGTAATAAGTATCTGACTTACATTAATTTAATACAGTAGGGCTGAAATCCTTAATCCAAACTAATATTATAAATGCGAAAGTGAGTTTGTTTGTTTGATTGTTGGTATGCTTGTTTGTTACCTCTTCACGTTTTATCTACTGTACCAATATTCCTGAAATTTCGCATTCACATAGCTGGAAGTACGTTGAAGGACATAGGGAAACCTTTCATCCCGGGAAAAAGCACTGTTCCCGTGGGAAATTCACGCGGGCGAAGACGCGGGCGAAAGCTAGTAATATTATAAATGCGAAAGTGAGTTTGTTTGTTTGTTACCTCTTCACGCTTTATCTACTAAACCAATCTGCCTGAAATTTCGCATACACATAGTTAGAACTACTAAGAGTGACATAGGGTACCTTTCATTCTGGCAAAAAGCACTGAACAGTGCTTACATTGTAAATATGTGGGAGTTGGAATCAACATATAAACAAGTCAACAAGTTAAAAAGCTTTTCGGGTGTGCTATTACATACATAAATATCTTTTAAACTCTAACAAAATGATGGCATTTTTTATTAATAAATTTAAAAAAATACACACCTACCTACTATCAAGTGTTTTTTTTTAAATTTATTAATAAAAAATGCCCGATGCCATCACCGCGCATTTTTATTTATGTAAAGAATACTTTTATCTTTAAATTTCCAAGGAAGTAGGTCCTTAGGGCGCATCTAGTACCTACCCATTGATAGCTAGAACCTTTTTAAATACATGAGTTTGGGATAATGCTGCCCAAACCACAGATTAATAAATAGTTACTTCGTAAGTGCCCAAACTTTTTAGTTCTGTGATGGTCAAGGAGGATAAATTGTTGATGGTTCTGTGTAGTTTAGACATTTTCAGAGCGTTTTTCAGAAAGTAAATGGTTGTCCTTTTTGGTTGAAGATTTAAAATAATACTTATAAAAATATAGTACAAATCTAAGCGGACGAAAAACGGCGGTCCATGTTGTGCCCGCGGCGCAAAGTTGCGGGAGCTGTAATCATTTTATGAAATTCAAATACGTTTGAGCACGAAGCTCCCTAAGGCTCGCTAATTAACTTAGAGCTCATAAAACGTTACGTTGTTAACTAATGGACTGTGTTAGTTACATATATGATTTCTTTTTTGATGTAGAGTTATGAAAAGCCTAATTTGACACGATATTTTGTTATTTTTGTAAGTTATAAGTATACCTATGTAGCTAAATAAATTCGTATATTTCTTTCTTGGTAGGTACAGTCAGCTGCAGAGAACCCTGACCCCTCTGAGATAGGTTTCGGTGCAAGGAGGATAAAATTCGGTGGGATAGGGTCAGGTCATCAGGCTCATCTGACTGCACATATCCTAATTTATCCGCCAGGAAAAATTACAAAATAAGTTCATGATGTAAGTACTACGTACTAAAATTCTACTTTAATAAATAATTAAAGTATTTTAAATAGCAAAAAATCTCCCAGGTGGCAATATCTGGAAAATGAAATTGGATTCTGTAAAACCATCATTTATCTAAGTAGTTCACTTTACGAGTAAAGTTCAAATAACAATCGATGACATAATACAATTTGTTAATCCCTGACCCAAGCGACCAATACATCTCGACCTAATTATTCTGGAACAGCCAATATTCGAACCCATTGTGGGGAAACCCTGGGGACCTAATAGCTCATAGACATTTTTGCTTAATAACTTTGAAATTGCTCTATAATTGAAATCCCTTTCCGAAACTTTCCTGCTGTGAGTTCAAAACGAAAATTAAATAGACATTAAAGTATTTGAGAGGGTCCTTGCCATTTAGGTAGGTAAGGTACTTATTGTTTGTTTCCGAATTTAGTTAATTTTAGTAAGAAATAAGTACCTAATCATAGATTTTTCATTTGTGAAAGATACTGGATTATTCCAGTTTTTATAGTACTTATATCTTAGCGTGTCCAAAGAAGTTCAGCGCGTCCAAAGAAGTGTTCACTTTAATAAACTTCAAGATGTATTTATAAGTTCTAAGTCATTATCCCTTACAGGATAAACCCAAAATATCTTGAAGTCATTCATACATGTAACAGTTATTGTTTTATAACATCAATCCTTAGGAAGTACTTAACTGCCTAGAGATAGGTTAAGTATGCATTAGAAAAAATATTTTACTGGAAGTTATATAAGTATCAGCTTAGTACATAATATCTTGATGGTATCAGCAGTAAAACCATTTGCCAGATTCATTCACGACCGGAGAAGTCGTAAATTCTGACACGACCACGACACTCAATTTTTTTTCTTTATTTGAGAACCTAATAAAGTTTTTATGTTCGAATTTAAGTGGCATTCATAGGTGAATACCTACATCCTACTTTTCTTAGATACCGTTGACTTTAATTAGAAGTTCAATGAGTATTCTTCATTACAACTCATTCCTGAACTAGCGACTTTGACTTTGCATGGATCTATACATACTTAGGTATTAATAAAATGTTTTACTAAAATGAGTGAAAACTGCATCAAATCCCGTTGCGTAAACTAGCCGCTAGGAAAGCAGGCGTTATTAAAGTAAAGCACATATCTTTGAATTTAAATACTTCATTTGTAAGGTCAAGTAGTTAAGACGCCTGCCTTTTGTGGTCCAAATCTAAATCCTACTGGTTGAATCCTACTCATGCCGCATGAGTTTGCATACCAATCTGACTCATGTCATTTATGGTAATTTTCCTAAACCACTACTTGCTTTCGGTGATAGAAAAATCATGAAGATACGCGCACACTAGCTCACTGTAAGTGCCGCTTGATAGGGGAAGTTCTCAAGACTTGAGAAAAATCTGTCACCACACCACTGGTGACTCACCAGTACACACTCGATAAGAAGAAGGAGGAGTTTGATTTCGTAAATAAAGTCACCGAAGAACAGAGGCGACATAGCTTTACCAAAATCTTCCGGAAATTAATTTAGGTGTTGAATATCAAAGATCTTGACTCTTGAATATTGATCATTTCCCGAAGTTCAAGTAAAGTAAATTTTTGGTGACAAAATTCTAAAGATAACCTGAACATTTAATTAAAAGTTAGGGTGGATGCAAACTAAGTACGAAGAGTTTGCATAACTTTGCCACTTGATTGACGCCGCCCACAGATATCATTTGAGCACAGCTCATTAATTTATGGTTTCCTAGATACCTGAAAAATAAAACGTAAAGAGTCAATTTTCTCATCAATTTACGAAGTTTAGGTTCTATGCGAGCTGTATGACTTTTTGCCTACTTGTAAATGCAAATTGAAAATTGCATAAAAATAAAGTGGCGATTTAAATGAGAAAGCAAAATGGAAAAGATTGTATGTAACCTATCGTTGTTAATTGACGTCAATAGAGAGAACTTCCTCCGAGAGCTGCCGCATCGGTAATGCCTCGAAGAGATACTGGTCTATGAGGAAACTGACGAAGGGCGCGCCCATGCACCCACTCTCTTTCAAATGAAAGCTCCTCGACATTTGTATCCATCCGGCAATCATGACAATTGCTAAAAAGCAATTGGTTATTTACAGTACATGTAGGGGTTTTCGGATTTTCAGGTTTTCTGTACGTAACATATTCTTGAAATATACATACATACGTACATAGAATCACGTCTTTATCCCTTACGGGGGACAGAGCCAAGAGTCGTGAGACTCGAAGGCTACGCTTAGCTGAATAGTGGGCTCTCTGATGGAATGGAGATTCAGGTATAGTGACAGGTTGCTAGCCCATCGCCTATGAGTGGAGGAGTCCGTAGTTTAAAGCCCTTTTCCTCGATTGACTTTTACAATCTGCACGGGAAGAAAAGCAGCTGGCATATTCTATGTTTTTTCTTCGCTCCCAGACCAGCATGGAAGTGATCTTAAAATATATATTAAAATTCTACCGTTACGGCTGACTGATAGACAACTAACAGCCAAAACTACTGGACGTAGGAAGATGAAATTTGGCATGTAGGTTCCTTGGGGATTATAGGGGAACTGGGGAGAGATTAGACTAAGAGAGGATTTCACGAAATTCCCACGGGAACGAAGTTCCGGGACCATGGTCACAGAATTAATATAAGTACCATGGTATAGTACTTTAAAAATGTTGCGTATGTAGAATAAAGGTATACGCGCGTCCAACTCGCACGCACTTGCCTTTCTTTTTTTAGTTAAGTATTATCGACTCTTCGATGCTTTAAGTCTATCTCATTCTTTTTTTTTGTGTTTACCTAAATTAACATTGAACGTGGGTGTTTGAAAAACAAACAACACAGACACGTAAATTAAAAGAATTCTTGGAAATTAGGTGTTTATTTTATATATTTTTTGATGGTATTATATTGCTTAGGAATAATGATTTGACGAGCACTTTCTGTATATTATTTTAGTAGGTAGACAATTATGTCTAAGATCTACGCCTACGTTTTAACCTGCTATTAAATGTTTACGTCGCCTATCGCTCGGCGTACAGTCGACCGCACGTCAATTTACCCTTTATGGAATTCTATTCGGCTGTAACATGGATGAATTTGCTATCGGTTGGGAAAGGTTTCCGTACCCTGTTGAACCCGATCACTTGTCTAAGAGGGCATTTGTCACAGAGCATTTCATTTGTATTCAGCGCGCGAAAGCCACGTGTAATGATGTTTACTGTCTCGGCATTATATCGGTGCGGAGCGGCGCGATAACGAATACTATAGTGACCGCAACCCTAATTTTCACGCCGCTAAATTCACAAGTATAGCACTTAATGTAAACCTTTGATGTAAACATGAACGTAGGTACAACATTTAACTGCTTAATTTTTGTATATTATTATATAAAAATTTTGCCTCGAATTACTGTGGATGTTTAGAGCCCCGATAGCACATAGCCATAATTTTTTTTTTGTATAATGTTGGTTATTAATTTTGTAAGAAAATAATGTACCTATAATTTATTTTTGTTTTTGTCGAATTTAGTTGGTAATAAGAGATACTGGTCTATGAGGAAACTGACGAAGGGCGCGCCCATGCACCCACTCTCTTTCAAATGAAAGCTCCTCGACATTTGTATCCATCCGGCAATCATGACAATTGCTAAAAAGCAATTGGTTATAGTAGCATTATAGTATTGAGAGAGAGTTGGTAATAAGACATAAAATAATATTCTCCGTACGTAGGTCAATTTAACAGAGCTTTTTGTAGCCTTACTCTAGGTTTGCAACGAATCCTTTGGATTTGGAAATTAACTGAATTCCACGAAGTTCAGCAGAAGAAAAGTATAGGTAGTAGGTAGGTAGGTTATAGTTGAGACGTCCTTTGCTCATTGATGTAAATTTCATCAGATACCTAATGAATGGCTGGAAACACAAAGAAACGACATGGTAACAAAGGCATCAATTTAAAGGTAAAATATTATAACGCTGATTGTTTGTTTGAATACTCTAATTTGCTTCACATATAAGTATTTCCCGAGCTTTTAGCGCCTTTTGCCCGTCGTGCGTCACCTGGAGCTGATGCACTAAAAATATACGTATTGAGAGGTATGCCTCTAGCGAAATTTAAGTATAAAATAGTTGTCCTTCTATGAACACGACCCATATCTTATATTATTATAAGTAGAATCAAGATTTACATTAGGTTTGAGGGTCTACGTCGGTTCATAAATACATTTTGTGATGAAGTTGGAACAATAAATCCTTGTCTCGTACCGGAGCTAACTGGTTATAAATTTAAAACTGACAAATTGCGAATTCACAAATTAATTTACAAACTTATCACAGATATTTAATTCAAGTGAGGCTTTGGTAATTCGTTCAAAAGAATGAAAATTCATTGCTTGAGACGAGTTGAATCAATAATAAAGTTCATCACCTAGATATTTAATTACTTAAGATTTTCGATTGTGTACTTAAACAGAATTAATTAATTGATATTCTCTTCAGAAGATGCGGTCAGTGCGGTCAAACTTTTAGTGGTTGTTTTAAGGTTCCGTACTTCCAAATGAAAACACCACAGAAATAATTTAAAAAAAAGTATTTTATGTCTGTGGAAAACACATAGGTACCTACCAGTTTCAGAGACGTCTCAATTTAAGAGCTACAGGGTTCTGCTGCGATAGTCGAGAACCTAGATAGGTAAATTATAGTGAAATTAACCGTAGCCCTGTATTTCGTGGATGATCGTGTTTCATTAGCTGCATTTTGCATATTATGTACCTATGCACATCCTATGATAGAATGTGTAATTGGTATATCTGTCGCAGTCGGATTGTATAATCCGCCGTATTACATTACGGCTAGCCGTTTTACAAAACAGCGCCGTTTTGTAATACGGCGGTTCAACGATTAGCCGGATTGTCACTGCGATACGTTCTCCAATATGGCGGCCCATGTTAAGGCGCATCGTACTACTAAGTATTTAGAATGTAGGGTGACTATACTTACAAAATAAAACTTTGTTTAAATGAAAATCTATTTTAATAAGAAATTGCTAACAGATTTTCTTTTTACGGTATTCTTTAGCAACCAAGAATTATTATCATAGTTATACGCCATCGTTGTTGTTACGTCAGGCAGCGCTATGAGTTTTAAAAATCAGAACTAAAAACTGTCAAAGTGGCGGCTAATGACTCGCTATATTACATACGGCTAGCCGTATTAAAGAACGTATGGTGCCGAATACATTTCGGCGGATTTTCATTCAGCCGTATTCAATCCGGCTAATCGTTGAACCGCCGTATTACAAAACGGCGTTGTTTTGTAAAACGGCTAGCCGTAATGTAATACGGCGGATTATACAATCCGACTACGACATATCTATACCTAGTTTCATATTACATTTTGTTAAAGTAATGTAATACCATATAATGACAAAAACACCAGGATTTTGATGAAACTTCAAATTCAATTTGAAAGTGTTTTCTTTTTGGGATAAAATAAATTCTCATTTCGACAATTTAAATAATACATTAATCACGTATGATGAATACGACAACATATTCCAGCGATGTAATAACATTTTGCAAACGGTTTGCGTAATTTGTTCAATAAATTTCGTTTTATCGTTATCTCACGCATGGCTCGGATTTATAGAGGTCCGCGGAGTGACCGTATTTTCACGCCATTATTTCTCACTTTATAGCTTTCAGTCATTGCTTGTATGTGAATGGTTTATGTAATATTTTATTATTATTATACGAAGTTCACCTGCCATTAATTAAGAAAGGTATTATTGTGCAGTTAAACAACAAAAACAAACTTGTACTAATGCTATTAATTTAAGAGATGTTAATTACTTAGATACCTACTATAATTTTAATTGTAATTAGTGCAGTGAAACTTGGGTTTCAAAATAAAGGAATCACTGCTTAAAACACGAGTATAATTTTTGAACTAAAAAAAATTTGACCAATGCCCTTTAACAAAAAATTATCCGGACACACTAAAGAAATAAAAATAAAAGAAAGGAAAGTTAACAACAGGAAAGGAATATTAACAGGTAAAATAAGAAATACATGAATTTGCTTGTTATTTTAAAAAGAAAATTAAATGAGTGAAAGAAATGGATGAAATGATGTATAAAAATTCCAAATCAAAACCGAAACAAAAATTATCCCGACAAAAGGGGGGCCTTTAGAATTTAGAGGATTAAGTTAGCACAATATGTTTAAAAAGTCTATCTTAAAAGAACCACAGGCGCCACGGTTACAAACTAAACATTTCGTCGCTCTGTGACTCATTCTCATGTGCAGGCCGACTTTGCCGCGACTGAAGATTTCGGAGCGCGTTCAACCCGGCTGAGTCCCACATCTTGGTCCACAACCTGATTTACAACACGCTGACGAATATCCAGGTGCAGGCCGACGTTGCCCACTCTCGTCTAATAAACAATCCATACAATACATACATGAAATATTTCAGTGCTACTTCATATAATCCTTCTGGTTTTTGACAACTAGATTCAACTTCGTCCCATTTTTAATAGGATACCCCTGAACGGTCTGATCGTCAACTTTTGATCTTCAATTAGAATCTTCAGATGTGAAGAAATCCGTCGTTTGATATCCAAAATAGATGTCGTTGGGAAAGCCTCTATTGTGCATTCCCCACCCTGAGGTTTTTTACCATAAACTTCATTGCTAGAGATCGATACTTGTATGTTAAGAATAATAAAAGCACATTAAAGATTTAATTCTGAATAAAAACATCAAAAGGAAAATCAACTCTCTAAAAAAAAATCTCAATTTTTTCACCCAATTGACAGCCCGTCAAAAAAATCAAACCAACCAAAATTTCAATTTCAAAAAACTTATCATAAAGAAAGAACACAGAAAAAAGTTTGCGTAGAAATAGAATCACAAACTAAAATAGACTTGTCTTTGTAGCGGTGTAACGCTACAGCATCTCCCTACCAAACAAAAAAAACAACAAAGCAAAACAAACAAACAAACAAACAAACAAACAAACCAACAAGACAAACAAACAAACCACAACAAACAACCAATAAAACATAACAACCGAACAACTAAAACAAAATCCGGACAAGATACCTACACAAAACCAACAAACAGCAAAACGCAACCAAATGCTAACCGAAAAACTAAACGAAATACTAAACCTTATTGCTATCCCTATGAATCAGAGACTTGGTCATACGAGTATACCTAACGAAGCGTCTGAAAATTCGAAGCGCGTTCAACCCGGCTGAGTCCCACATCTTGGTCCACAACCTGATTTTCAACACGCTGTCGAATATCCAGGTTGTCATAGCCAGGTAAATAATATTTTAGAATTTTGAAAAAAAAAAAAAAAAATAAGAAAACGGATTAAGCAAAAAATTATTTGAGAATGTCCTTAATATGATAAGTACCGACGTGCTCCGAACCCGTATCCGCCAACACGAAAGCCTGCGGGGATACTCGTCTAAACACGCGGCACTGAACAAAGCGAGGAGCACGAAGCGTCAAAAGATTAGAAACGCGTTCAACCCGACTGAGTCCCACATCTTGGTCCACAGTCTGATTTTCAACACGCTGCAGAATCATCGACAACTCGCGACCGCACATTAAGAAATTCGGGGTGTAAGCAGTAGCCAATTTAATGCAAGAACCAGAGCAACCCGATGCAACACCGTACCGCAATATAACCTCCGACTCTAAAGCCATCAATCAAATGTGAATAATCCACAGTAAGGAGAATCGTCGGGTCGCAGCATAGGCAGCTTCGGCAGGCTAAAACAGAAAATCACAGGATGGAAAACCGCGACCGGTAAACGGTCACCGTCCCACAAAAACAACAAAAAAAAAATAAAATAAAATAATTCAAGAAAAGTAATAAAAGGTAAAAAACAGGTAAAAACCAGGATTCTTTCCGCAAATCGGGCGCCATTTTTGCAGTGAAACTTGGGTTTCAAAATAAAGGAATCACTGCTTAAAACACGAGTATAATTTTTGAACTAAAAAAAATTTGACCAATGCCCTTTAACAAAAAATTATCCGGACACACTAAAGAAATAAAAATAAAAGAAAGGAAAGTTAACAACAGGAAAGGAATATTAACAGGTAAAATAAGAAATACATGAATTTGCTTGTTATTTTAAAAAGAAAATTAAATGAGTGAAAGAAATGGATGAAATGATGTATAAAAATTCCAAATCAAAACCGAAACAAAAATTATCCCGACAAAAGGGGGGCCTTTAGAATTTAGAGGATTAAGTTAGCACAATATGTTTAAAAAGTCTATCTTAAAAGAACCACAGGCGCCACGGTTACAAACTAAACATTTCGTCGCTCTGTGACTCATTCTCATGTGCAGGCCGACTTTGCCGCGACTGAAGATTTCGGAGCGCGTTCAACCCGGCTGAGTCCCACATCTTGGTCCACAACCTGATTTACAACACGCTGACGAATATCCAGGTGCAGGCCGACGTTGCCCACTCTCGTCTAATAAACAATCCATACAATACATACATGAAATATTTCAGTGCTACTTCATATAATCCTTCTGGTTTTTGACAACTAGATTCAACTTCGTCCCATTTTTAATAGGATACCCCTGAACGGTCTGATCGTCAACTTTTGATCTTCAATTAGAATCTTCAGATGTGAAGAAATCCGTCGTTTGATATCCAAAATAGATGTCGTTGGGAAAGCCTCTATTGTGCATTCCCCACCCTGAGGTTTTTTACCATAAACTTCATTGCTAGAGATCGATACTTGTATGTTAAGAATAATAAAAGCACATTAAAGATTTAATTCTGAATAAAAACATCAAAAGGAAAATCAACTCTCTAAAAAAAAATCTCAATTTTTTCACCCAATTGACAGCCCGTCAAAAAAATCAAACCAACCAAAATTTCAATTTCAAAAAACTTATCATAAAGAAAGAACACAGAAAAAAGTTTGCGTAGAAATAGAATCACAAACTAAAATAGACTTGTCTTTGTAGCGGTGTAACGCTACATTAGGTATACACGTAGATATCAGCATCAGTTAAAAAGTAGACGTAGAGCCATTTTCATCTAAACCGTTAACGATTGTAGTCACGAGCTAAGTACATAGAATAATATGAGAGAATTCAACGTTACAACTTACAAGTATTCCATAACACCTGCTGTTACATTATTCAGCAAATTCATAGAAAATACAATTTATGAGAGTAGTACCTTTCGAGTCGCGCGATTTCTCTTTCAGAGTGAGCAACAAAATTAAAAGGATTTTTTTATTTTATTAAAGACTAGCTTTTGCCCGCGGCTTCGCCCGCGTGAATTTCCCACGGGAACTGTGGTTTTTTTTTAAACAAACCAATTCGCATCGCATCTAAGCAATCGCTCCCTTTTATATTTTGTTACACGACTGGCCAAAAAAGGAGTGTTTTGTTTTCAGGGTTCATGTATATATGTATCTTATCTATGTAAGTTCTTTATTCCACCATACGTCCTGAACGGCTAAACAGATTTTTATGTGAGAGGTATTTATAGATTCCTTGCATTCCTCCGAGTGACATAGGCTAAGTGAGTTGTCAGTTGTGTTTTTAATTTTTAATAATTAGCTTAATAAATATGATGAATTGAATTGAACCAGCAGATTTCAAAAACTTTGCCGCGCCAGTTTCTCTGGCCTGTTACCATGAATTAAGTTCAAAATCGTTGTTCCGAAAGAAAAAGCATAGGTACCTACCTATAAATTTTTGTATAATGCATTGAGCATAATATGATAACGGACTCGCGAATTTTCATGAGGTTTTCAGTAATGGAAGATGCTAAACGAACGTGTTATGTACCTATGGTCTTTATACATTTTTGAGGTAAGGATGCCTTAGTATTTAGAGAGTGCTTTACCTATATTGTATCTAGTACAAATGCAATCTGAAAACATTTTAATTAAAAATAAGTATATCAATTCTTAATGGCTCACCGCACGTTTTCATAACTTGAAGTGTGAAAGTAGGCTGCATTAAAATAACTAAATTTTCGTTGTCAAAACCCTTATCCTTTTACTTTGAAAAGACATACTTACAAAGGTGAATTCAATTATGTTGACTCTTCAACAAAGTATCCAAAGAAATTCGCAATTAAGGCGCAAAATCAATGTCAAACTTTTTTCTAAGTTCGCAGTTGCCGTTAGCCCTCGAAAACGGTAGGTAAATAAAAAGAAAATGTAGCTTCGTCAAGAATTCGAAAATTTCAAGAGTCGTCACGTAAAATATTAGGAACAACGAGAATTGTATCGAATTTCGAAAGGGGTTTTTGCATGAATAAAATTTCACGACATCTATAATTTAAAGACAAAATGCGTGACTGTCCATTTCAAAGACATTTTAGAGCTTGTAAAAGTTGATCGAGATTTAAAATTAAATAGCAAGATAGTTGTGACGTAATGATATATCCAATGGATAGGCTTGCCTAACGCATCGTAAGGTACTCGTCAACCCTGGAAATCTGTTATATTTTTAAATATTTTCTATTCCAGTCCGATCCCCTGTTAAGGGTATTCATTAAAAAGGATAGGACCGGAATTATAAAGTTTACAGTAAATTGGACAGGAATTAAAAAATAATACTAATTGACAGGGGGGTGGTCTGGGGAACAGACAAGAATAACCTTCTTAATTAGTCCCTACAAACAGAGCATTCGGTCTGCAGTTTCGTTTTATTGTGTCTGTAGGTCTCCACTCCCGTGTTTGTACTGCTGTATATAACTAGGTAAACACGTAGGTATATAGAAGAATAAGGATTGTTGAAAACATTATAGTGTTTATATTTTTTTTATACGGCAACATTGTTCTATCGTTGACCTTTCATTTCCACTACGCTCTTCACAATAATTCATTAAAATCTATAACAAATCCGTTACAAAATGTCATAAATGGTTAAAAAAAGCACAGGACACTATTGGAATATAAGGGAGGTAGTCCACTTAGAGCACTAATCCGAACAGCACAAACGCGAATAGCACAAGACCTTGTCCACGAACAGCACAAATTATATTTTGGCATGTGCTGTTCGTGGATTCTAATTTTTCTTTTATTTTGGTCCACGAACAGCACATACAACTATTATACTTATATTATGTATATTGATTTGTAAATACTGTTGGAACCTCGTGATGTCTTGCTGAATGTGTTCCTTATAGGGGATATTATTTTTGTTACTAAATGTCGCCTAGACATATTTCGTATGTATCATCGAAAGAAGGTATGTGTAAACGATCAAGTGATGTTATCGATATATTTTATTTAATATCGTCCTGTTTAAGGAACACATTAGCAGACAGCACTAGGTTCCAACTAGAGATGGGCGCTTGGATAAATTTCCGGAAGGTAAAAATGGGAAAGAATGGGTAGAATGTGTAAAAATTAATTTATACCTATTTATACCCGAAAATAATAATTAAAGTATAAATATTAGATATGTTTTGATTATAAGGAAGATAAATAACTAGTTGATTTCGGTTCAAATATTAAAAAAACGAAAACAACAGATTTACAATCATATGTATTCAAATAATATTTTGAAAATAATGATGCATATTCAGTATATGGATGTTTCAAGTAGAATTAACAAAAAAGTAGACTAACATTTGCCCGCGGGTTCGCCCGCGTGAATTTCCCACGGCAACAGTGCTTTTTCCGGGATGAAAAGTATCCCATGTCCTTCTCAGTACTTCCAACTATGTTTATGTGAAACAGGAAGATTGGCTGAGTAGATAAAACGTGAAAAGGTAACAAACAAACTCACTTTCGCATTTATAATATTAGTTAGGATTTGAACTTTGCAATATTTTTCTATCGAGAAAGTTTTATGCAATCGTGTTTTTGAGAGAGTTAGTAATTAAGTTTGCTGCATTTTAATTTCAAATTCAGTTTTTCATTATTACTGATATTACAGACATTTGTAATAATCTGGCCTAGTACGGCGGGTCATACGATTCGATGATCGCCTAGCCGTTCAATAGAATTCCGGTATTTGGCAAACTTTTTCGTCGCCCCGGCATAACATTCATTGCCTAAAACCAGTTGGCTGCGAATGAGTCAGAATTAAGATATATCTTGTTAGGTCTGTTTGCAACCAAAACGTAAATTGTACACTTTATAAGTATTTTTACGCAGTACTTAATTTAAAAACTGAATAGTAACTACCTTAAACACTTTATTTCTTAATAAATCTTAACAATATATTATAAAATATCGCAATTACAAACATTTCAATTGATTTTAATTTTTACCCGGTGTAAATTAAAAATTCCTGGGAAAAAATGGGTATAAATGGATAAATTTCCGTGTCTCGGAAATTTATCGGGTAAATGCCCATCTCTAGTTCCAACAGTATTTACAAATCAATATACATATATAAGTATAATAGTTATAATTATAAGTGCTGTTCGTGGACGAAAATAAAATAAAAAATAGAATTCACGAACTGCACATGCCAAAATATTAAATTGTGCTGTTCGTGGACAAGGCCTTGTGCTGTTCGCGTTTGTGCTGTTCGGATTATTTCTAAGTGGACTCCCGGATCATATAAGGAGAGCACAGATTATATAATATAGCGCCCCGCTACATTCCCGCAGTCAGCTGCAAAGAAACCTGACCCCCCCTAAGTATATCACCGAAACCTATCTCAGGGGGTCAGGTTTCTCTGCAGTCGTCTGTACATACATAAAATTATAATGTAGCTTTTTATTGGTGTAAGAATTTTTGAAATCGATTTAGTAGTTCCGAAGATTACCCCTTGCGGAAAAACTCACAAACGTACAAACACAACAATGTATAATGTTAGTGTGATTTACAACGTAACCTATGGCATAACAAATACATTTTCATACATAGTAATAATAAAAGTTTTTACAGGACTTAGGATTAAGTTAATAATAATAATATAATAATATATATCTCATCGAACGGGGGTCAAGGTTGCTCTGCAACTGACTGTACGTTTAACTAGATAGGATCGTCTTGTTTACTTTATTACCCTATATGTTTTGTTGAAATTTATATGTAGGCTAACAGTGAGTTTTACGAATCACATTTTTTTCATAACTTAAATAGTTGCAAAAAAATTCAATCCATGCCTACCTATTCAACTCATAATAATTTGATTAAAACTAACGTGTGAAATAGTCATAATGATTTTCGTATTCGTAAGACTTCCGTATGAAGTCGAAACTAGTCGGCGGTTCCGGCTAATAAGACCCTTGAGTATCCGTATTTAAAAATCACTATCATCATAATGTTCTCACCATCACGTTCCCTAAGGATATTACCTTTATATAAGGTCCTTGGATGTTACTGTAAAACGTGATACTGTTCCCTCGGGCTACATAAAAGCTGCAAACTTTATCACTACTCTCTCTCAGCCGAAAGACGTCCACTGCTGGACAAAGGCCTCCCCCAAGGATTTCCATAACGACCGGTCCTGCGCTGCCCGCATCCATGCGCATCCCACGACCTTCACCAGGTCGTCGGTCCACCGAGTGGGAGGCCTGCCAACACTACGTTTTCCGGTTCGTGGTCGCCACTCGAGAACTTTTCTGCCCCAACGGCTATCTGTTAACGAGCTATGTGCCCCGCCCACTGCCACTTAAGTTTCGCGATTCTGCGGGCTATGTCGGTTACTTTAGTTCTCCTACGGATCTCCTCATTTCGGATTCGATCACGCAGAGAAACTCCGAGCATAGCGCGCTCCATCGCCCTTTGGGTGACCTTGAGCCTTCTTATGAGGCCCATAGTAAGCGACCACGTCTCTGTTCCGTATGTCATTACTGGCAACACACACTGGTCAAAGACCTTAGTCTTGAGACACTGCGGTATTTTGGACGAGAAGATATCGCGAAGCTTCCCGAACGCTGCCCAGCCGAGTTGGATTCGACGGTTGACCTCTTTCTCAAAGTTGGACTTACCTAACTGAACTGTTTGTCCCAGGTATAAGTACATAATTGTCAACAACTTCGAGTGTAGAGTCTCCAACCTTCAGAGGAGTAGGTGCGACACGGATATTTAACATAATTTTCGTCTTGTCCATGTTCATTTTTAGACCCACTTGTTGAGAGGCTCTACAGAGGCCATCGAGCATTGTGCCTAGGTCTTCCAAGGTCTCAGCCATGACTACGATATCGTCAGCGAATCGAAGGTGAGTGATATACTCGCCGTTGATATTGATACCGAGTCCGCTCCAGTCCATAAGCTTGAAAACATCTTCCAGGGCGGCGGTGAACAGTTTCGGAGATATCACGTCTCCCTGTCTCACCCCTCGCTGCAACAGGATAGGTTTGGAGCCTTGATCCTGGAGACGGACCGACATGGTGGCGTTTTCGTACAAACACTTCAGCGCTTCGATATATCGATAGTCAATTTGGCACCGTTGGAGAGACTGTAGCACAGCCCAGGTCTCGATCGAATCGAAGGCTTTCTCGTAGTCCACAAACGTCAAGCATAATATCTGATTATACTCCTCAGTCTTCTGTATAATCTGCCGCAGCGTATGTATGTGGTCTACGGTACTAAAGCCTTTTCGGAAACCGGCTTGTTCGGGAGGCTGGAAGTCGTCAAACCTGCGAGCGAGACGATTCGTAATGACTCTCGAAAACAGTTTGTAGACATGTGGCCTGTGGCCTGGCCTGTGGTGTGGCCCTAGAATAGCACCAACCCATCTCTTCCCGTGGGTGTCGTAAGAGGCGACTAAGGGATCTAAAACACCGGAGGATGGGCAGCAGCATCTTTCCGCGTACTACACAACACTGCGATCGCCAACCCGCCTGCCAAGCGTGGCGATTACGGCAAAACGGGGGGTTTATGGTTGATACACCCATAACACGGCCGCTAGTCCCCGGCGGCCCCGCTATCCCGGACTCTGGTAGCGGTCACGGTAACGGCGGGGCCGGGGGTGCTAAGAATCCCCGGCAGATGCCAGGCTACCAACCCCGACGACCTTTGGCCCTGGCAACTTATAACACGTGCACACTGCGGACCGACGAGAAGCTCGCTGAACTGGAGGAAGAATTGAGCAGGTTACGATGGGATATTGTAGGATTATGTGAAGTCCGAAGAGAGGGGGAGGACACCATGATCCTCAAGTCCGGAAACCTGCTCTATTTCCGGGAGGGCGACCAACTGTCCCAGGGTGGTGTCGGGTTTATCGTCCACAGGTTCCTCGTCAACAACGTGGTCCAGATCGAGAGTGTTTCGGCAAGGGTAGCGTACCTTGTACTCAGAATCACCAAACGGTATTCGTTGAAGGTAATACAAGTATACGCACCGCCCTCATATCGCTCCGACGACGAGGTAGAGACTATGTGTGAGGATATTTCTAGAGCCATACATTGCTCCCAGGCTCACTATATCGTTGTGATGGGGGACTTTAACGCGAAACTGGGCAAACGAAGCGATGATGAGCTGAGGGTGGGGAATTTTGGATATGGAAGGAGGAATGCACGTGGTCATCTGCTGGCCGGCTTTATGGAGAAGGAGGGCCTCTTTATGATGAACTCCTTCTTCAAAAAGCCAAAACAGCGAAAGTGGACATGGTTGCATCCTAATGGCGTTACAAAAAATGAGATTGACTTCATCTTGTCGACGAAGAGGCACATATTCAATGATGTCTCTGTGATCAATGCCGTAAAAACAGGAAGCGATCACCGATTGGTAAGAGGCACATTGAATCTTAGAATAAAACTCGAAAGGTGTCGACTGATGAAGTCTATGCTCCGACTAGCGCCTATCCAGCTCCAAAACCCCGAGAGCTTTCAGCTCGAGTTGCAGAATCGCTTCGAATGCCTGGAAGACTGCGAAAATCTGGACGATTATAATGACAGGTTTGTGCAAATTGTCCAAAGGCTTTCAAAACCCGCCGTTCAAAAGGAACCAAAAAGATCTCGGACCTCACCAACAAACTCATGGAAGAAAGACGAAACTTGGTTCTGCAGTCCTCTGACGATGCTGCTCAGTATCGACGTCTAAACAGACAGATCTCCAAGTCCCTAACTCGCGATTTACGCCAATTCAATACTGACCGTATTGAAGAGGCGGTCAAGCGAAATAAGGGCTCAAAAGTGTTTGCAAGGGATCTGTCTGTTGGTCAAAGCCAACTGACCAAGCTGAAGACTGAGGATGGCAGAATCATTTCGTCGAAGCCAGAGCTGTTGGAAGAGGTTGAGAAGTTCTACGGACAATTATACACCAGCGTACGCACACCTGTCAGTAATCTGGCCAAAGATCCAAGAGCCAGATTGACCCGACACTACACCGAAGATATCCCGGACGTCAGCCTATATGAGATTAGAATGGCTCTCAAACAGTTAAAAAACAATAAGGCACCGGGTGATGATGGAATCACGGCTGAGCTTCTGAAAGCAGGTGGAACGCCGGTATTAAATGCTCTTCAGAAGCTATTTGATTCCGTCTTGACTTTTCTTCAAAAAAGGTTACAAAACCTTATTGAAGAATTATAGGCCTATCTCACTTCTGAGCCATCACTACTATTAAAAATAAAATAGGTATACGTTCCTATTTATAAATAGGAAACACGTCGTTGGAAGTTGTTACTAAGTAAATACGTGTGCGGTGCGCTAGTATGTAGGCTAATGACCCAAGCGGGCATGAAACTAGTTTGCAATTACTTTTGAGCAACTTTGTTGAAGATTTGGCTCGATTCCAAACTGGTCGAAGGGTTAAGCTGCCAAATTGCAGATGTTAATTAATATCGCCCACGTAATTTAAAGGGTTTGGAGAGAAAGTCGAGACTTGGGTTAATTTAAAATTTCTTGCTGAATACCAATGTGGAGTGGCTACAGAATTAAAGTGTGCTTAAGTTTAATAATGCTACGACTTTAGCTAAGTCTGCCTGATTTGTAAATGTTTACTTTAGATGCGAAGGAACGAATAAATCAAAAATACTTTTCCGAATAAATTAAAATTACTTTTCTCTGTGCAACACAGCTGCTAGGCAATCCGATACGCAATAAATAAAAAGACTTACTTATCAGAAAAAGTATTTCGATAAGAAGAAAAAGTTAATCATCTATATCGTCATTGACGCTAATTTCAGGGGTTCATTGGATATTTCTTAGATGAAAAGTGAAGGATTTTTTATAGTTTTTGTTTGTCAGAGACATAAGATATTCTTGGCGGGGACGCCCTAAACTATTTTTTTAAAAAGAAAAATAACAAAGGACTAAGTGCTTTTAATAATTACGAACTTAAGACAAACAAATCAATTTTAACTTAGAGAAAATATGAAAAAGAAACGTGGTTCACGTGACTCGCAGCGATCTTGACACGACGACGATCTCGAACAAAGTGGGCGCGCGCCAGGTAGGCGCCGCGTTATATAGGGTAGAAATTTTATTTTTGTTGATCCGTCAACACGGCCTCCCTGACAGGAGACCGTCCCGGTCTCCCTTCCTCTTCTTTAGCTGCGCTGGTCGGTGTCCAGCACAGGCATGGACAGGCCTGCGCCCGGCGTGGCTTCCTCTGCCTCGAAGTCAGGGCGCGGTGGCTCAGGCTCGACGTGGGGCGGCGTCTGAGTCCCGGAGGAACTCGCCTGAGGCTCGATGGCGGGCTGGTCGGCTGGCGGAGGCAGCTCGGCGGTAGCGAGCGTGGACTCCTCATCATTAAGGTCTTCATCTGCACAAAGTTATACATATGCGTCCGCACACGCGCTGTAAGCGTCGTGCGCGTACGCATTAGGGTTATAGGCACAAAAAATAAATCATTTCTACACCGATAGGAAAGAGGCACGGCGTGAAGCTTATCCCACCAGTATAGAGATGCACAAAATATACAAAGTTGCTAGAAAGAGGCACGGCGTGAAGCTTATCTCGACAACTAAGTATGCAAAACAATACCGAGACGCATCTCGGTATTCCGCTGAGAAAGAGGCACGGCGTGAAGCTTATCTCAGGACAGTCAAGTTCAGCGGCCCCCTCTGGAGCATGACTCAACTACGAATCGGGATAGAGGCACGACGTGAAGCTTGTCCCGACCATCACCAAACACAAACACCACCAACACATATATGAAGCTTCATATAAAACATGCGAGACCCCATCAGGGCACTCACCAACCAAGCAGGCAACACATACTTCAGGAGTCCACTCTCTCCACACCAGGGTGTCATGAACTCCGCCGCCGCCTGAGTCGACTTCCCGTAGCAGCGCAGGAGTCGGCCAGGAGCTGGAGCTCGTAGCGCGCCCGTGGCAGCATGTTCACGCACGATGCCATAGAAGCCGCGCATACACGAGTCCAACTTGCCCGTAGACTATACTTGTTTTCTGACAACAAACCAAGTTGTTTAATTCAACAGCCCGGGGAGGCCTCCTCCCCTGATTTACATAAGCGCCTCGTGAGAGCTGATTTTTGTCTCAGCCGCTCTGTTCGCTATTTGCTCATATCTTGTAAAGATAGTCACCGAGTGCCACGTGAACCAGACCCATCAACCAGGGTTTTGACTTTTGACCACACTTTAGCTCGGTCGTACCTGACATTAATTAGTTTGACAATCAAGGTAATCAACTCCATTACGACAGGAAAAGTACACAATTTTCAAAATTTACTGATAAACCAATCAAGATTTTCTTAAAATTTTTAGAACTTGATATAAGTAAAAGATCAAATCTTAGAACAATTGTATGAATTAAAAGACATCAACAAACATCATTGTAATCAATAAATTTGCAGTTTTCGAGAAAGTACATTGGTAATATACTACTGGCGCGATTCAGATTTTTGTTTCGCATAACAATTGTCTACTTTGTGACCCAAGTTTCTTGCAAAAAGAGCACAGCTCTGATCTAGATGGCACATCAGATTTAGAACCCGCAATATTTGTATTACTACTGGTGGAACTCTGACTCGAATCCAGTTTACTTCTCTTGTTGCAAGTAGCTTGTTTATGACCTGGACTACCGCACGAAAAACACTTGCCTTCATCAAGTCTACGTTTTCTAGTACTATCACTTACGCAATTTCTCTTCTCAGAATTGTTTTGCGAGACAGAGCGCGATTTAGAGTTAGATGGTTTAACATAAATCGACAAAAACTCGACAATATTGTTAGGTAACAACTTAGCATTGGTGGCTGATGCTCTAATGTGAGGGTCTGTAATCCCGCGCACTATAATTGCCGAAATAAGCTCATCACTGAGTCCGCGAACTATGCGCAATCGCAGTAGTGAGCGACGAGCGTAATCTGCGTACGTGGAGTAATTTTCCGAATTTTTATTCATAACATCGAATAAGATGATTGCTATATCTGGCGTTTTAGGACACAATGGAATAAATTCCTTTTTAAAATTGCTCCACATACGGTCACTCGTAACCCACTCGCGTAACCACACACGAGCATCCTTTTAAACAATTACCTATCCTCGAGAGGCATTCATGATCGCTTCAATTATTTAAAAGTTTCGCGCAATCGACTTCGTCACACCAATCACTAATATTATGTAATTCTGGATCAAAACTAGATATAAAAAAATGTTGGTCTGATCTCACCCGATTATTGATGGACTTAATCGCATCTACTATGCGATCCGTTGCTAGCGCAGTGACGTCGCTGGCTGCGTGCGCCAACGAGGAATCCGCTGCAGCGCCAGCACGCAGTTCGCTGGCCGGCGCAGACATTGTCAGCGGCAACGGCGGCGTCAGCGATTGCTGCCGTTGTCCAGAATCATCCAGCGATGGCGAAATAGCGCGGGTAGATTGAGCACGCGCATGACTACGCGTCGCCGGCGGCGGGGGAGATACACGGCGGGTATGCGCCGGCCGCGAGCGCTCCCGGCGCCGCCGCGCAGGCGAAGTCGTCCTTCCGTCGCGTCTGCGCACCGTTCGCACAGAATCACGAGACCGTGAACGCCTCGGATGCGCGGACAATGCTTGCGATTCTAAAGCTTGTACGAGAATGCATTACCTCGATTTCTCGCCTTAACTCACTTTCCGGGGTTCGAGTACGGGCCCGGTACCGGTGACGTCGTCTGCTAGACTCTCGACTGCGACGACGACGGCTTCGGTAGCTTTCAGAATCCGACATTTTCGAACAACCAAAAACACTTACTTATTCACTTTGAGCAAAATCACTATAAAAACTATTACCGAACGTGGGCAAAAATGTGGGTAATTCATGGGAATCCCACTTATGATCTTGGCGGGGACGCCCTAAACTATTTTTTTAAAAAGAAAAATTAACAAAGGACTAAGTGCTTTTAATAATTACGAACTTAAGACAAACAAATCAATTTTAACTTAGAGAAAATATGAAAAAGAAACGTGGTTCACGTGACTCGCAGCGATCTTGACACGACGACGATCTCGAACAAAGTGGGCGCGCGCCAGGTAGGCGCCGCGTTAAGGTAGGGTCTGGCGAATACGTCGACTTTAACAGCACACGACAGCACACCGATTATCACGAGACCGCCTTTAAGCCGCAAGAGTTTGCAGCACGCGACTACACTGAGTTGTAGTGATAATGTGTGTGATATATCTGTCTCTTTTTAGCACAGCATTTAGTGCATATGAAGAAAGAGTACATCCAATATGTCAACAGTTCAACTTATAGCGGCGTTAATCAAAGTGCTGCAGGGTGCTGTCGAGTGTAGCTGGTCGCTGCGACCGGCGGCACCTTGCAGCACCTTGCAGCACCTTGATAGACGCCGGCTTAGGGATGTATGCAAACACGAAAACAAAACATCGATATATCGATATTTTGTCTTTCTTGGCAGGTACTTACAAACTAGGGACAACCCGTCTGTCTGCTCGCGATAAACTCAAAAACTACTGAACAGATGTTTATGCGGTTTATACTAATGGACTGGGTGGGTCATGTCATAATAAAGGAAAGCTTAGGTGTACAATTTTGTCGGGCAAAGCCGTGGGTATAAGCTAGTCGATATATAAATATAATTCTATTGCGTTGCATTAAAATGATTTTCTAAAAACCGCATCAAAATCGGTACAGCCAAACGCCAGATAATCGCGGACAAACATACATACAAAAATCCAGGTCAAACTGAGAACCTCCTTTTTTTGAAGTCGGTTAAAAGTAGCATTTTTAATAATGTTTTTGGTTTTTTATAAGATGTTGTGTATACGTTTATCTTTGTATAGTAAAGTATTTAAAGTATATTTTATAAATTTTCTAAGGTTTCTAGATTGATGGAAATACACCCCTTGAAACTACCACAAAAACAAATTTTACCTACCAAAAAATAAAATAAAAGCTTCGATATAACTAATAATAAACATTACTACACCCCTAAGTCTCGGTATAGTTAACGGAGGCCGCAGGTCGCAGCGGCTAACGCCGTCTTCTGCTAGCTTAAGGGGATGTAATCCATGGTTACCTAATATTTTATTTCATCGTATTGTTTGGTTTATTATTTTATTTAGGTGAAGTTTATATCACTGATTACAAAATAACACATTAATTTGTTTTTAAAACTGGTATTGCCTTTTGCAACACACTAATCGTCATTATTATGGATTCTTGGCCATTACCATCTCTCTCTTTAGCCGTATTTCCTCATGACTGAGGGTTGTGGTGTGTTGTGTGGAGGGTGAAACACACACAACGACTCTCTTTGCAATTTTAATGGAGTGGTTTGCTATTGCCTTCTCCATTTCACACACTAGCTGATTATCATCAACCAGAGTGCAGGTTTCCTCACGATGTTTTCCTTCACCGGAAGCAAGTGGTGGTCGATGAAAACTAACATGAGTCAGATTGGTATACAAAGCCATGTAGCCCGGGCAGGATTCGAACCTGGGATTTTGCATCCACAGGCGGGCGCCCCACCAGTCGGCCACCACCGTTTCAGCCATTACCATAAGTATTAAAAAATAGAATACTATTAGCCTGATGCGATTACCACCAGTAATTATTGTTTAAATCAAATATCACCTAATTTCTTTCGATATTTTTAACTTTGCACGCATTCCAGATGATTTAAAAAAAGGCTTCAAAATAAATCAGAAATAATCCAAAACGCGGCCCCTTAAGTTTGCGACAGTCTGCGTTCCTTTGTAGAAAGCCGCTTCTCGTAATAACTTTTTTGCGTTTTTGTGGAGTTGTTGTGACAATATGTCTATCTCTTTTTAGCCCTTTTAAGACGAAAGAGTGCAACCAATTTGTTAACAGTTTGACTTAAAATCTGTCGAGAATCCCAGACGACGCAAAGCCACTCCCCACTCGCCGCTCTTTCCCCTCAACCTTACGCAGATATCGACGTTACAAGAGACCATTCTCAACGGTTTTCATATAATTTTGTATCCGATATAACGTGTAGCTCGTCGCAGAGTAATCGAAAGACCAAAGTTTTATATAGGGTAGAAATTTTATTTTTGTTGATCCGTCAACAATATATTATCCCAACTAATATTATTAGGATTATTATAAATGCGAAAGTGAGTTTGTATACAGGGATATTTTGAAACCATTAGCCAAATTTTCGCAGCAGATTTGGTTGATGAAATTGAGCAGGTTTCCTAAAAAATATATGTTAGAAAATGAAAAATTTTTCTTGGCATCTCATACAAATTGGTCGATTAGCTGATGGGACTTAGAAAGTTGACATTTTATGTTATTCTTTTACTATAAATGTCTTTCGGACGTAGTTGTATTCCAAATACTGAGCATATTGTAAAAATTTGGCCAGTAGTTAAAAAATAACCCTGTAGTATAGGTATTTGTTTGTTTTTTGTCATTCACGCTTTATCTACAGAACCAATCTTCCTGAAATTTTGCATACACAAAGTAGGAGTTTTGAGGACACAGGACCGTACTTTTTCATACCAAAAGTATTTTATCCCAAAATTCCAAATAAAAAGAGCTAGTAGTAAATAAAGCTCTTATTTAAGGGTTATTTTTATTATTTCTTGAAACTCTTTGAATACAAGTTCCATTCAAAGATTTTTCTGCGTGTGTTGGCATTGAAAGTAGAAAAAGGAGACGGATTTTCTCAACAAACCCCAAGATGTTGTGCCAAATTGTGACTCCTTGTAAAGAGGCTCTCAAGTCACGGTTCAATGAAATTGCGTGCTCACGTCTTCAGTAAGGCGGTGTGTCGCCCCTTCAGACCTTCTCAAGTACGTTTTCACTGCTTGTAATGTCTTTACTTTTTGTATCCTTCGGTTATTCGAGTATTTCAATCGTAATAAATAAATACAAGTACCTATATAGTTTACCTTATTTATTTATTATTTTTTGCATTGTCAACCTCAGGAGTTTGGAGTAATTCAGTGATTCTTCCCATGTACCTACGGCCCATTTGGGACGAAACGCAGAAAATCAAAATTATATAAAATTTCATTCTGCAATTCGTCCCATGTTTATAAATGGTACAATCAGTAAAAAAAGTGTTAGTGTAGAAATAATAAACATTGAATTTTTCATTAAGAAATGTAATAATCATAGAATAGTTACATAGAGAAAAGGACTTAAAAAAAAAAACAGATAACATAAAATCAAGAAGTATTTTTACTAGTAAACTAAATATGACATTAGGCCTTACTGTCCGTTTTAGTTTCTTATTTACGATGTATTATACTCGTCACAAAACAAGGAATTTTAAAGAGTTTCTATTACAGTCTTATAATTATTAATCACATTTAAAAACTATTCTACATACATAAAAAAAAATCAACATTAATAAATATAAAAGATGTTATTTATAATAATAAAGATAAAAATGATCAACAATTTGTAAAAGATTTATGGATATATTAGTTTTTAAGGTTTCATTATTTATTATCTGGAAGCCATACATGTCAACCAATTGTATTCATTTCGGTAACACTTGAACTTGTGCGTTTTTTTATTAAATGAAACAATTACCTGTTGTCTTGATAAAACATTCCGCAATAACATTTTTTTTCACAATCAATGTTTTTATATTTAGCTATGAACGAAACCACAGCAAAATGTAACAATTCTAACGAAATATACATTTATCTTAATTCTTGTCTCACTGACTGTACCAAGCGTTGATAAGGTTTAAATTTCCATACAAAAAAAGAATGGGACGAATTGCAGAATGAAATTTTGATTAATTTTGATTTTCTGCGTTTCGTCCCAAATGGGCCGTAGGTACATGGGACGAATTACTGAATTACTCGGAGTTTGGATATTTGTTTTCATACTCTAGAAAGTAGGTACTTAAGTGATCGCTTGCTAACTGATTTTAAAATTATTTTGTATCGTTCTTTCAATATCAAATATCGATGAATAATAATATCTACTAGTATAATTTAAAATTTGCATGACTAACTTTAAGGTTGAATACATGTACCTGTTTTAAATTGTAACATCTATCTGTTACTGTAAAAGCTCGAACTACGGTAAATTCTAAGATTTAAGAGTAAGTCTTAGGATTTACCGACATGAGTTGGTAAATGTAAGGATTTATGAAAATGGGATGATTTTTTTGGGCTTTTACAATTAGAATTTAGTACATGCTAGGTTTTACCACTGACGGGTGGTAAATGTTGGGTTTGGGAATAAAACAAAGAGTAATTCTTCCCTCAAGTCTTTCCGGGTGGTCATAAAAAAAAATAACCTGAACCTACCTTCTTTTCCGCCATCAAAGTCTTTCCGGGCGGTCTTAACAAAAATAACCTAAACCTTATCTATCAGTCATTTACCATGCTTTTAAAGTAAATCCTGAGACGAATGGTGGTAAAAGCGAATGGTGGTAAAAGTGCGAATCGCAAAATTATTCGGGCTTTTACCATTAAGAGTTGATAAATCTTAGGTTTTACTCAAAAATCTTAGGATTTACCGTAGTTCGAGCTTTTACAGTAACATATCAACTGTATTATTGCAAATAAATATTGATTGATTGATTGAATTATTTAGGTTTGTGCTGATGTGCTTATAATTCAGTGATTTAACATTTCACTCTTAGAATAATATTTGCTGCAAACACGTCTATTTTATACTTTAGTGTTATATTTAATAGGTAAAGTTAAAATTACCATATAATCCGATGCGGATTCAGTAGTTCCAACGTAAATTATTGTTAGGTACGTGACTAACACTATCCGATTTACATGTTTAATACTTTACCCTATCTAGCTTCGTCTTGTCCCAAGCTAACCAGCTTTACCAAATAGCTATGCGAAATATCGTCACGAAGCCGTCATAACTACAAATATCGTACGGCTTTCGCGATAGCAATATTAGTTATTTCAGGGTATGAAGGTCTACACGAAATCTGGTAGAGATTTCTACGAAACCCCCTCGCAGCAATTAATCTGAGCAACCAGTGGAATATTGCTATCAGAAGGGATGATTATTTCTCCCGTCTCCGTTAATAATTTTATTACTTGTCGCGAATACATGGCACGCTACCGACGTTATACAGACCTTGAAATTTGAGAAATTAACAAGAAGGCGTCAACCGAAAGTCATGATATTGAGGTATATATTACAAGTATGAGATTCAGGGAAAGTCATGATATAGTCATGATATTGAGGTATTATATTACTTGTGTGAGATTCATGGAAAGTCATAAATAGTCATGTTATGGAGGTATTAAATTCAGGGTTTTGCAACAAGCCGCTTACTTTTTGTGTGGTTCGTCAATAGCAATCCAGAGAAGCAAAACGCTAACTAAAAGAAATACTTTTTCGGAATATGTTGAAAAAATATCTACTTTCGAAGAATAAATAAATCTAAATACCGAAGTCATGTTACATGTAAATGTGTTGTTTCACCTGAATGACTCTATATTTGCCTTCACTCTGGCATGTTTCTGTAATATGCTTGGCTGGCAGGCTTTACGCCGAATATGTTGTGTAATCTGACTACAACCTTCTAGGATACCCCGATTTCGTATTTCACTAAAATGCCTTTGATATAAAGTTTTTTCGTATTTCGTATTTCTCGAAATCCATTTGAATGTATCTTACATTCAAGTGGATTTCTACAAATAAAGACGCGACGATGTTACTTTTACCTCGTAACTTTACCAATCGATCGAATGAACTGATAAATTTATAATCTTTACGCAGGTTCGCTTTTCCATTGCTTCAAGATTCAGGCGCTTAAAAATTTAAATGTTTTCTAATCTCGTGTTGGCATTAAAAAATTAACTTAAAACGAGTATAGTATAGTAAGCTTATACTATTATAATAAAACTGGTTTGAATATTTAGCTATTAATGTACATAATTAAAAGTCCAATAGGTAAAACTTCAGGGGTTTATCCTAATCCTAACTACTATTATAAATGCGAAAGTAAGTTTGTTTGTTCGTTTATTACCTCTTCACGCTTTATCGACTAAACCAATCTTCCTGAAATTTCGCATACACATATTTAGAAGTAATGAGACGGACGTAGGGTACCTCTCATCCCGGGAAAAAGCACTGTTCCCGTGGGAAATCCACGCGGGCGAAGCCGCGGGCATAGGCTAGTTATATATAAACAAGTTTATGTTTTAAGAAGATCTATTCGATTTCCTTTTTTATTAAATTGCCAACACAGACGTAACATGCGAATAAATTGTAATAGCCGACCTTTGAAAAATCGATGTAGCTAGAAAATTCGTAAAACCCAAGAAAACCTCCCATAATCTATTAGTAGTATAAGAAATCGGTAAAATTGTATTAGATAAATACCTATATATTTGGCAACCTTGTGTTTTTTGCATTGCCCTCAAAAGTGATTGGTTACCCACCGAAAAATCGATTGAAATCAATTTCTGTAGCTATTCTACAGTAATTAATAAATTTTAGTACGAGTATAGTCGTGTTCTAGGTCTGTGATCTCGATACTGAGAAAAAGCATGGAACGTGCCAGCTGCTTCTCTTTTCGCGCATATTGTAAAAGTCAATCAAAGGAATATTTGAAACTAGAGGGACCCTTGTCATAGGCGATGGGGTAGCTACTTGTCATATTTGAATCGAATCCAATAAGCCCACTATTTAACGAAGTCGGCTCTCACGACTCTTGGCTCTGTCTACCCCGTATAAGATAAAGACGTGATACTGTCTATATACATAATACAATCCGTAATATTAGTGATTACTTCGATTTTGAATGTAAAAATTATACCCCTGAATTTATGAAAGTTGTTGTGCATTTCGTAACTTTGTAGATATTTCGTAGCGTCGCCGTAGCAGCTGCTACGAGTTTTGTTAAGATTCCAATTATTTTTCAAATTTAGTGCAGTAGGTAGGTAGGTACCTACTGTTATATTTTTATTTAAATACGTCTTGTGACGTTTCCGGTCACATTCGTTGATGTGATAGAAATAAAATGAGTTGAATTTTAAGGTCTTTTGGGTAATTTATTATAGAAATAATTATTTGAAAGCCGAATCTTATCTTTTTTTAAATTAACTAATGTAAGTTTGCATGTAATAATATAACATTTTTTTAGCCGCCAATCTGACGTGAATCAAGCGATCAAGTTTTAAGATTCAGTATCGGACTCGCAAAAAAAATACCCTTTTATTCGGTGCAATATAGTCTTTTAATCAGCAGATAACCATAACATAGTAAGCAAACATACGACGTCTGGGCGTTTTATTGGGCAAATACAATTAGGATATAGGCCGTATATTCGTGAATGCGACTCTGATTTTATACCAAATCAATCTTTCCTGTCACGTCGTTTGAGATCGACTCGCTACGGTATGTTGGAGGTAAATAATTGGAAAAAATCTACGAATAAATTGAAGATTGAAGCAATGGGTGCAAAAAGGTCGTTCGGTCCATAGAATTACTATGGACTATGGACCGAACGCGTTTGTTGCACCCAATGCGCGATTTTAATGACAATATAGGTGAGTGTTAGTTGATATTTCAATTGAATAAATATTCACCAAAATGGAATGTCAGATGTTGTTCAGAGTACTATAAAACAAGAGGCGAATGTAAAGGTAGAGTAACAAGACAAAAATACATGCAGTTATTATATAAGCCTTTTTTTATAAAATGGTATATAAGAAAAACGTATATAATATGAGTGTAGATATATATATATAATAAGCTACCTAGTGACATAAAAATATTAAACGAGACATCATTTCAAAATGCATTGACAAAATGGCTATTAGATAAATGTTTTTATACCATTAAAGAATATTTTGATCAAGCATAATTTTGACATTTTTGACATTATTTATTTCCATAAATTTTTTTTATGTGACATTTTGTAGAGTGAATTTAAGAATTTATATTTTAATTGTATTTTTTGCACGTCTGCTTGCAGACTGAAGACATGAAACTATTATTCTGTATCATCTTTTGTACTGTTTTCTGGCAAATAAACATTCTGATTTCTGATTTTTTAGACAAAGTACTATAAAATTAATAAATATTTTCTATGAACTTTGTAAGACATAAGTACAAAATAAAAAACATATCTAATTTGTAACTTAATAATTTTATTTGAAAAGCTTTATGCAAAAAGATTAATTTACCTATTCGTATGATGTCGCGGACAAAAGCTTATGAAACAAAATTAAATAAAAAATTCGGCCACCCTTACAAATTCGCTATTCGCTAAATTTTAGAGTTCGGCGAGCGAAAAATGTTTCCTGCTATCGCTATGGAATTTGAACAATGTTTTAACGCTTTACATGCATTTTTTGATACTATCTATTCGTGAATTTATTAATCCTCTCTAAAATGGGAGCATTTAATATATGTAAATTATGTAAGTTTAGTAAGAATACCTTTTCTCGTATTAAATTATTTAAATTTATGACTTAATAAAAAATTTGCGGGTTTTCACGAGTGTTTACTGTAGAATCCCAAATAGTATTATAAATGCAAAAGTGTTTATTTGTCTCTATTATTACCTCTTCGTGGTTTATTTACTGAAACACATTTCGTATACATATAGTTACTGAGAAGGAAATAGGATTCTTTTCGTTCCTAAATTTCCTACGGAAGCGCAGCTCCTCGGTGCAGCAAGTTTACCTAACCTACAGAATTTGTAACTCAATACGGAAACCCATTGATAGCTAAGATTTCACAAAGGAAGCCTTACCTTAGCCTTGGTCTTACTGTACCTACTGACACCCGTTGCCTGTATGGAAAAAATGGATATCCATTTTTTCCATTTTTCCCGAGAATTTTTAGGTTTGATTAAACCTAGGTAGGTTTCGTAGTCAAACCTAAAAAAGATTAAACAAATCTACTTAGTTCATACAAACATTGATTTCATTTAAATAGACTCTCACACTACACTCATTATACAAATTAAATAGTTGTGCTGTTTTCACTAGATTTGTAATTACGACATTTTTGTAAAATTAACTTATATTTATTTTATAAAGGAATAACAAACATTTACATAACATATGATATCAAATTACATTGGTTATAAAGTAATAGTAATAATTACTTTAATAAATATTTTGGCCTATAACATTGTGTTCGACCAAAGTTATAGGTAGATGAGCTAACAGTTGGTGGAACCGATATATTTGCATGAACCCTGCGAGGGAAAAGATTCCCTAACATCGAGATATAATGTACGTTCCCTAATAACATTTTCCCAGTATCAGATGTATTTTTTCTGTTGTTTTTGCCAGGATCTGATGTATTTTACATATTAATGAGGTCTTTGACCTCAAACCTATAGCAGGTATTCAAATTAGAAAGTGGTTAATTTGCTTATAACCAACAAAGTTCAAACAGCCTTCTGGTAACTAAATATAAATAATACTTACAAAAAGTAAGTTTAATGTAAATAAAACAACTCAGAACAATATTGATTATAATATGATTAGATTTACATTATGGTAGCTAAATATAATTAGGGTATAAAAATAAAACATTGAAAGTTATAACATAGATCACCTTGTAGCAGAGAGTTAGCCCATAAATATTCCAAAAATTTAATGAATACGGTACAAAAGTTATCAATAAAAGATTTATATTCATTTTTTTACAATTAGCTTCATAAATCTTTCAAAGTGATTGGAAACAGGATTTACGATAAGGTCCATTCGTATTAAAGTGTCAGTGTGTGTCTTTATCTTATTTTTTAATTATTTTCTTCCTGTTATTGTAAAATTCAGAGTATTTTTATCAGGTAATCCATTAAAAGTTTGCTATTGTATTTGTGAAATAACAAAAATTATTTCACAGTTAGGTAAGTATACGAAAAAGTATACATCAGTAGAAAATTGTCATACTATTTTACACAACTTGCATTTCAGAATCAGTATAGTGCAAAGGACATTTATCCAACGTCAGAAATATTTTTGCAGGTAGCTGGCACAACTTCGGTAGTTTAGAGAGCTCGTAACTAACAAAGACGGTGCAGCAAAGTCGTCATTTTTAGGTTCAAAAAGAGATGTTATGAAAGCCCATGAGTTAATGAGAGACTATGTTACATATTATTTTGTTTATTTGATATGGTACGGTATGGTCTGGTATCAATTGGCGAACCTCCGTATAGAATATAACACTCGTAGACAATATCAAATAGCCTAGATCCACTTCAGATCGTCGAGCGTCTAGCGTTATGTAGTGCCAAATATTAGTATCCTTAGATATTATGTTCATTTGATGTTAGTGTAATGTGAATGTGATGTTGCATGAACTGTACAAGTGGGCCAAACATTGATAATTATACATATCTTGAAGATTCCAGTACTTATTCACTGCTGAAGATAAACTAAAAGATTTTTTTTATAAATTTAAATAATTTATATACCTACCTAAGTCAGGTTTATATCTCAAGATCGAAACACGAATCTGTATTCTACAAACATTTCACCCTAGCACATAATCCTCTTGGTACTATTATCACCCCAGTAAAACTCGTACGAGTATAAACATCTTTCACGGGTGGAGGACTGATTTAACGCAAATTGTTATTGCCCTGAAGATATTATTATAGATCCCACAAGAACTATTAACCCCCTGTAAAGTTTTACGCTTGTGTGGGTAAGTGAGTATGACATTGTTTGCGAAGTATACCGGTGTTGGATAAAACTTCTGAGAGCGAAGAATATTTTAAGTTTGAAATGTTTTAAAAGTTTATATGTAAATATGTTTAGTAGGTATAGATTTCTTTTTGACACTTCAAAGCGGTTGCTGCAGATGTATAATTCGGAACTCGGATGAGTTCCGTATTATGTCATAATTCATGTTTGTTAATGTTTTTAAGTCTCACTATGAAGAAGGAGCTCAAGAACTAGAACAAAAATGTTAAATGTAATAACACCTACTACACACAAAAATGAAAATATATATAATATGTTATAGTGTAGCTGGTCTCTTGGAGTTATTCATCAGATGTTCCAGATCTACAATTTTTATACGTCAGCAGAAAATGCTCATCAAGTTGAACGATTTTTGCTAAGGCGCCATTGCCATATATGTTATAGTGTAGCTTAGCTGGTCTCTTGGAGCTTTTCATCAGATGTTCCAGATCTTCAATTTTTATTCGTCAGCAGAAAATGCTCATCAGGTTGAACGACTTTTGTTAAGGCACCATTTCCATATTTCTTATAGTTTAACTGTTCTGTTTTGGTTCTTCATCAGGTGTTCCAGTTTTCAAAATCAATTATAGCCTAAATGTTGCCTAGGCTTAATAGCTACACAACAAAAAAAGTTTCATTCAAATCGGTTCAGTACTTTCGAAGATTAGCATGATCATACATACAGACAGACAGACAGACGGACAGACAGACAGACAAGAAATTCCAAAAAAATTGGTTTGCTTTCTATTATTCTTTTTAAGTGTCCCTCTATCCATTTCAGTCAAAAATACTAAATGTACAGACAAAATATTTTTACTGTTTTATTATATGTATAGATTATTTAATTTTATGACTTAATAAAGAATCTGCAGGTTTTCATGAGTGTTTAGTGTAGAATCCCAAATAGTATTATAAATGCAAAAGTGTTTATTTGTCTCTATTATTAGCTCTTCGCGGTTTATTTACTGAAACACATTTCGTATACATATAGTTAGGAGTACTGAGAAGGAAATAGGAAAGGGTGCGTTTCCACTGATGCGGAGCGGAGCGGAGAAGGGCTTAATTGACCAATCACACCGTGCGACGTCACGCCTCGAGCGTTGTGATTGGTCAATTGAGCTCCTCTCCGCTGAGCGGAAACGCACTCTTCCACCATAGCGGAGATGTGTGCGGTGTGCTGTGCGAGAAGAGATGCTTTTCAGCTTGGGTGATTCCACCGAAGCTGTGCGGAAATGTGTACTGTTTAGCAGAGATGTGTGCTGGCTAGCCTTGCGAGTGTGCAAGGCATTGAGTGTTCAGTACGCATTCTGACACGAAAGGTTGCTGGCGGGCGGGAGACATCGCTCACTGCACGCCGCTCACATCTCTCGTCTCCGCTGCGCGTCGTCTGCGCACAGCTCAGCTCACATCTCCGCTTCCATCGCGCCATACAAATATTACACATCTCCGCACAACGATCTACACTGAAGCTGAGCGGAGAGGAGATATGTCAATAACGCAATTCTATTGGTTGTTTAAAAAACATCTCCTCTCCGCTCGTCTCGTCTTCGCTTTGGTGGAGTCTGGCCCTAAAATTCATACTGGAGCGCAGCTCCTTGGCGTAGCTAGTTTACCATATTTATTACATAGATGAGTTACAAATTCTGTAGGTACCTAACCTACAGAATTTGTAACTCAATACGGAAACCCATTGATAGCTAAGATTTCACAAAGGAAGCCTGTTGTACTTACTGTACCTACCTACACCCGCTGCCTGTGGAAAATATGGAAATCCAACACGTATCGATTGTTACAATTGTTATTTTGTGTCTCCTCGATTCCCGAGAATTTTTAGGTTTGACTAAACGACTAATCCTAGGTAGGTTTCGTAGTCAAACCTAAAAAAGATTAAACAAATCTACTTAGTTCATACAAACATTGATTTCATTTAAATAGACTCTCACACTACACTCATTATACAAATTAAATAGTTGTGCTGTTTTCACTAGATTTGTAATTACGACATTTTCGTAAAATGAACTTATTTTTATTTTATAAATATAACAAACATTTACATAACATATGATATCAAATTACATTGGTTATAAAGTAATAGTAATAATTACGAATAACTTTAATAAATATTTTGGCCTATAACATTGTGTTCGACCAAAGTTATAGGTAGATGAGCTAACAGTTGGTGGAACCGATATATTTGCATGAACCCTGCGAGGGAAAAGATTCCCTAACATCGAGATATAATGTACGTTCCCTAATAACATTTTCCCAGTATCAGATGTATTTTTTCTGATGTTTTTTCCAGGATCTGATGTATCTTACTTATTAATAAGGTCTTTGACCTCAAACCTATAGCAGATATTCAAATTAAAAAGTGGTTAATTTGTTTATAACTAACAAAATTCAAACAGCCTTCTGGTAACTAAATATAAATAATACTTACAAAAAGTAAGTTTAATGTAAATAAAACAACTCAGAACAATATTGATTATAATACGATTAGATTTACATTATGGTTGCTAAATATAATTAGGGTATAAAAATAAAACATTGAAAGTTATAACATAGATCACCTTGTAGCAGAGAGTTAGCCCATAAATATTCCAAAAATTTAATGAATATGATACAAAAGTTATCAATATAAGATTTATATATTTTTTTTACAATTAGCTTCATAAATCTTTCAAAGTGATTGGAAACAGGATTTACGATAAGGTCCATTCGTATTAAAGTGTCAGTGTGTGTCTTATATTTTTTAATTATTTTCTTCCTGTTATTGTAAAATTCAGAGTATTTTTATCATGTAATCCATTAAAAGTTTGCTATTGTATTTTTGAAATGACAAAAATTATTTCACAAATATACGAAAAAGTATACATCAGTAGAAAATTGTCATACTATTTTTCAACACATTTGCTCGTAAAGTGGGTCTTATTACATCGAATTTAGGCCCATAATGCCATATATTACGAAGGTATTACGAATATATTACGGAGGTGTTTGGAAATAAAAATTACCATACTGCGCTATACAAAAGATAGAAAACTAATGCGCGTTATGAATTCCACCTAGCATTTTTAATTTAGCCGCATAATACATATTAGATCATATAGGGAAAATAACAACAGTTTTTAAATAAGCAAAGATAATGATTTTTATACAGCCATGCATACTGGCTGTATGGCGATATACCATCCGCAGCGTGCACCGCGCGCTCCCTGCGCATGGCGCAGGGCGGCAGGCGGGCGGCGGCACGCGAATAAAAAACAAGACTATATTTATTATGTTGTGTTTGTTAGGGACATTTTCCGATTTTCGCCGTGTTAGCATATTAAATATTTAATAAAATGTCGACTAGTATGGAAGAATATGTAAATTTAACTCCACCTGAAATCATTAACGAGGCGCGTAATGTTTATTGCCTCCAAAATCAAACGTAAGTATTTGGCGGCATGCATACGAATGTTTTATAAAGTGGAGGAATGACAAAAGGGTGCAATCGTTTTCCGATAATTAGATGTGAGGACCACATTAATTTTTTTTACTCACAAGTGTGTTGAAAAACGTCGTATGATACACGTGTCCATTTGGTCATTACGCACACTCGGCTAATCTCGCCTCTTGTGCGTAATGACCAACTTTGGACACTTGTATCATAATGTACTATTACACAACTTGCATTTCAGGATCAGTATAGTGCAAAGGAAATTTATCCAACGTTAGAAATATTTTTGCAGGTAGCTGGCACAACTTCGGTAGTTTAGAGAGCTCGTAACTAACAAAGACGGTGCAGCAAAGTCGTCATTTTTGGGTTCAAAAAGAGATGTTATGAGAGTGAGAGACCATGTTACATATTATTTGTTTTATTTGATATGGTACGGTATGGTCTGTTAGGTATCAATTGGCGAACCTCCGTATAGAATATAACACTCGTAGACAATATCAAATAGCCTAGATCCACTTCAGATCGTCAAGCGTCTAGCGTTATGTAGTGCCAAATATTAGTATCCTTAGATATTATGTTCATTTGATGTTAGTGTAATGTGAATGTGATGTTGCATGAACTGTACAAGTGGGCCAAACATTGATAATTATACATATCTTGAAGATTCCAGTACTTATTCACTGCTGAAGATAAACTAAAAGATTTTGTTTTATAAATTTAAATAATTTATATACCTACCTAAGTCAGGTTTATATCTCAAGATCGAAACACGAATCTGTATTCTACAAACATTTCACCCTAGCACATAATCCTCTTAGTACTATTATCACCCCAGTAAAACCCGTATGAGTATAAACATCTTTCACGGGTGGAGGACTGATTTAACGCAAATTGTTATTGCCCTGAAGATATTATTATAGATCCCACAAGAACTATTAACCCCCTGTAAAGTTTTACGCTTGTGTGGGTAAGTGAGTATGACATTGTTTGCGAAGTAAACCGGTGTTGGATAAAACTTCTGAGAGCGAAGAATATTTAAGTTTGAAATGTTTTAAAAGTTTATATGTAAATATGTTTAGTAGGTATAGTGTGGCTAAATTGATTCGATAAGTAGAAATTAGAGTACACTATCAATCACCACATTGGATCGAATACTTATTGAAAGCATTCGCCGTTAATAAGCGTTGCTACAGACGATTTAGACAATAGGAACAATGCACAAACCACTTACCATGTAGGCAGGCTTCGAGCACGATTCCTCACGAATAGTTCTTCCTTTAGACACCTAGCCGGCCAGCCACACACGATTATAAAGTTCCAAAAACACTGTTGAGCACTTGAAGTTTTATTAAGAATAATTGAGTAAAATGTAATGTTTGATGCGCGCGCGCCTTCGCTTTCACGTACAGACACGGAGAGGTTTTTACTGGTTCTGCCACCAGCCTTCTGCTACCAGCCTATGGCGTTGATCTCTCAGACACCGGTAGGATCTGCGCATGCGCCAGCGGAAGTCCGGGCGCCCCATTGGCTAAATAGAACTGCAGCACAGCGAATTGTGATGATTGATAAGTGCATCGGTAAGGCGCGCGAAATTCAAATTGAAAGGTAAACAAGATTTGCGTTGAAAACGGAACATTCCGCCCACCAAAATACCAATAGGATTTTCCCAGAGTAAGAATAAGAAACGGTAATTAACGATAAATATGTTTAAGTTATTATTCTAAACTTAAAAGCTAACAAATGATAAGTTGAAACGATTATACGGAGGGTAGAGGACATAGTTTGACCAAAGGTCTCTTAAGCGAGTGATCCCTGGCTGTTCTAACGGTTGCGACTCGAACTACCCCATCAGGGCCAGGATGCAAGGAAACAACTCGTCCTAATGCCCATTGAAGAGGAGGCCGATTGTCCTCTTTTATAAGTACGATTGAGTTTACAATTAACGGTGTTGAGTCCGTGGTCCATTTTGCTCGCTGAGTTAACCCATGTAAATATTCATTTTTCCAGCGTTTCCAAAATTGTTGTTGAAAAGATTGGATAAGTTGCCATCGATTTAGTCGATTGATTTTTACGTCCTTGTAGTCGAAGTCAGGAACTGCTGTAAGAGGTTCCAGCGTTAAAAAATGACCGGGCGTAAGAACGTTCAAATCGTTGGGATCCGAGCTCAATGGACACAAAGGCCGCGAATTTAAAATTGATTCGATCTGAGCGAAGAGTGTGGTAAGCTCTTCAAACGTTAAGACCTGATCGCCAACAATACGGTACAAATGACTCTTTGCGGCTTTGATTTGGATTTCCCACACCCCTCCAAAGTGGGGAGCAGAAGGTACGTTACGTTTAAAATCTATTTTTTCCGCATGAGAGGCTTGTTCGATACATGACGCTAGTTGTGAACTTGCACCAACGAAATTCGTACCGCAGTCGGAGTGAATAACATTGCAGCGGCCGCGACGAGAAACGAAGCGACGCAATGCCGCGATGAAGCCGTCAGTCGATAAAGTAGAAACCACCTCAAGGTGCACTGCTTTTGTGCTCAAGCATACGAATAAACACAAGTACGCTTTATCGATTTTAGCAGCACGATGAAGCCCGAGCTTAATTCGAAAAGGCCCTCCTAGATCGACACCTACGACAGCGAAGGGTTTTGCCTGATTGACACGAAAGGCCGGAAGGTCGCTCATAAAGGGTTGCAAAGGTTTCGGTTTAAGACGGTAGCATCTTATGCATCTTGAAAGATGATGACGTACAGCATGCTTTGCCGCAAGTATCCAAAACTGTTGTAAAATCAGATAGTTGGTTGTGTTCAGACCGGGATGAAAATTGTTTCGATGAATAGATTCGATTACAGCTGATGTAAGAACACTCTTTTTGGGCAATAATGCGGGATACTTATGTTCGAAGTCAAGATCGGAGCGCGATAGGCGCCCGCCTACTCTGAGTATACCCTGCTCGTCCAAAAACGGATTTAGTTTACGAAAACTGCGAGGTAACTGTATCTTTGATTGTAATTTGGATATAACATCCGAAAAACAACGCTGTTGGAAATGTTTGACGATAATTAGTAACGCACGATGACGCTCAGCGTCCGTTACGAAAAGATTATCTGATCGCGGAACAGTGTTACGCATGTTATTACAAAACCTGCGAACGTAAGCGATAATGCGACAGATTTTATCTAAAGAAGAATATTTTTCGAATAGCCGATCAATTATAGACGTGTGATTAACGCTTTCGATTTGATCCGAAACGAGAACCGTGGTGCGACGCTGCTCAGAGAGCACCGCATTGTCATCGTTTGAGCGATTTTTCGATGTATCGATCGGCCACTCAGACTGTGGTTGAGACAACCATTCTGGGCCCGCCCACCATAGGGCATTGTTTAGCAAATCGTGAGGCAATTGCCCACGCGAACAAACATCTGCAGGATTTGTGACAGATGGTACGTGCCTCCAGCACTCGGTCGGTACGATATCTTGAATGTGACTTACGCGGTTTGCAACGAATGTCACCCAGCGAGAAGAAGGAGCTCGCAACCAGGATAAGGTAACGGTGGAATCACACCACAGATAAGTGTCATGGACAGGAATCCGCAGCGTGTCCTTGACAAATTTGATAAGGTCTGTAAGCAAAACTGCACCACACAGCTCTAAGCGAGGTAACGATTGACGTTTTAAAGGAGCTACACGAGCCTTTGCACATACGAGAAAGACGCGAACGGAGCCGTCAGACTCGATAACACGCAGGTATATAACGGCGCCATATGCTGCTTCGGAGCTGTCACAAAATCCATGCAGTTGATATGATTGAGCGCTATCGGTAGCGTATTTACGTGGAATTTTAAGATTCCTAACTTGAGGAAGCTGTTCAGAGAACTTTTCCCATTGAGAGATAATTTCCGGTGGGGGCTTATCATCCCATGAAAGACCTAGAATCCAAAGCTTTTGAATAAGACATTTGGCATGAATTGTCAAAGGAGATAGAAAACCCAGAGGATCGAAAATTCTGGCAACCTCACTCAAAATCGTTCGCTTGGTGCACGGTTGATTAGATGGATTAACGGTAAAGACGAACGAATCCGAAGCAGGCTCCCACTTAAGGCCCAGAACCTTGATAGTTGTGTCTTCAGTTTCGGTAAAAGTGATTGCTTCTGAAAGACACGCCTCCGCGGGAAGATCGCTAAGTAGCTCGGGTCGGTTACTCACCCATTTTCGGAGCTCAAACGAGCCAAGACCGAAAAGAGCGATGAGTTGAGTTTTGATTTCTCTGGCGTCCTTCAGCGATGAGCTTCCGGATATGACGTCATCAACGTATATGTCGGAAGTTAAAACGGTTTTGGCCTTTGGGTACTTGTGACCCTCATCGTTGGCCAGTTGCTGAATAGAGCGGCACGCCAGGAATGGAGCGGAAGACACTCCGTACGTTACGGTATTTAATACGTACTCTTGAAGAGGCTCATCTGGGTGAGCTCGCCAGAGAATACGTTGATAATCACGATGTTGAGGAGCTAGGTTGATTTGACGGTACATTTGGCGCACGTCTGCCATGAAGACAATTGCGTGCTCACGGAAATGAAGAAGGATCTCTACGATATTTGATTGTAGCTTCGGTCCCGTCAGCAGCGAGTCGTTTAGCGATTTGGAAGTTGCATCTTTAGCCGAGGCGTCGAATACAACGCGAAGCTTCGTTGTAGCGCTGTCGGGACGTAGCACACAATGGTGCGGTATATAATACTTGCCTTGACCCATTTGCTTGGCAGGTACCAGAGTCATGTGACCACTGTCGATATAGTCAGTCATGAACTCCACGTATTGTTGGTTTAAATTGTGATCGCGATACAGACGCCTTTCAATGGCATGAAAGCGTCGTAAGGCTATCTCTCGAGAACCTTCAAAGACTGGCTCCTCGTCGTCCTTGAAGGGGAGACAAACTACATATCTACCTGTCTCGTCACGGTAGTGATTACTGAGAAAACTATTTTCACAGCGTTGCTCTTCTGGGGTCAATCGGGAAGATTGTGGAACGTTATCGATTTCCCAGAAACGTTGAACAATTTTGTTTAAACTATCGTCTACGGTAGAAGGGGCTACTCCTAGTAGACTGGACGATGCGAGTCTGGACTTCCCAAGAAGAAGCCAGCCGAAGACTGAGTTGAAAGCTCGCGGTTGAGAGGCGTTACCCTTCAGACGTTGTTCGAGAAGTGACTCAGCAAAGACGTCGGCACCTAACAAGACGTCGATTGGACCAGGGATGTCAAAACCAGGATCAGCTAGCGGTAGTGTTTTGACCTCCTCCCATCCTTTCGTATTTAGCCTTGCTATCGGTTGATCTCCGCAAATGCTCGGTATGACGAGCATTCCCAGACGAAACTTTACGTTACAGTTGGTGCCAATGTCGCATGTAACAAAGCCACTGACTGAGGCAGGGCTGCCCCCTAACCCATAAACGTTGATATTACCAGTTATAGGTTTTAGATTTAATCGTTGAGCGGCGTGAGCCGTGAGAAAATTGTTTTGACTGCCGGTGTCAAATAACGCGCGAAATGTATGAAATTCACCAGAAGCATCACGAATCTGGACGAGAGCTGTTGCCAGTAACACGGTTGTGGTTACGGTTGGATCAGACTGAGTTAACGAATCCTTAGCCACTAAGGTCGCCGAGCTTGCCGCCGGCTCCCTATGTAGCAAAGTGTGGTGTTTACGTCTACATTGTCGACATGAAAACATTGATGTGCACTCTCGCACTGAATGGGATGCGTTAAGACAATTGTAGCACCATTTCTTTTCAGTGGCCACAGCCATGCGCTCATCTATTGATTTTGCCAAAAAATCATTACAGGCCGAGATGTGATGTTCATTGCGACAGTAGGCACATTTACGAATCGGAGTGCTCGAATTGTGAGCAGGTTTCGCTTGTTGTTTATCACCAACATTTTTATGAGTAGTGACGGTGGGAGCGACAAGCGAATGCGTGACGTTATGTCGCTTGAACTTCTGTGAAGTTCCCGGTGTGTCCTTTGAAACGTTAGCGGTTTTATTGGTAACATTCGAAAAGTGCGTGTCGCGAATTAATGCTTCACCTTTAGAGTGTAAGAATGCCCTTAAATGGTTATACTGTGGAAGCTCAATATCGGTATGTTTTTCCTCAAACTCGCGTCTTAATTTGGTATCGAGTTTGGCCAGAACATTATAACAAAGAACAAAATCCCATTTATCGGTAGGTAATTTTAAAGTTTTTAAAATTGTTAAGTTCTCATCGATCGTGTCTAAGGCGCGTCGAAAATCTTGAGCGTTCGAAGTCTTTAAACTAACGTCCAAGATATCACGCCAGCACGTAAACGCTAATTCGCGTTTATCTTCATAACGGGACTTGAGAGCCTCGTACGCACTTAAATAATGTTCACTTGCAACAGGAAAAGTTCTAATGAACGATAAAGCATCACCACTTAAAACTGACACGAGATAGTGAAATTTCTCAATATTACATAAGGAGGTAGAATCATGTATCAACGCGTTATAAGTTGCAATGAACTCAGGCCATTCCTTGATAGCACCGGAAAAAGTTGGCAACGAAATTTTTGGTAACCGCATATTTCCACTGTGCGAACCGGTCAATGAATTATGTTTCGAAGTGTCAGCTTGTTGAGATGAACGTTGTTCAAATTTTCGTTGAATTGCCAACACTTGAAAATACAATTCGTCAAATCGATCCTGAAGTTCATCGTCCTCCTCATCGGCATCATCCTTAAGAAGGTCCAAAATAATAAAATGGGAGTCATGAAAACTATCAGCAATCGTTTTTATTTCATGACAATATGAAAGAAATAACCCTACTTGTGATTCATCGGTATTGGCTAAGGTACCTACTTCCAAAGCCTTCGTTAAGCGATTATATGCTATAGTTCGTTTACGTCGCAAACTGGGCAAATTATTAATAGTGTACGTATTTTCGATACCCTTTTTAATAGTAGGTTTAGATTTACGCCTTGATAGTAAAGACATAATTAATATCAAAACAATAAAACCTGATAGCAACAAATATTCGGATTCGATAAAAAGTTTAGTTGCGAACGTCTTCAGCGAGACCGCGTTCACAAGAATCGACGAGAATCACTGGGGCGGTATTACACGACAACAGGTAATATTGTCACCTCGGTCACCTGAGTTTTAAATTGAAATAAATTAAATTGATAAGGATGAATTAAATGAGCGTTAGGAACACTAAAAACGGTTTGCGATATTCGTTAATGTACGGTAAATAAAAAAATAAAAATCAGTTTTTTTTTGTAAAAACAAAAAACTATGATTTTTAACCTAAAACGGTAATAATGAAAATGTGAACGCACCAAAATTCGTTGAAAATATGACACGATAAACGATACAACGTCACGATAAAAAATATTTCGTAATTTGAAACGAAATAAATTTTCGATAAATAAATATCAAGAGGAAACGTTGAACGGTTGGAAAAAAGTAGTCGAGTTATAACGAACTATCAACATAAAATTATGAGAAGGTGGATTTGCAATATTGTATTATTGCGAACGGTAAAACGGTAGATAATTTTATGCTAATAAGTATAAAACGACAAAAGAATTTATTTTCAACAAATATTCTAGAAACTGATGGAAGCCATCTTAAATCGATAAACGGTAGGTAAGGTACTCAACAAAACAAAATGGAACAAAGACTTGTTTTCCGATTAGTAATTGAAACAAAATGTTATGTTTATTCGTTTTAGCTGTACTAGTAAGTATAATAAGCGTGGAATACGGTAAATGAAGTAGCAATTACTAAATCGAATTGGTATTTGGCGGCAGACTGAAGGTAGGTATCCAAAGTTCCCGGGTTTCGGCACCAAAAAATGTGGCTAAATTGATTCGATAAGTAGAAATTAGAGTACACTATCAATCACCACATTGGATCGAATACTTATTGAAAGCATTCGCCGTTAATAAGCGTTGCTACAGACGATTTAGACAATAGGAACAATGCACAAACCACTTACCATGTAGGCAGGCTTCGAGCACGATTCCTCACGAATAGTTCTTCCTTTAGACACCTAGCCGGCCAGCCACACACGATTATAAAGTTCCAAAAACACTGTTGAGCACTTGAAGTTTTATTAAGAATAATTGAGTAAAATGTAATGTTTGATGCGCGCGCGCCTTCGCTTTCACGTACAGACACGGAGAGGTTTTTACTGGTTCTGCCACCAGCCTTCTGCTACCAGCCTATGGCGTTGATCTCTCAGACACCGGTAGGATCTGCGCATGCGCCAGCGGAAGTCCGGGCGCCCCATTGGCTAAATAGAACTGCAGCACAGCGAATTGTGATGATTGATAAGTGCATCGGTAAGGCGCGCGAAATTCAAATTGAAAGGTAAACAAGATTTGCGTTGAAAACGGAACATATAGATTTCTTTTTGACACTTCAAAGCGGTTGCTGCCAGAGATGGGCGCTTGGATAAATTTCCGGAAGGTAAAAATGGGAAAGAATGGGTAGAATTGGTAAAAATTAATTTATACCCATTTATACCCGATATTTTTTATTTATACCGGGAAGAAATTAAAATGAAAGTAAATTATCCTTATTTTCTTTAATACTGATAAAATAATAATTAAAGTATAAATATAAGGTGTGTTTTAATTATAAGGAAGATAAATAACTAGTTGTTTTCGGTTCAAATATTAAAAAAACATAAACAACAGATTTAAAATCATATGTATTCAAATAATATTTTGAAAATAATGATGCATTTTTAGTATATGGCTGTTTAAAGTAGAATTAACAAAAAAATCAAAACATCTTCAGTTGTATTATAGACTAACTTTTGCCCGCAGCTTCGCCCGCGTGAATTTCCTTCGGGAACAGTGCTTTTTCCCGGGATGAAAAGTATCCTATGGCCTTCTCAGTACTTCTAACTATGTGTATGTGAAATAGGAAGATTGGTTGAGTAGATAAAGCGTGAAGAGGTAACAAACAAACTCACTTTCACATTTATAATATTAGTTAGGATTTGGAGGTAACTTCGCAATATTTTTCTATCGAGAAAATTTTATGCAAGCGTGTTTTTGAGAGAGTTAGTAATTAAGTTCCATAACGACCGGTCCTGCGCTGCCCGCATCCGGTCGTTATGGAAATCCTTGGGGGAGGCCTTTGTCCAGCAGTGGACGTCTTTCCTCTGACAGAGAGAGAGAGTGTAATTAAGTTGGCTGACATTCGTGTAAGGCGGGCCTTACGATTCGATGATCGCCTAGCCGTTCAATAGAATTCCGGCATTTGGCAAACTTGTTCGTCGCCCCGGCATAACATTTATCGTCTAAAACCAGTTGGCTGCGAATGAGTCAGAATAAAGATACCTATATCTTGTCAGGTCTTTTTGTAACCAAAACGTAAATTGTACACTTTATAAGTACTTTTATACACAGTACTTAATTTAAAAACTAAATATGCGCTTATTTCATAATAAATCTTAACGATATATTGTAAAATATCGTAATTACAAACATTTTAATTGATTTTAATTTTTACCCGGTATAAATTAAAAATTCCTGGGAAAATATGGGTATAAATGGATAAATTTCCGAGTCTCGGAAATTTATCGGGTAAATGCCCATCTCTAGTTGCTGCAGATGTATAATACGGAACTCGGATGAGTTCCGTATTATGTCATAATTCATGTTTGTTAATGTTTTTAAGTCTCACTATGAAGAAGGAGCTCAAGAACTAGAACAAAAATGTTAAATGTAATAACACCTACTACACACAAAAATGAAAATTATAAAAATAATTTTATTGTGCGTAGTCCAATTTTCGTCCAAGGCGTGTTAAGCTCCTACTTTCTATACAAAATAATAATTTTGTGGGATACATAACTTGACAAACTGCCACAAATCGTAAAAATAAAAGTGTGACGAGGATCCGCTAATGTCAGGAAGTCACTTGTGATTGCCGATCAATTTGTCACTTGGTCGCTTGCTCTTGCTGTGAGTGCACTGACCTTATTTTTATTATATTTATAAATATTTTCTTTTACTTACACAATTAATGATTGTATAGTCTCTGCCTACTTTCGTGGGAAACAAGCGTGATGATTCTAGTTTTTGATTTTCGAATAATAACATTTTCATGTGGATTAAGTTTTTATTCAATGAATACCTATTTGTTGAATGATGATTACTAAGATAGTCGTTGGGTGTCTTTCAATTCATTATGGTCATTAGACCACGACCCTCAGTCATGAGGAAAGGGAGGAAAACTTGTTGACATACCTACCTAAAGTATAAATTAATGAATTAAATTGTGTCCTTATAATTTCTTTACTGTTCACTTATTTGAGGACTACATAGAAATCCTAGTTTATGCTGTCTTCATGTATCTATCTAATATTATTCACAGGTAGATACTTGAAACTGCTGAAACATGAAGTTGAATAGTAATAGTGGTAGGTTATCTACTAAAATATCAGCCAAGAATAGATTACACAAGAGAAAACATGATGAGTCTAAAAGCTTTAAAATAAGTCATACTTATGTGTGTCATACAAAGTTAAGCCAGGCCTTTAACCTATATTCGTTAATAGGTGTATGTATCGGAGACAGATTATTTGAGTTTGACAGCAGAAACAAAGTTTGTTCAGACTTTGCAAAATATAACTTTCTTCTGAATTTGTAAAAAGTTTGTTGTATCGTGCCAAATGTTTGCAAACTGTGATGTAAATTACAGCTGACGGCCTAACAATTCATTTTAAGTAATACAAATATAATATATACACAAAACCACCCATTTCATTTTCGCCCATTTTAGCCCACACATTGAAGAATTGGGTGATAACTGGGTTAACCTGGTGTGACTGTACCTAGCGATTGACATTGTTCTATGTATTAATCAATATGTTAGAATGTTAGTTCTGTGTTAGTTCTACATAAATAAATGTAACTCGTCATTTGTTCTGCCTTTTTCAACCGACTTCCCAAAAAAGGAGGAGGTTATATGTTTCGATGTATGTATGTTTTTTTTTTATGTATGTTCGCCGATTTCTCCGCCAATTGTGGACTGATTTCCAAAATTGTTTTTTTATTCGTAATGGTGTATTCCTAAGTTGGTCCCATTTTAACCACGTCAGAATCTGTTCGGTAATTTTAAAGATACCTAACAAAATATAAAAATACCAACATTGCATTATAGAGCAAAAGCCCGCGACAGCATGCCCTTCCTTATTTTATTAAAACTCAAGATTTTCTGTGTATGTCCCCAACATAGAAATAGCGATTAGTGACTATAAAAGTTGGTTCATGATTACTTTGGCAGATTACTGTAGCAATAACATTGAAAGTGGTAACTCAATTTCCTCAAAGTAAAGTTTTTTGAAGATTTTATTCCTAATAATAATAGAAATCACGCCATCCATTACCAGGCAATTGGTGCAGATATAAACCCCTGCTAGATATTGTAACCTTACTAAATTATAATTATATTTGTTTTATTATAAAAGTTTAATTTAATATTACTTTTGGAGGCCCCAAGGTTGCTTTTTTTTACCTATAAAAATCATCCTTACTATCCATATTACCTGCATAAGCAACTAAGATCCAAACTTTATACCTAGTCGCTAATATTTTTTACCCGTATATACCATGCAGAGGAAAATTCAGCATTTATAAAATAAGGAAGGTTTGGTCGTCACGGGCTCTCGGTCTATTTATCTGCCAAAATAATAGACAATTTGACATGTTGTGACATTTCAAATCAAACTCTTAGACATAAAAAGTTTCGAATTCTTAATTCTTTATTTTCGGCCAGTGAAAGAAAAGTTTTTATTAAACTAAAAATGATAAAATAAAACTTTTTTCCAAAAAAAATGAATGACTTCCAACATAAAACTTAAAATCATGAAATAACAATAAAGAAAAATGTATTAGCATTCTACCTACTGAATAAGGTGAAGTCGGTGCCAAATTGAATATTAAATAATCTAAGTTAATATTAGAATCATGTATATAATACCTAGCTAAACAATTACATAACACCCTTACTCCTGCACTTGGCACCGACTTCACCTCATTCAGTAGGTAGAATGCTAATACATTTTTCTTTATTGTTATTTCATGATTTTAAGTTTTATGATGGAAGTCGGTAAAATTTTCTAAAACAATTTGTAAGATTTGACCGGAACAAATTGCAAGTAAAATAAAATCTTGTAAAATATTAAAATGACCTTAATTTGTTCAAAGAAAGTAGAAATAAGTTTTCTTTTATATTAACCTCAATACCAACATGCCCCGCTATCTTACGTTTATTTGAGTTCGTCATGTTTCTTCTATCCTATACAAATCTCTCAGGATTTGAACCACAGATTTGAACAAAACAAAGTTCGGATAGGATATCACGGCAAAGTAAAGAAATAATGGAACATAATTATGTTTACATCTGATCTGCAAATATAATTTTGCTTTGCGTTACCTAAGGGCATGATGGTATCTAAATAACTTATGTTGGCACATACATAACATATTATGTTATGCTTTTCTGTATAGCCACTAAACTATATTCTCAATTCAGGTATAAAATATTCACGTGTTGTGAGCATTATTTCTATAAAATAAATTTCTTGTTTTGGCTTCTATTAACAATGCATATACACTACATATTCCCAATTAAGTGAATATGAACCTAAAAACTTTGGAGCTCAGCAAATGTTTCAAAAATAAATTAAAATTAATTTTTATCGGGACGTAAAATCGTGATTCGATAAATTGAATGATTTGCCTTGTCATTTTAAAATTAATCTTAGCTTTGTCATCGAAGAGATAATGGATGAACATAATTAAGATATTTAAGATCCGATTTTTATATTTGTAAACGGTAATCATTTTGAGCGAAAAAATAGTATCTACTGAAATTAAATTATTTAAAATATAAATTAATAGGTACTTAGATTGGATATAATTCCTACCTACTTATTTATTTATCTACTATGTAAAACTCCTACAGTACAATCCGTCCAGTAGATTTTTCGTGATTGAGTACCAAACATCCTCACAAACTCACATTCGAACTTTCGCATTAATAAATATTAGTAGGATTAGTAGGAAGTAGGAAGCCTGTGATGTCGAAATAATTACAAAGGCTATACATACAAAAACACTGATTCAATCTAAACTTTGTTCGAATTTATAACTGCATGCAATCAGATAAATGATAAAATATTTTTTTTTTGTACGCATTCTAATGGGTCAGGAACTATTCCACTCGATCAGTGTCAATAGCACAACTGGAGCCTCCATCGGTTATCGTAGCACCTAACTCTAGATAAAATTGATGAATGCCACTTTGACGTCAGCTGTGTCTAAAATCTGAACAAAAGTTCATATTTCAACAGTATTTTCGAAAAGTCAATCAAAGTATGAACAAATTACTCAGGTATGCAAATGGTCTACTAGTGTTAAACATTCAAAACTTGCTTGAAAATAAAACGTTATTCAAATACAGGTAAATTGATTACGTTGAAAACGTTCTTCAGTAAAATAAGAGCGAAAAGAAATTAATTAAAAACTTTTGTAATTTCCACGACAAACGGTTACTTTCTTATACGTTTTGGAAATGGAAATCGATAGCAAATTGCTTTGGCTGCTGGTGTCGCAATGTCGCAATAAATAAAAGCTATAAAATCGTATCCAAAATTATATAATTTTTAACATACACTTACAATATATCTTGTTGGCAAAACAACAAAACTGATTTTCGTACAATGAGTGAGTTGTCTCTTATTTCTATATTTTAACTTAAAGTGTGCAAGAACTTATCGATATATAGCAAATGTGCAAAATATTCTCAAATATTATCAGTCCTAATTTTCTTTTTTTCGATCAATCATAGGTGTACCATTGTGTCCTATTTTAAAAAGGGTATCTAGACTCATTACATTTGTTGTAGGTATGAAAGATTTGATAAATAAATCATAATGATCGATCACATAGAACTTCGGTAATTGTGGAATGTAAAATTTATTTATTAGCCTAATTCTGGTAAAAAAACAACTCTCCTTCTCGATTTTTGCCATTAACATGGAAAGAAGATTATTTTATTGTATTCATTATCATAAAAAATAAAAATATTAAGCAGTACCTACGTAAAATTTCTCGGTGTTTGCTTAGGATAAATTGTTCATAAGAAAATAATTATTATAATCATATAATAATTACGTAGTACCTAGTACGTAATTATGATTATAGTTGTTAGAAACACTTCTCAAAACCTCTCAGTAATTTGTTTCTGTGTAGTACTTCATCTGCGAGTGTACTACAGTCCTATTTTCTATATGAAACCCTCGATGGTGTTTTTGTACTGAACTTTATAACAAGTTCTATTTTTTGTTGTTGTAAATTTCGTGTTTAATTTCAAGCTATCGCGTAAAGTAATAGTACATTGTTAACGAGTGGGTGAAAGTAACCTTTTTAAGTCCCGAGATGGAATAGTTCGAGGAACTTAAAAAAGTCTTTCACCCGAGGTAAACACTGTGCTTTTCATTACGAATACATGGAAAGTAAAAATAAAAACATGAATTAGCTAAAGAAATGATGAGTGAACTATACGGAAGCATAAACAAAACTCTAAACTTGAAAAAAACGATGATCGGATTACGGCTTTAGCTTCTAGCATATTTTTTTTTCTGTGGCCAACTAACTATTTAGCTATTAGATTCTTTTCATTTGGTTCCATCATTGAAAAAATGATAAAAAAATCTATATTATAAAAAATTGTAAAAATATATATTCTTTAACTTCATGTTATTTCAATTTTACATAATATGTTGAATGGAATATGTTTTTATAGAATAACGTGAAAATAGAACTAGTTTTTCTTTTAAATAATTTGACAGCTGTCAGTTGAAAACGATTCTCCCTAGGGCTGAATAGTATTACTTTCTCCACGCTCCTCAGGCAACTTCAGACTTACTTCTAGAGCAGAGGTTCCCAAAGTGGGCGATAACGCCCCCTTGTGGGCGCTGCAGGTCTCGAGGGGGGCGGTAAGAGACCAAGAAAGAAAATGTTTTTTTTTTTTGCTAGGAGCTTTATTTAGCTAGGAGGCCTCTTAAACAACGACTGCAAGAGCTCTCGACTCTCAACAACAACTTGTGAACATCAACTAATATGAATTAAAAGATTGCTCAAACTCGGTTCTATATTTTTCTCCGCGTAGTTCATATATCTGTCCAATTTTATTGAATATAGAAAAAATAAAAATCATGTCAATCGGTCGCTCCGTTTCGTAATGAAAGTAGACACAAACAAACAAATAAAAAGGCAACAGACACACTTTCGCATTTTAATAGTTATTAGTACTCGTAGATATCTATCATGTTTTAACAAGTTTTTGTTAAATAACCCGAATTGTGCATTCCTGTATCAGTTTGCTGGTTCATTGAATACTTGTTCGGACTTGTTGAGTACGATTGAGCGTCGAATGAGATAAGGTCACAATAATTAATTAATTTAATTTGAAGTTATAGTGGTTTTTAAAAAGGTGAAAAAATGGGGGCGCTAAAAAAATATTTATTCTCAGAGTGGGCAGTAGACAAAATAAGTTTGGGAACCGCTCTAGAGTATGAGTAATGAAAAATGACTACGCGGTAGCTTGATAATTGATGCAGCTCGCTCTGGTAGACAGAATAATAAATTAAATTGTCATTTAATGTATTAAATATTACATCATCGTACATAATACATCAAATATTTGTGTCTATTTTATTGCATTGGATACAAATCTGTTAAATAGATAAGAATTGCATAACAAAAAAAATTGTCGACCTCCGTGGTGATCACTCCGGACTGTTACACTGCAGTGTAACAGGCCCCCAGTGCACTGGGGGCCTGGTTTCGATTCCCGATCGGGTCAAGATGGAAAATTATATTTTTCAGATTGGCCTGGGTCTTGAATGTTATCTATTAATGTATTCGTTATAAAATATAGTATCGTTGAGTTGTATTTCTTATCACAAGTCTAGAACTTACTTTGGGGCTAACTCAATCTGTGTAATTTGTCCGTATAAAAAAAAACCGGCCAAGTGCGAGTCAAACTCGCGCACAGAGGGTTCCGTACACGCAAAGCATTTCACATTATAGCTCTAACTAAAGGACCAACTAGTTTAAAAAAAACAAATTTAACTTTGCAGTTAGATCCCTAGGATTCATACTGCATAGATCATAAAAATAAGTTTGTAACACTTTTTTTAAACTTTCAACAATATATTTACAACTTTCAGATTTATTCCTGTATAAGTACTGTAAGACCTTGCTTTTTGCCAAATTTCATAATTTTAGGTCAACGGGAAGTACCCTATAGGTTTTGATTACTGTCGGAAATAGCAAAATATGCCAAAAATCGCAGCATTTACGGTAATAACTCCTTGACGTATAATTTTTTTGATTATTTTTTTAGACCGTGGATCCGAATATTCGATAATAATTTTAACTTGATGCCTTTAATCATTCATGAGAAAAAAAAGTTTGACAGACAGACAGACAGACAACAAAGGGATCTTATAAGGGTTCCGTTTTTGCCTTTTGAGGTACGGAACCCTAAAAAAGAATATTTAAAAAAGGGGGCACAATTCGTTTTATTTAAACATCAATTTGGAACCAACTTTAGATGAAAGATAACACATTTCCTATAAGAAAAAATAAAGATTTGATATCATACAAAAAACAAGAAAATTGTAAGTTATAATAGTTTCCCATTTCTAAAGTCCTTCTGCAGTTCTACTACGACACACCAGCTAATAGCTTGCTTGCAGGGCTTAGCTATGCTTGTTTATCGCCTTTGCTCTACGAAATATAAAATTTCGGGTTACATTAATCATTAAAGAAGCCTCCGGTACTAATTGGAAGCTAGGACAGGATGCTAATGGATTTACTGGAGCACTTAAGGTCTGTCTGTTATATAATGCTGCAGGGCTAAGCTATGCTTGTTTATCGCCTTTGCTCTACGAAATAAAAACTTCGGGTTACATTAATCATTAAAGAAGCCTCCGGTACTAATTGGAAGCTAGGACAGGATGCTAATGGATTTACTGGAGCACGTAGAGACGTATGAATTAATTAAACCACGCTGGTCAATCTGCATGCTTGCATAGGGCCAATATTGTAATAATGGGAATAGTTCCGTGATACTACCATATAGCATGTATTATATTATCTGTGGTGAATATACCACAGAAATCGGATTAACTAATATAAACCAGACAGAGAGAATTTTTCATACTATGTAATAGAAGGGAGGGACTGAAACTGAATTTTTAGTTTCGTTTTAAAAATGCAAGAATTTTGAATCTCAAAAAGAGTTGATACGGAGTTTGATAAAATAATTTCTGCTTATATATTATAATTTTTATTGTTTATAATTTGTTGTTTTCTATACATTTTATAGGTCAAAATTTTGATTCACATTCCACAGTTCTTCCTTAATTCTAATTTGTAAATTTTCCGGATAATTCATCTTGTGAGTGTGTGTGTGTGTATACTTATATTAGCACACATCCGTTCTTGGCATATTTACGGACTGACGAACATAGAGTTATGGAGCAAAATGAAAAACATTCATAACGCTGCCGTATTTTGCATACTCAGAATCTCGTTTATTTATTTTTACCTCTATTTTATCGTTTAGTGGCTAATAAATAATGCTATTTATTACTCACTAAAAGCTGTGCTAAATGTCAGTTCATGTATAAATCCTGCAGATATTAACTCTATATATAAATCTAGCTCCGGAATTTGTTAGAACTGAAAGACAGATTTTATTTCAGATGACGTCTAAAATTCTCAAAAACAATACCTAAATTATATAACAGAGCTTTACTGGATCTAAATTAGTTATTTTTTTATCCGTTTTAGAAGTTCAAGAGTTCAGTCTTAAAATATATTTCTAGTGTACTACTATCTGTACTGTGTGTGTAAAATATATTTGTAGTAAAGTCAATGATGATAAATTTATCTCCATACAAAAAAAAAAATAACATGCTACTATTAAAAATATATTTTTAAATCACAGCCTCAATTAGCAAAGTTTCATTTCGAATTCCTCCCACGCGGCAGCCTCGGGAAACAGCCAGTTAGTACTCAATAAGCCAACGTAATATTTTAAATGTGTTTGATCATGATACTGTACTGTCTGTCTCCGAGGAAATCTCGTTTATAATTAATGCAATTTACGTGATACCAGCCGATGGGAAATAGTGCATGCTATGTCATATTCTACACCAAAATAACTACTTTACTTAAAATTTATGTATACCAACTCTTTCTCTTTCTCAAGCCTTCTCGCGTTTCATTTGTGGTCGGCTCTCCTCGTCATTCTCCGCCAGATTATGTATACCGACTAATAAAATAAAATAAAAGGCACTAATTGTACGGGTTTGCTGTTTAGTTTCCGTACATATAAAATGTTAAATAAAATGATGTAGACGTATTGTGTCCATGTTAGACAAACCCGGGTGGCAAATATGAAATGTAAACGTAGGCATCAAATGTGTTCTGCTTGGTCTGAATGTTTTGCCGTTTTGGCAGACACTTCATTTCACGTTTATTATGTCGCAGATTTTGGAATAGAGAAAATATTAATTAGGTACTTTATTATAGAAAATACCATACACAGAATCGCCCATGAGAGGAATATAAAGAAGAAAAAGAAGAAGCATTACAAGAATCTAATCAGACGCTTTTTAAGTAAAAATGTATCTAAAGATAAATTATATGTAGGTATAAAAGTCTTACTAATGAAAAGGGACGCGTGGGTAAAAAATGGAAGTTTGTCGTAGGAACCAATGGGAAATCTTACTGAGTAGGTGTATGGTTAGTACTTTGGCTATAAATATATTTATACGTAATGAAACGGAGCTTTTCAGCAACATTTCTTTTGACGCATTTATACGACTTTTCTCTTTTGTGAGATTCGAAAACAAAATTGGATATTTTTATTCAGTGAATAAGAAAGTTAAATGAGAAGTGTATCTGAGCTAAATGATTTCATGTTCAATGAAGTTTGGGTGTTAGATATGCATTGTTAAGCAAAGCATAATCATGTTAAGTGAGGTACTTTTGTAACTAAAAGAGGTACAGTCGACCGCACCTCAAGTTACCCTGCATGATTTCTTATGCCGCGGCCGCAGAGTCGAATTTGCAATGAATTTGAGTAGGTTGATGTGCTGTTGACTGTACCTGTAAATGAGAATATTTTTCATCTTTTCCGTAAATCCGTTACGTCATTAACAAATACTCTTTATAATTGATACAACTCATAATAGCTCCATCAAAACTCTCAATGATTGAAGATCGTATGCTTATTGAATTAAATGCGTAGGTTGTGTAGGTACTTGTACATTTAAATGACCCCAAAAAGTAGACGCAATAAACTGAGTTATAAAATAAATTTGCGGTTTTATAAAAGCAAGCTTCATTAACGCTGATTCACTGGGTACTGCAAAACATGAAACTTAGCTTAACTCTACATAATGAATCCCTTCCTGGATTCATTGTTGTTTTTGGAGTCTCATTTTTGTATGTGTTGTATCTTTTTGTAACTAGTAACTGACTTGAACATATTTATTTTAACATTTTCTGCAGTTATTAAAAACTTCCTACAGATTAATTTAATCGAAAATTTATTTCTTTTTTTTCCTACAGATTGTATAAAACTGTACATTTTACCACAGCAGCCTCGTTTCATGGCTGTACACGCGGAATAACCCACTATTTTCTAGCGTTTTATTCTGTCTCGCTACCGATGTTTAACTCCAATTTCATAGATTAGATAAAGTGCCCTAGTAAATGCGTGAAATGGCTTTTTATTTTCCTTCTAATACATTTCAAACATGAGTAAATTTTTGTGATTTGAGGATTGCATATCGAAAACGGGATAAAGGAAAGCAATTTAATTAGAATTAAAACCATTTTGAGTATCACGTGTCTGACAATCCCCAGTAGACATGTTTAGCATTGGAAAGCTTTAGAAGCTGCATTTCGTGTGGCGTCTGAAAGTAAAACTCGAAGCGTAATTCATGCTTCAGAAACCCGGAATCTAATCTAAATAACTACAGTGAACTAAGAACGTCCACGAATTTAATATGTTTAATATTGCTCTTTCTTTTATCTTTTAAAAACAAACGAAAAATATATAAACTACCTAACTTTTTGCTTATTTATGTTCATCGTGAGAATATCATAATAATCATTAGACATAGGTACAGAAATAATGCAAGTATGACATAGGTACACCCATAAGCCTTGCTATTTGTTTAGGTATAGTTGAAAATTTTACCCTGGTCCGAAATATTAGCTTGATTATTTATAGAGTTAATTTCAAGATTAAATAGGCATAAAATAAGGGTTTCCACTGGGGATAGGCAGTAATACGCATTGCTAACTAATAATTGAATTTATTGCCGTAGTGAGGGCTGCTAATAGCTCTCCACTTCGAGATTGGCTTTCAACCCCGTCTGGAACTCTGCATAGTAGGAACATTGCGACGACGACGACAATACTCCTTGTCGTATAAATTCATTGATATAAATTATATTAGAAGCTGTGTAATTTATATTTGGTATAAGTACTAATTAAAATTTTTGAAACATCTACATCATTTATTTTTGGAATGTTAAAATAAACTTGTTAGAAATATGAAGCTTCAATTAAAAAAGTTTTAATCTAAAAATTTTGACTTGTGGTCTTTATATTCGTCTGGGAGTAATGACGTAATACATTTTAATAAGTATTATTAGTGATGCTAAAACTGTAGTAGAGCTACGATCACAGTAATTCATATCGAATATTAATCGACTCGGCTCGTGAATCGATAGCCTCCCATTCATCCGGTGTCGAGCTGCATTACACGCGTGACCACGCACCCTAATAGCGGCTTCTCAAAACATTGCCAATCTAATTTTACCCCCATGTAAGAGAAGGTGTTGTATTTTTTAAACATTTTTTATTAGACTTTTAGTAGAAGACCGTTGTTGATAAATCGCTAACAAAGTTTTTGCTATATTTGGCGAAAGTCAGACCACCCATGATAAATGATGAAACCATATCTCTAGTCATTTCAGGCGTAATAAAAGAAAGAAAGGCTTGAGCTCTGTAATAAACTATGCCTTTCATTTATTGTAAGCGGTGCTTAGTGTGCAATATATTAAATTACATAGCTGAAAATGTAATTATATAGCCCATTGCCTAAGTTCATTTATATGAAGCACCAAATTGCCTATTTTTTTCCATAGAAGTTTTTAAAAGTAATTATTTTGATATGGGACCAAGTGTGAAACATATTCTATTAAACCGATCATTCGAATATACGTGTAATTCACGGCAGATATCACTAAATTACTTATAAGTTACATATGCGATTGTGCTGACTGTTGTAAACCTTTGATAAAGACTGGCAGACAAAGGATGAACAGATTGGTTAATAATAATACCTATATTTCGAAAGAAGGATAAAAAATCCACCAGCTGTCTTGGGGATAAAAAAAATAAATTATTCATTAAAATTTTCTCTGGAAAATCCTTTCTAAATGAAAATATGTTCCTCACTAAACAGTACGAATTTTTAATGGAGGATAATGGGAAATTTATTATAATTAAAATACTAAACAACATTTTTTGTGTTTGTTATGTAATTATGTAAGTTGCCTTTTCGTATTAAATACTTATATTTTTAAGGCCGAGTATTATTTCGGGTGAGTTAATTTACAAGAGAAGGTAGGTAAGTATATTAGAAAATAATAAGTTATGAGTGTATCTAGTTTGCTAGAGGTCACTAAAATAGTAAAGATGTCAATTGTAGATTTTGACATGACTATAAGGATACCACCAAAGGCATTCCTGGTATGGACCATTATAAGTTTTCTACTGATAAATGACTTGCCTGCCAGCCTTAGTTCAAGTAGTAAGATAATACAATGCATAGAATATAGAAGTTGTGGTGGTGAATCTCGGTCATCCCGACATGTAAACCCGCCTTTTCTTAAAGATTATATTGCCTTGTAGATTCTGACTGCACTTTTGCAATGTCAATCTACCTCATGAACGGTCATTTTCATCGACTAAGTACTACTGGCTCTTTGCATTAGCAATAAGCTCGCTTTTGCGCTCATTTGTGTATCTATTTACTTTTTGTCACTTCTTTTCTGTAAATGGTGCAATAAAGTGTTGATCTATCTATCTATCTCTTTGTGAGGGTCTGGCCGTTAGGCCCTCAATCCGCCACGCACACGGCCGCGACGCTCACGAATTTCAAAATCTGTTTGTCCTCGACGCTCTCGGCCGTCTGGCTCACGTTTTAATTTTTTCTTTGAAGAGAAAAATTGAATGAGTAATGTTGAGAGCAAAATTGTTAAAATAAAAATAAGTAGGTATTATTAAAATGATGTAGGTAGGTATGTTTTCTTACGTTTGGTTATAAAAAAAATTAAATTCATGAATGAAAATATAAAATTTTTAACTGTTCTTAGGTATACAAACAAATTTTAATTAAAATGAAAATCAGTAATTTCTGTTTGAACACATTAATTTATTTTTCGTATTAATTAGGTAGGTACCGATGATTGATTTTCTAAAGGTTCAAAAATTGGGATATAAAAGAATAGCACCTAAGGTACGGTGCTATTCTAGAAAATCAAGAAAAACAAAATAATAATAATAAAAGACTATCTATAAATTTGAAAATCATGAAATATGAAAATAAAGAAATCAAACAAAAAATGTTTGTTCTCATTGGTACTTTCTCAAAAAAAAAGTTGATTTGAAAATCATGGGCGTCGTGGCCGAGAGCGTCGAGGATAAACAAATTTTTAAATTCGTGAGCGTCGCGGCCGAGAGCGAGGCGGAATGAGGGCGTAACGTCCGGACCCCTTTGTGAAGGGAAATATCGTAAGGTAATTCATAATTCAAGTGCCGTGTGTATACAACGTCTGTCGTTTTCGTAAATATCCAGTAGGGAAATCTACTCGCTGCTGTGAGATAAGTCGTGCTCATTTGTAATACGTAGCACGAAGACTGGTTTTGTTTACAAATAAATTCAAGTCTTTTAGTATTCCGTAGCTCATTGGAATAACGAATCAAATTTGTTGTCCGTCTGGAAGTAAATTTCTTGAAAACGAGGAGAGATGCAACGTTAGCATACAACAGATTCCTGCCTGAGTAAAAGACTATATTCGCCAATAAAATGTATTTAAGTACTATTAGTACGGTTTTATTAGAAAACATTCTTGGTATATGAAAAAGAAAGTTTCTCTCTCAGCCGAAAGACGTCCACTGCTTGTAAAAGGCCTCCCCCAAGGATTTCCACAATGACCGGTCCTGCGCTGCCCGCATTCATGCGCATCCCGCGACCTTCACCAGGTCGTCGGTCCACCGAGTGGGAGGCCTGCCAACACTACGTTTTCCGGTTCGTGGTCGCCATTCGAGAACTTTTCTGCCCCAACGGCTATCTGTTCTACGAGCTATGTGCCCCGCCCACTGCCACTTAAGTTTGGCGATTTTGTTTTCAAAGTTATAACATACACATATTTATGAAAAAAAAAAATCTTGTGAGTAAATTGAACTGAGTAAAACGTAATATAAATATTACCAAATATTTTTAGATAAATTTAGTAGTAAAGAATCTAGCAGTAGGGAATTATCACAGTAATATCTGGCAAGGATCAAAAGCTCAACGTTGATCCCAAATACAGACAGAGGACGACCTCATTTCATTTCCGCGTTTACAACTAGATATCATGAAAATTTAGAAGGATCTATTTTAAAATATGAAGCGGTGATGGCCGAGTGGTAGGGCGCCCGCCTGTGGATGCAAAATCCCAGGTTCGAATCCTGCCCGGGTCACACGAGTTTGTACACCAATCTGACTCATGTTAGTTTTCATCGACCACCACTTGCTTCCGGTGAAGGAAAACATCGTGAGGAAATCGTGAAATGGAGAAGGCAATGGCAAACCACTCCATTAAAATTGCCAAGAGAGTTGTTGTGTGTGTTTCATTCCATATAATGACCACGACCCTCAGTCATGAGGAAATACGACTAAAGAGAGAGAGATTTTAAAATATAATGTGTTTATTACCCAAATATGTGAAATGTTAGCAACTTGTTGCAAAAAGTCTATTCAATCTCTGTCACAAAAAGTAAGATTGACCAGATCTTTAGTTTCTGCATTTCAGTTCGAAATTGAAGATGTAAGTTTCTAAATAAAATCAGAAAAATAATGGATTGAATGGGTCAGTCAATCTCAGTCAATCCGATTTTTAATCATCACGTGGAGATTTCAAGTTTTAATAACAAGAAAAAAATGAACCGACTTCCGTCATAAAACTTAAAATCATGAAATAACATACAAGATACAGGCAGATTTATCAAAAAGTAAAATGTATTGGCATGCTACCTATACTGATTGAGGTGAAGTCTGTGCCAAGTGCAGGAGTAAGGATTGTGTAATTGTTTAGTTAGGCATTTTATTTATACTACATGATTCTAATGTTAATTTAGATTATTTATTTTTTAATTTGGCACCAAACCTTTCTTATTTTTAAAATGCTGAATGTTTCCCTGTGTGGGATATACGGATAAAATAGAGTAGCGAGTAGGCATGAAGTTTGGATCTTAGTTGCTTATGCAGGTAATATGGATAGCAAAAGTGATTTTTATAGGTATAAAAAGCCCTTGCATGGAGACCTCTCAAAGTAACATTAAATTCAGCTTTTATAATAAAACAAATATAACAATAATTCAGTAAATTTACAATGTCTGGCAGGGGTTTATTATCTTTTTAATATTATTCGGAATAAAATCTTAAAAAAACTTTTACTTTGAGGAAATTGAGCTACCACTTTAAATACGATTGCTACAAATTATCTATCTAAGAAATAATGATGCAACTATTATAGTCGAAATCGCTATTTCTGTGTTGGGGACATGCAAAGAGAGTCTTGAGTTTTCATAAAATAATATATATACATCGAAACATATAACCTCCTCCTTTTTTGGGAAGTCGGTTAAAAATATATTCAGAATTACGATCCCTGTGGAAAAACTGTAGAAAATAAAACTAAATTCTATGTCAGCGTAATCAAAATGTGCGGCTCATCTTATAGTTACATTTCAAGAATATGTGTTGAATGTACACCTGTATTGGAATAGAACTATGGAACCCTCTGTAAGTGACACCGACTTACATCAAACTTACATCTAGGTACCATTATTTTATTTGTAAGAACGTCTACTTTTATACAAAAGCCACTGTCAAGTCTAAGTAGAAAAATATGTATTTCACACCCTGTCTAAAACTCAATATCATATTACTTGTTGTCCATTTGACAACCTTTTATGATGTCTATGATATTATATGAACTTATTTTTGTTTTACATATAAAGTTATCTTATTAAGTTTTGCCTTTGAGAGGATAAAATTTTCCCACATATTTTAACGAAGAATTCTGATGAAGTCTGAATTCGAGCATTTATTAATAAACGACAAGACGGGACATTGTTCTGTTCGAATGGTATTATTAAAATTTTAATATATACTGGGGATTCCTCCACTCATAGGCGATGGGCTAGCAACCTGTCACTATACCTGAATCTCCATTCCATCAGAGAGCCCACTATTTAGCTAAGCGGGGCTTTCGAGTCACACGACTCTTGGCTTTGTCTACCCCGTAAGGGATAAAGACGTGATTCTAATTATTGTATGTATGTATGTAATACATACTTACACACACACAGACAAATGCGATTAATGTAATGATAATTTTATAGTCCTAACTCTGATCCAGAATCCTTAAAAAATAATTCATTTTGAGAAGTAGAATTGAATACGATGGAACCATGTTAACAAATTCGAAGTCATTATAATAATCAGAACAGCAACGTGAACGAAATATCTATCGAGACTTCCCATGTTTATTTGATCCTTGTGACGTAATTGCATTTGTTGGGGCTAAATTAATGAGGACGCCTACGTAATACGGAGCTAAATCGTATGTGGGATACATACGATTTAGCTCCGTATTATTATTACGATAGTATATAGTACTCTGTGCCCATTAATACCAGAAGCAATGGGGTTATCACTGGAAGCATAACTTGCTTCCAGTGATAACCCCATTGCTTCTGGTTGGTGATGATCCAGCATTCACACAAAAAATATATGTGTTTTGTATCAACTGGGGGAGAGACATTATTAAAAAGGCCCCTGAGTTACATCAACGTCTGCTATAGCTTACGTATAAAACACAAAAAGCTTTATTTTATAAAATTTTGAAACAAAGATTGTTTTGAAGATTTTTTTTGAGACATGCCTATCGACATCCAACCTCACTGATTTGAGAATTCATCATAAGATTTTTTGAAAACACGATTCGCTGAACTCCAATCCCTAAGCTTAGCGCGCCCACGATCGGGCAGACAGAACGTCAGAACGCAGATATACTTGTGGCTAATCCTGTCTTACTCCATACTGATGTAGATGCGAAAGTTTGTGTCGTTTGAATGGGACTTTCTTGTTTTTCACACAAAAAATATGTACTGGAACTTAATTTGGCAAATGGATACTTGGATAGAGTACTTACTTATGTATGACAAATTAAAAGGTGAACTTATCTTGAATAGGTAATCAGAATTCAGACATAACTAATTTGATGTTAGAGTTCAAGTTGTGTCTACGTTGTAGGTAGGTATATATTGTACAGTCAAGCGTCATAAGTGCAGTCATACCTCGAAGACCTTATTGCCTAGCCTTAATGATCATAATGCCTTGTAGATTTTGACTGCACTTTTGACTCTTGACTGTACATATGCCTTCAATCTATATGTATATACACTCTCGAATTATTTAATTAACGAGCATGGGCCTGAGACTTTGATTGATTCCTTGAGAATTTTGGGAAATCGTCTCTTAGTGTTCCCCTATACTTCATAAGGAACCTTCATGCAAAATTTTAGCTTCCTACGTCCAGTAGTTTTGGTCAGTAATGGAATAATTTTACATAGTCATAGTAAATTTTTTTTATTGAAACTTGGCCTTCAAAGAATATATGTCTTTTTCACGTCGATAACTAATTATTTAATCATAATATATTATGTCTCAAAGCTACAAACTACTAGCATTTCGGAATGACCACTGCTGGGAAGAAATGCCGAAAGAAACTCATGAAACAGTCTTGGTCGCCTAACATACGATTACTTACTAATAATTTTCGATAATTATAACTTTTTATCCAAAAAATCTTATTGTAAAAAGTGTAGGTGCTAGCAGCAAATGTTTAGATCTAAGTAATAAATAAAATAGATAATATTTTACATTTGAAGTACTTATTACAAAATACTCTTAAATGCTATTAATTAGCCAGTATGAATCAATGGAACTTGATTAGAGAGTGCCTCGCTGGAACCCAATGGAGCATCCTTACCGAGTCAAAGACTTTCAGCGGTGCGAATCACCAAAACGCCCCAGGTGGTTTGAAAGGAGCCGATTATGAGTGATTCAATATGTTTCCGTCCCAATTGCTCTGCTCCAAATATGACGACAGAAATGTTCTGTATGCTATCTTTTTCGTACTTTTTCCATTAGAATTTTAAGAAGGTTGACGCATAATTACAAAATTCAAGTCCCAAAAATATCTTAAATCGTTTTGGAAAGCAAGAACAAGTATGGCTTGGTAATACTTCGTAAAAAAGTGAATTACTTGATACGAGATATTTATTTATAATAGAAATCGTATTATTTTTTCTTTTCTAGGCTTTGCCCGTAACTTAACTCTGTGTCCCTTCCCCGTAACTCCCTTCATCGTAACTCCCTTCATTACTGTGTTTGTTTTGAGTGTTTTTCTGAAAAGAAGATATTTTATTATCTCTTCGTCATATTTAAACACAGGCTTTGTTTAATTCAATTACCTTAATTGAATGAAACGCGACTTAGAAGGGTAGGTACTTTATTTTATTTTTCATTTATCCTACTAAAATGTGAACAAGGCCCTTTTTCATGAACATAGGGATAAAAAAGATCTTACATTCTATTTTTTTTTTTCTATAAATTGGGAGAAAATTAGGTCATAGAATCCTATCCTAATCCTAACTAATATAATAAATGCGAAAGTGATTTTGTTTATTATTTTTTTGTTACCTCTTCACGCTTTATCTACTGAACCAATCTTCCCGAAATTTCGCATACACACACATAGTTAGAAGTACAGAGAAGGATATACGTTACCTTTCAACCCGGGAAAAAGCACTGTTCCCGTGGGAAATTCACGCGGGCGAAGCCGCGGGCAAAAATCTATAAAAAGATTGGAATTATTAGTCGAATAGAAACACGAGTTCTTTCCTAAGACGAAGTTAGTATTTCTAAGAGTAGCTATTAAAGTGATAAAACATTATATAAATAAAATATAGAGGAAGCTACAGGGTTAACGTTTCTGAATTTTATAGCCTCTTTGATTTAATAGAATGACTCCCATAAAGATGTCGCCATTTTCAACTTTATAGGTGGCCTTATTCATAGAAAAGGTGGAACTGAAGCAGTACAGATGTGGACACAGTGGTCTATCTATGTTATGAACCTTAACCATAACTCTGAAGTGCCCGGTTAGATCATGGTATGTGGGGTAGCGCAATGTGTAATTATATTGTTTTATATTGAATTAGAGATATTTAAAAATTCATAACTAACTGGTATTCCACCTTATTAGTGGTAATGGTCAGGGTCAGCCAATATCTACATTCACATATAGTTAATTGATTATGTTTCATATTTATCAATGCAAAATATTTCGCAAATATTTGCGTTTTGCTCAGAGTGTTTTTGATATAATTCGTTTTTAAAAAGACTGCTTATAATGAGTTTGATAATTACATACAATATTAAAAGTAATATAAAAATCAGTTCATATATCAAGTTTATAATCTACTTTCTAGTCTGAAGCAACAAAGTTCGAGAGCGGAAGCCAAGGGAGTGCAACAATATCGTTATAATACAGTCGTTAGCAGACGCAAAGTTACATATCCTGCGCAAGTTGAGAGATGTATGTAGTTTAACGCTTCAAGCCATGTCTACTAATGCATTTTGCAGTATCTTAACTTTCTAAAGTTTACATAAATTTAAAATGGAAAATGGCCAATGAAAACAAAAAAAAATGTTTTATATCTCTAAATATATACTTAAATCAACAAAAAAATACAATAATAGCGGACATCCACTATTAATTCAAACCTGCAAACAATTATTGACCGAGCGAAGCGAGCGAGGGCTATCCATAGAATTTTTAAGTTCGTTGCGCAACTGAATCGGTTCAGCCGTTTTTAAGATATACGCATAATTTTAAAATAATAATCACGTGGTCTAAGTTCGCGGCGAACCACTAGTATTATTAATAAATTGTATTATTTCCTTGCAATTATGAACTATGAAATCTACTTATTAATGACTTATCAACCTAGTAAATGTAAACCTGTGTATTATACTAAACTGTGGTGCTTACCAACAACTAGTATTAAACTTGAATAGCAGTTAAAATAAACGTGTTTCGGTGTTTCTAAGGTCAATATTACAACATATCTGTAATTGTCCTAGTTCGTACTATTAAAGCTCAGTTTCAAGTAATATTAGGTCTGTATTTACGCAGAGACGTCGAGTAATTAAGATCCCGATTTCGCAATTAGTTAACATGCAACCACAATTGGAAGGGCGAATAGTTATCAATTACATCAACATGAATAATGGTCAATGTACCTAATCTGTGAATAAATTGAATCGAATGAGATGAATTGCTTTAAGGGTAAGCATTATGAATTGCTCATAGCTTCTTGAAATTTATCTCTGACGTTTCTTACCTGTAGAAAGTTAATACTAACTACCTGTCTACCTGTGTACTTACATTAGGCATTTTTGACATGAACGACCAAGTGCTGATCGATGATCGGATCAGAGAATTATGTTAGAACATAAAGACTATATTATGTACCAATGAATGTTAGATCAAGAACTATTTCCGAAATTTACTCACTAATAACTTACATAGAGACATACATCCCTTACAAATATTTACAGTAACACATAGGTACACTGAATAATTTATTATTAAAGATGAAAACCTCGAATCCGTCATAACCTCGACAGAAAGTCAATAAGTCAATATTTTGTGGATTTACGAATTCGTAATACTGCTCTCGCTGATCTGACGTTTCTGATTGACATGCCCCATACATATTTATTAGGTATCCGCATTCCTGTCCATATTCATTCAGGGGAAAACGAGGAAGATTTCGCTTTTAAAATTTCAAAACGAATGTACCAACGTCAGAAAAATAGCTAATACACTTACCTTGTATAATTCCTAAAGTTTCGAATTCCACTCGTTTAAATGATGTGCGCCCTATCTCTATTCTTTCATTTCTTTCGAAAATGTTGGAAGCTTCAGCTTTTAGTCAGTTCTCTAATAATATAATTTTATTTCAGGTAATAAACCCATAGTTACAAAAGAGTGTATAACTAAAACTAAAATACAATAGACATATTGCAATCATAGCACAATACAAGGTTATTTCCTGTTGCTGTCACGGTGTACAGAGAGCCAGTATTTTTGAATGGGACAATCCAGATACTGGGACAGTGTGTGCAGAATCTCATTTTTAGAGGTACGAACGCGCGTCCAAAACGATGCCACGCGAGACCTGATGATGGCGAAATAGTCCGGGACCCTGGCCTGCGCGAACATGTCCGACGCACTGCAGTATCTCGGTAACCGCATCAGGATACGGAATGCGTTATTATACTATATCCTGATGCTACTCCGAATACGCGCTGTGCAGTTGGCCCACAATTGAGCTGTGTTGAAACTTTGACAGTATGCCCGAAAGAGTGTCAGCTTGACTTCATCGGCACAGCGCTCGAACCTGCGCGCCAGCATGTTATAGCGCACGGACAAGGCCCGGCGCTCGCGTATCACATCATCATCATCGCGTAGGTCCTCAGTCAAAACTACACCATCCAAATATACAGGTAATATTCTCTCCGGCCCTTTACCCGATCGAAATACCATCATTTTGGTCTTCAAAACATCCAAGTTTGTCGATGATAACTATTTGATGAATTGTTTTCAGTCTGGTTTTAGGTCCGGTCAGCACCACCACTGCACTGCTTAGAGTTACAGATGAAATTAGGGCTGTAATGGAGAATACGCAAGTTACCGTTCTAGTTTTAATTGACTTTACGAATGCTTTCAACACTATCGATTTCGATATTTTACTGGCAATTCTTTCTCATTATAATGTTTCATCTCCAGTGATTGACTGGTTTTCCAGCTATCTTCGAGGACGTCGGCAGTAGGTTTGTGTCGGACAGGATACCTCTGACTGGTGCAGCCTCGTGGCTGGCGTCCCACAGGGCGGCATCCTATCTCCAATTTTATTTTCCATATTCATTAACCTTCTCTCAAGTCGTCTCACTTGCTCATTTCATTTTTACACCGATGACCTGCAGCTTTATTCGCAAATTGACGCAGATAATGTTGACGCTGCCAAATCATTATTAAATGAAAATTTAAAATATGTAATGGATTGGTCCAATAACTTTGGCATACAAGTGAATCCTAAAAAATGCCAAGCTATAGTTGTCGGCAGTTCTAGGCAGCTAAATTCTTTAGATTTAAGCAGTGTTACACCAGTCTCATATGGTGTCAATAATATTCCTTTTAGCACTGACGTTAAAGATCTTGGGCTCTTAATTGACAACACACTGTCTTGGAAAACACATCTGGCAGAACTAAGCCGTAAGGTATTTGCTAGTTTTCACTATTTGCAACGTTTAAAAAACTTCCTTCCTTTAAAGACTAAACCATGTTAGCTCAAACTTTGATTATTCCCATAATTGACTATGCGGACGCATGCTACTTGGATATAACTGAAGAGCAACTTAACAAATTAGATCGTCTCCTTAATTATTGTATTAGATTTATCTTTTATCTTCCCAAATTTGACCATGTGTCCGAGTACAGGTCGCAACTCAATTGGCTAACAATTCGTGAACGCAGGAATGTACACATTCTCTGTCTCTTGTACAACATTCTTAATAACCCTAACTCCCCTGAATAGGTATTCAAAATCCAGTTCCAAACTTTTAAGTTCCACTCATGATAGGCACCTGCGTTCTTCCAACTCTCTCATCCTAGCTACCCCCCCTCATAGAACTAACTTCTTTACTAATTCTTTTACCATTAAAGCTTTGCGACTCTTGAATGCGCTACCCGACTCCATCAGAAGGGCGCCTGCGCCTAGTAGAGATTCTTTTAAAGTGACTGTCTACAAACTTATGCTGACTCATCGGCAAAACTGACTTATTTGTAATTTATGTAAGTATATATATTTATAGGTACGGATATTCTTGTGTTTATTTGTATTATATATGTATTATATGTTTATTAATTTATTTTATTTACGTAGCATCTTTATATGTATCTGTTTAATTTACCATAATTAATTTGTATAATATTTTTTTATATTTATTTATATTGCTATATTCAAGCGTAGGCGGCGCAATAATTTTCATTTGTTTACGATAAAGAGTGTTAATAGTTTATACGCTTAGATGAGAAACAGAGTTTGTAGTAATCCTATTTTCCCATTTGTATAAACCTAAAACCTTCCGGTGTATTACTTTGTACACCATAATCATCCTGTCAGCCCTTTTCTTACCCACTCTCTTGAACATAACATTAATTTCTCCAAAGGGCTTTGAATAAACGGATTTATACCTCTATTCCAGATATATCCGTAATCCCCAACAACATAGAGTAGGACCCAACAAGGTAGGTAAGAATAAAATTTGTATTAGAATAGGAAGTTGCGTAGGTATAAAATAGTAGGTAAAAAACACTATTTATATATCGGTTAAGTATTTAAAAAATATTAAATTTAGTATTTTTATGCCGGAGTAGCACATAGCGTACTTTTTATCCCGAAATTCTTACGGGAATAAAACCCAGTAGCGCGGCTTGTATGTTTATAAATTGCTGGGTGAAATGATCATTAGAGGTGTATTGGCCAAATTGTATATCTTCTTTGAAGTGAATATCAAATAATTTAAAATTACGAGACGGTCGTTCTCAAACAAATTGAATATTAATTTAATTATATATTTGAACAGTATTTGCTTAAATGTTTGGCATAGACCGAAAGTACCGACGTTAATTTGAGTTCCGGGTATTAATTTAATTTATATTAATGTTCATATTCGCTTGAATATTATGGTAATTTAAAAAAATAAGGCCAGAGCCCTTGTAATAACTCAGAAGTAAGCATTAAACTCCGAATTGGTACTTATTATTCAGAGTGATTTGGATGTAAGTTATTATCATAAAGGGAATATAAACATGTACAATTTTTTTCTTTCTAGCTATTTATGTTCCACTGCTGGGCAAAAGCCTCCCCTAATTCTCTCCACTCATCTCTGTCCTTCGTCTTTTCCTTCCAGTTCTTATTGAATCCCTTTAAATCATCAGACCATCTCGTTCTTGGTCTCCCTCTCTTCCTACACCCATCGGCTGGAATCCAGTGTGTTAGATTTTGAGTCCATCTTTCTGTGTGCACATGGCAGACGTACTAATATGACATTTACAAATAAATAATTTTAATTAAGGAGTTTTTTTAACTAATAAGTATTAGACGAACGTAATCGAACAAGCTGTTGGCACTGAGCAAGCTCTAACCAACCTTTTACGTGAGATTACCAACGTCCAAGTTAATATACTAAGTACCTTTGTGGATTAGTAAATATTTTTATGATGATGTAATGAATATGAAGAGGGTGCGGCTAAAAGTTGTCAACGTTGTAATTTGCGAGTTACACCGACGAAAATTGTAACTTCAGTGATTATGCAAAAGGCCGCCAAAAAGCCGCCTGTGACCGAAAAGTTGGAAGTTGTGCGTGTTTTCACACCAATGGCACAGAATTAATATAACCAATGGGCCACAAATGTACCTAGTACTTTGATTTGGGCGTAATCACATTATCTAACTTGAATTTGATCCTAATCAAGTCTATAACTACTTTATTAATTGATTTACCTCAAATCTTTAAGTTTTTGTGATTATATATATATGGTAAAGTATTCAGTCCCACTTCCTACTTATATGTATACCTAAATGTGCAGAGCAACTACGCTCTGCTGCCAGAAAATGTGCGCAGAGCGAATCCGGACAAACGAAGCGGCGGGAAGAATTCTGTACCGGAACTTTACCGGGAAAAAATCTACCGGTAAAATTAAGTACCGGGAAAAATCTCCACGCGACACCACGCTTGTCCGACTAGAATCTAACTTAAGCTATACGCAGTCTGCTACCACCGTAGCTTATGAAGGGAGCTACAGGGCCCTATATGATAACCTAACCTATAAATTAACTAGAATTGAACACTTACCAAGCTAAATCTTCTTTCTCTTCGGATCCAAACTTGAGTGTCTTCGGGAAGGGGGAATTCCTAATTACCCTACCTAACCCTTGAGATCTCAATTCCCCAGGACAAATAAATAGATTTCTTCCCGTAGTTTCACTCGGGAACAGCCAGATGTGAACAGCCAGCCACGCTTCACCTCTCACAAGAAAAAGTCACCATGACGGGTACACAAACACAAAGTTCAATAGTTATTTAACAAACAGGAAATTCACAAACACAACTCAAGCTAATTAGCAATCAAAGAACGCGGAACCTCTCGCGTATTAAAAATCAAACCGATATCGCATAGGGCAATGCAATGGCGACGGCCGTCCGACGCCATTCGCGCTAGCAGTGTGAAAACCCCGAACGCCCTCTGGCGGCAGCAATGCGAAACGCCTGCGTTTAGTTTTACCCAATATATTACAAACATCCCCCCGTCCCGGTCTGAGAAGCAGACCGCTAGCTTACTCTACGGGAAGGCGGGCGAGAGAGGTCACACCTCTCCTTAAAATCGAACCGTCGACCAACACCTCAGCCACACGCGGAGTGCCATCTCCGCCAAGAATCAAACGTAATATGCGAGCTCGTCGCCAAAGCAATGAGGGCAAATTTGCCTCTTTTAACAATACTAAATCACCCTCCCTGGGAGGCTCAGTCCTGTCTGTCCACTTCACTCTTTGCTGCAGCAAATGCAAATATTCAAGCGACCAGCGACGCCAAAAGTCCTGGCTCATTTGCTGCAACATTTGAAAACGCGACAACCGATATACGCGTTCATCCTTCCACGGGTATTCGGGCAGGGCATTCAACGGCCCTCCCACCAAAAAATGACCAGGGGTGAGAGCTTCCAAGTCATTTGGATCTGGAGATAGCGGACAGAGAGGACGAGAGTTGAGGACCGCCTCAACTTTACAAAACACTGTGGCCAGCTCTTCAAAAGTTAGAGCCGTTTCTCCGATAATGCGGCGGAGGTGGGTCTTTGCGGATTTCACAGCCGCTTCAAAAATCCCTCCCCAATGGGGGCAACTTGGGGACTAAACTTCCAGGTTATTCCCCTTTGGGCAGCAATTTGACTTAAACTAGTACAATTTTTATCAATAAACACAGAAACATCCTTAAGATAATTTACAGTTCCTTTATAGTTTGTGCCATTGTCAGACCTAATAAGGGAAGGTAGACCTCGACGCGAAACAAAGCGATCCAACGCGGCGACGAAGGCCTCCGTAGTCAGAGCCGATACCACCTCCAAATGGACAGCCTTGGTGGCCAAACAAACAAATACACACAAATAGCCCTTCACAATACGGGCATTACGAAAGGGAGAAGCCTTGATCGAAAAGGGACCGGCAAAATCGGTTCCAACGCCGTCAAACGGTCTCGAAGGTCGGATTCGATCAGCGGGCAAATCACCCATCTGTGGTTGCATCGTGGATGCCTTCAACCTATAACATGCAATACATCGAAACAGAACACTACGGATTGCTCTTCGGGCAGACAATATCCAAAATTCGCGTTGCAAAATAGCCAACAAAGCATTGCACCCAGCATGGGCGTTACGAATGTGTCGATCAGACACCAAAAGCTGCACCAAGGGTCCGCCCTTGGGCAACAACAGAGGATGGCGAGTCTCATATGGAAGATCCGCCTTCCGGAGCCTGCCTCCAACCCGAAGAAGCCCATCCGAGTCGATGTACGGGTTCAAACGAGCGACCGCGCCCTTCAACTTAGCGCGTCCGTCGCGCAAAATACGAAGCTCTGACTCAAACCGTCCGGTCTGCACGACACGGACCCAATGCAACAATGCGCTCCGGCGCTCTTCTGCACCTGCAATCGGCTCCAACCGCTTTGCCTGTGGGTTTCTACAATTATGTATGAAACGCTTAATCCAACTGGTAACACCCAGAAGCTTATCCAAGCTGCTATACCGAGCAAGTAGCCAATCCGGCTCCGACGTCGTCTCAGCGACTACAGCATGTACACGGAGCCCAGTCGAACTCAAAGAAGTAACGTCTGTCTGACAGACAGGCCAAGAAGTTTCTGATCCCATCAGCCACTCTGGACCCCACCAGAGCGGGTGTGACACCAATTCTGGTGCCGTACAACCTCGGGAGGCACAGTCCGCTGGGTTAAGCTCTCCCGGCACATGTCTCCATGTTATATCAATTCCGATATTCTGGATTTGGGAAACCCGATTTCCCACAAAAACCTCCAAGGTATGTGGGGCCGCGCGCAACCATGCAAGCGCGACCTGGCTATCCGACCAGGCGAAGATGTCCCGTATCTCGACCGTGGCCGCCAGCTCACATGCAACGTGATGCAACAATTTAGAGAGAAGGTGAGCTCCATTCAACTCAAGCTTGGGAATAGTCAGCCTAGTCCTGATGGGGGCGACCTTGCTCTTCCCTAACAAAAGCGAGACATTGACCCGGCCATCGGCGTCAACTGTCCGCATATAGACTGACGCGGCGTAGCCTCGCTCCGACGCGTCACAAAAGCCATGCAGGCTGGCTCGATATTTCCCGGGTGGCAATATTCGACGAGGCAAGGCAATCCGATTGACTTCCTTAATCGATGAAAACAACTCGAGCCAATCATCCAATGGAGAGCCAAACAGCGGCTCGTCCCACGAGACGCCCAAAGTCCAAAGTCTCTGAAGAAGACACTTTGCAGAGAATATCACTGGACTGATCCAACCGCTTGGATCAAACATACGGGCTATTACGGACAACACCGTTCTCTTAGTCCAGACCTTTGGTATTTCCAAGTCCACTTGGAATGTGAAAATATCGGTTAGCGGCTGGTACTGCATGCCCAGCACCGCTATCCTGTTGGGATCATCCACATCCTCAAACAGGTGAGGGTTCTGTTGGTGATCCTCCGGGATCCCTTCTAGAACTCTAGGCTCATTGGACAACCACTTACGTAGCTCGTAGCCACCGGTTTTCAATATTTCAATCAATTCATCCCGCAGTAGGAGGGCCTCCTCAATACTTTGGGCTCCGGTGCACACGTCATCGACATACAAGTCACGTGACAGCACGGAAGCCCCACGGGGAAAGCGGATCCGTTCCCGCTCTGCCAATTCAAGCAATGATCTGATGGCGATATAGGGACTAGATTTCAAACCATACGTGTTTGTGTTGAGTTCATACACCGTCACAGGATCCTCAGGGCGCTCACGCCAGAGTATCAACTGGAATCGCCTGTCCTCAGGATGTATGACTGTCTGGCGGAACATCATCCGGATGTCCGCGCCAAAAACCACTTGATGTCTTCTAAAGTTCAAGATGATGTCAATTATGTCCCTATGCAATTTGGGACCCGAATGCAAACACAGATTCAACGAAACCCCGTTCGAAGTGGGTGCGGACCCATCGAAGACGGTCCTCAATTTGCCTGTTGAGGCCTTCACCACCGCGTGGTGGGGCAAAAAATAATGCTCAGTTGAGCTCCAATCAACTCGAGCCGGAGACATGTGACCCAAATCCTCGTACTCGCGCATAAATTCAATATATTTATCGCGAAGTACGTGGTCACGCTGCATGCGTCGCTCCATGGACAGCAGTCGTTTCTCCGCAAGCGCCCTACTTTGCCCTAGGCTAGGACGAGAGGCAACAAAGGGTAACCTAGTTACAAACCGACCGGAGGGCAACCTCTCCGTGGTCGATCGAAAAAGGGCTTCGCACTCAGCGTGTTCCGGATCCATCCTGGAACTCATAGGTGGCTCCTCCACCTCCCAAAACCTTTGCATGGTCTTGGCCAAGGACGCAGATGCGACAACCGGTGGCTCCTCCGCGGTGCCATTATCAAACACAGGGCCCATCAGGGCAAAACCAAAAATCGTAGACACTGCCATCAGTGAAGACGAACCCAGAGCCTTCTGTGTACCCAACAAAATCCAACCCAATACGTCCGAGCCCAGGAGCAAGTCCACTGGGCCGGGATGAAAGACAAAGGGGTCGGCCAAATCCAGACCCGAAACCAAAGACAACACACCCGGCGGTATGTCTGTCGAGGGGTGCCAACCCGCAATGGTATCCATTACCATAGCCGAAGTCGTGATCCTCATTGTGGAGGACTTCAGCGAAGAAAAGGTGACAAGTGTCTGGCCCGTCAGACACTTCACTTGTATGCCACCAACTCCAAGAAGTGGCACAGGCGAGTCCTCCACGACTAAACCTAACTGGTGTGCCACTCGAGTGGTAACCAAACTGCTTTGAGCCCCTGAGTCCAACAGAGCTCTCAAATTAATGGCTTCCCCCACGACCCCATACGCGGACCACCGCGGTAGGGAGCAGAACCGTCCGCGGCTCTGTCCCAGCAAGGGAGCAAGCTAGTTACGGGCTCCCCACTCTCTCCAAACCAGGGGCGCGCCACTGACCCGGATAATATGGCGGGCGAGTGCACATCCCCATCTGAGGGGCATAACCCGCGGCCCGGCCATACATATGGTACGGCGGGTGGTACTCCAGCCGTGGGTACTCGTGCAGCGGCGGAGAAAACCGCTGCGGCTGCATGTGTTGGGCATTGGTAACCCGCGTGGAGGGGGTGTCCCCACTCTCACGTCCGATCTAGGGCCCCCGCCCATGGGGGCCCTATCCGGGGCCTGGCCAGATACATACTGGCCATGACCTTGGGGCGCGTGGTCCCGGTCCGCCAAGACCCGCGCAGGTACGCGACCCCCCTCACGAGGGGGGGTGCGACGAGCGAAGCCGCGTCCTCCGTCCGGTGGTGGAGGGCTTCGCGCAGGAGCGCCCCCGCCCATAGGGGACCCCTGCCTCAACATCCGGGGGCCATCCCCGTTCCGGTTCATGCAGAGCATCGCGTGGTGCCGCCCACGGCATGCACTGCATGGTATGGCACTGGGACAGTCACGTGCATAGTGACTGCCCAAACAATAAAAGCAAAGTTCATGCCGCTTTGCCATGCGGCGCCTATCTTGTACTGGCAGTCTCTGCCAGTCCCTGCATTGCAGCAGGCTGTGGCCCATCCGGCCACATTGCAGGCAGTCCGCGTCCCCCGCGACTGCTGCCGTGTGTGCAACCCGCACACCAGCTCCACGCGGTGGCGGTTGCCGTCCCTGTTGGGGCTTCCCTCGCCATGAGGGTTCCAAGGGCCTACGTTCAGGCGCTCTGGATGGCGCTGAGTCCGTCATGGTATTCTCAGCAGCCCGTGCCTCAAACTCCAAAAACTTCACCAAGTCAGTGAATGTTGGTAGGGTGGTGCTATCCCGTTCCGCATTCTCGCGCTCAAATCGCGAGCGGATGTCATTGGGTAATTTGCCCAATACAATGTGCACCAGCAAAAAGGACCATTGGTCCACCGGCAGCCCCAGTGTGCGGAGCGCGTTACAGGCCACTGTAACGGGCGTGAGCAACTGCAGGCGCAACTGTGCCCTGTTGGCCACCTTGGGCAGGGCCATCAACTGTGCGGCGTGCGCATCCGCTAACAAACGTAAGTTTTGGTAGCGGGAGTTCAATAACTCCCAAGCCGTATCGTACTGGTCGTCCTCCACCCGGAGGTGCTGGATGAGCGACCGCGCTTCATCCTCAAGAGTGGAGAGGAGGTAGGCCATCTTCTGGGCCTTCGACAAATCCTGTCGTGCTACGACCAGGGACTCAAACATATTTTTATATGCTACCCACTCCTCCATCCTACCCCCAAAGTGGGACAGCTGAAGGGTGGGGAGCCGACCAGTAACCGCTGGTCCTTCCTGTCTAACAGGTGTGCGAGGGGCTGGTCCGCCAGCCTGTCTCGCCCTTATTGCGGTCACCGCCTCCGCGATATCATCGTGCAGACTCAGGATCTGGTCCATGTCCGCCATGTGACCTGCGTAGGCCTCCGGGGTAAGATCGGCTTCGGTAAGCGCCGCCATGGCCGCTTCCGCGCTAATCAATCGTGAGTGGAGGTGATCCGCTCTTAGCAGTATGGCGCCCTCCCTGTCCTTCCGGGACAGGAGTCCTCCGGCCGTCACAAACCATCTCAATTCGTTGGCGAGTGTCGCCCTAGCATTGGAGGCCTTCGCCATCGCGTCAAGTCACAAACAAAAAATAACAAAAGGTAAATAAAAAACAACAAAATCAAGCAACTACACGAAGAACCGCGGTAGGTATGAGAATGGCACAAACCCGGAACGCACGGTACAAACCGCAAACAAATACAAAAAAGGTTACAAATATTCTTATACAAACAAACTAAGAAAAATCTAATAATTTTTACAAACAATTAATTATTTTTTACAAACGAACAAATAGAGGGTAGATAAACTACGCTCTGCTACCAGAAAATGTGCAGAGCAACTACGCTCTGCTGCCAGAAAATGTGCGCAGAGCGAATCCGGACAAACGAAGCGGCGGGAAGAATTCTGTACCGGAACTTTACCGGGAAAAAATCTACCGGTAAAATTAAGTACCGGGAAAAAATCTCCACGCGACACCACGCTTGTCCGACTAGAATCTAACTTAAGCTATACGCAGTCTGCTACCACCGTAGCTTATGAAGGGAGCTACAGGGCCCTATATGATAACCTAACCTATAAATTAACTAGAATTGAACACTTACCAAGCTAAATCTTCTTTCTCTTCGGATCCAAACTTGAGTGTCTTCGGGAAGGGGGAATTCCTAATTACCCTACCTAACCCTTGAGATCTCAATTCCCCAGGACAAATAAATAGATTTCTTCCCGTAGTTTCACTCGGGAACAGCCAGATGTGAACAGCCAGCCACGCTTCACCTCTCACAAGAAAAAGTCACCATGACGGGTACACAAACACAAAGTTCAATAGTTATTTAACAAACAGGAAATTCACAAACACAACTCAAGCTAATTAGCAATCAAAGAACGCGGAACCTCTCGCGTATTAAAAATCAAACCGATATCGCATAGGGCAATGCAATGGCGACGGCCGTCCGACGCCATTCGCGCTAGCAGTGTGAAAACCCCGAACGCCCTCTGGCGGCAGCAATGCGAAACGCCTGCGTTTAGTTTTACCCAATATATTACAAACACTAAATGTTCAAGTTTCGATGAAATTTGTTACCTACACGGGTAGAAGAATACCGAGAATATCACATAGCGTACATTTATCCCGAAATTCTTAAGGAATTGAAGCCCCGAGGCGCAACTAGTTGATAATATATAAGAAATCTGAATAACTTGCCATTACTTAGATAAACTAGAGTATCTCTCTCTCAGCCGAAAGACGTCCACTGCTGGACAAAGGCTTCCGCCAAGGATTTCCACAACGACCGGTCCTGCGCTGCCCGCATCCATGCGCATCCCGCGACCTTCACCAGGTCGTCGGTCCACCGAGTGGGAGGCCTGCCAACACTACGTTTTCCGGTTCGTGGTCGCCACTCGAGAACTTTCCTGCTCCAACGGCGTACTTTTTCCATGACTGTTCTACGAGCTATGTGCCCCGCCCACGCTAGAGTATAGCGTTTGTAAAAGACTTCATGTATCTCGTGTATTCGCACGCTTCCAAATAGACATAAATATTACTAACAAAGAGTGACTCGAAGAAACATTACGCGTGCAACTATGTCGCGACTGTCTCGAGAAAATTTCATGTTTCTCTATTCAGCGGGCCACCTGTCTACCTACGCATATAATAGAAATATAGAATAATGTAGATAGAAAGTTTAAACTAAAATGTAAGGACGTTGTATAGGTACCTACTTATAGACTTTTGACATTAATAAATTAGTAGTAACCATAGAACTAAAAGGTGACAAAGAATCACGTTTTTATCCCTCACCGGGTAGACAGAGCCAAGCAAGAGTCGTGAGACTCGAAGGCCACGCTTAGCTGATTAGTGGGCTTTCTGATGGAAGTATTAGTCTGTTAGTACCTATTAGTATCATGGTAGTAACAAGTAATGACATATGTTCTGTCCACCTAATGATTACAGAGAATATGAATGGTAAAGACGTAATAGACCAATGGTATCGATCCCTACAAGGGTGATTTGGGTTGGGAGTTCTTATGCGTAGTGCGGAATTAAACTAATAGCGCAATTAGGCTAGTTGTGGGTTGTGGCGCAAAACTTTTTTACTTACTCATAGTACGAAGGCGGAGTGTAGTGAAGCCTTCCTTCCAGCAGTTATAGAATGTTGTAGAATTTAGTTAGGTATACTTACTTTGTTATGTAATAATAACAGATTTTTAAGAGAAATTAATATTTAATTTAAATTAATAAAAATACAATTTAAAATATAAAAATACACCGCACGGGCACGGACAGAGTTCCAAAGAAATCACGGATACGGCACAGACACGGATAGAGTTCCAAATAAAATTACGGATACGGCACGGACAGGATAGTCGGGGAAATCCCAACAGGGGGGTAAAGTTTGTCCGGCGGCACAATAGGGTTGAAGATGTACTGGCGGTTCAGTAGGGATGGCAGGCGATAGTGAGTACCTTTAATCCAGGCTTCGGCCACAGGTCACAGCAGCACAGCAGGGGTGGCAGGCGATAGTGTGTGCCTTTATTCCAGACTTCAATCCTCAGGACACAGCAACTTCTTCGTGTTAGATATTGATTAACGACGCGAAGGCTTGCGGGGTCCCGGGGTCAGCAGGCCCCGAGACAAGACCTTTATAGTTCGTACCGTTCTGTTTTCTCAGAAGATGAAGACTGACCCGGACTGACATTCAGTGTCTTTATATAGGCCTCGATTTAGAATTTCGTATTGCTTCATAATTTTCAAATAAAATACGAAATTAGAACATTTGTGAAGAGGTTCGCATAGAAATTTATAGAATTTTAGAAAAATAAAATCTGACTTGTCACAATCCTTGACAATCAAAATTGTTTATAATAAGGAAAGACATAAATAATTTTAATAAAATTTAAAGAAGTGATCATCGAAAAGTGTAGAAAAGTACATTAAATATGTTGGAAAAACATATATACTACTAGCTGTCGCCCGCGGCTTCGCCCGCGTGAGTTTCGCTTAGACGAAAAGTCTTTTTGTGTTCCAAACTCTTTCAGATATTTCGGATCTTCGATTTTTATACGTCTACAGAAAATGCTCATCAGATTATTCAAGTTTTGCTAAGGCGCCATTTCCATATATGTTATAGTGTAGCTGATCTCTTGGAGTTATTCATCAGATGTTCCTGATCTTCAATTTTTATACGTCAGCAGAAAATGCTCATCAGGTTAAACGATTTTTGCTAAGGCGCCATTTCCATATATGTTATAGTGTCGCTGATCTCTTGCAGTTCTTCATCAGATGTTCCAGATCTTCAATTTTTATACGTCAGCAGAAAATGCTCATCAGGTTGAACGACTTTTGTTAAGGCACCATATCCATATTTCTTATAGTTTAGCTGTTCTGCTATGGTTCTTCATCAGGTGGTACCAGTTTTCAAAATCAATCATAGCCTATATGTTGCCCAGGCTTAATAGCTATACAACAAAAAAAGTTTCATTCAAATCCGTCCAGTAGTTTTTGCGTGAAACGCGTACATACATACAGACAGACAGACAGACAGACAGACAGACAGACAGACAGACAGACAAGAAATTCCAAAAAAATTTTTTTGCTTTCTGTTGTTCTTTTTAAGTGTCCCTCTATCCATTTTAGTCAAAAATACTAAATGTACAGACAAAATATTTTTACTGTTTTATTATATGTATAGATATAGATAAAACAACCAAAAATGAAGATATAGCGGTAAGTTTAAAGAAATATTCCCTAGCAACGTAGAAATTTTACAATAGAAAGTGTAAAAAAGAACATTTTGAGCTAAATAAGTAATTATAATAGTAAAATAGACAAGAATAAAAGTAAAATAAACATGAATACACTACATTTCCCCCAAAACCCCTGAAATTTTTTACACTTGGTGAAAATTTTGAAGGTTAATAGACAACACTTTCATACCAACCTATCATAGCAAATCTTTCATATTACAATAAACCTTTCATACTAAAATCTATCAAACTTAGGGGTAGGGCTCACAATCAATGGCTCCTACTCCAAGATAAGTACCTGCCTAGTAGTACTACGTAACAGTTGGCTTATTTAAGGAGTTGTAATCCGCTCACGCTGAAATCCCATTGATGATGAATGATATATGAATATGATATGACTGAAGGCTTATTTTATGAGTAGTCAGCCGCTCATTAGAAAGAAAGTAATGTAATAAAGATATGATGAAAATATATACAAGTAAGAATGAATGTATGTAAGTATAGTTGTATTTCTTATGTATAACAAGGGCTTATTTTACGAGTTGTCAACCGCTCAAAGGAAGAAATAGATAAATAAGTACGCAAAGCAACTTGCGTAAAGAGAGTAGTGCACAATAGTAATGCAAGGTAAAGACTCAACACAAGATTGTGCAGAGAGATGTAGAAGAACATTTTTAGTTTAGTTCTTTAGAGGCTTAAGAGCCGATGATAACAATGAAAATGAAAGGAAATGAGAAAATGCCAAAAAATGTAACTAGTAATTGAAGATGGGAACAAACAAAAATAAAGTAATTAAAATAAATTCTAAGTCTTGATATCCTTTATGTGCCATTTTGCACGAGAACCGCTAGCGTCCTCAAGGATATATACCAGTGGTGAGAGTTTTTGTATAACTTTACACCGAACGAATTTAGGTGCTAATTTGGCACTAAAGTAAGAACCGGCATTACTGAGCACATAGTTCTTACGCCAAACATAATCGTCGACATTAAATTCTTTTATAGTATGTCGTAAATTATATCGAACACTATTTTTAGTATGGGAGTCAAATAGAGCTACTTGTACTTTGTCAAAAATTGTCGCAAGTAATCCTATATTAGTAGCATAAATATCTCGAGGTAAGAAAGTAAATTCGTCAAGGTTATTCGTAGGAGTATAAACAGAACCGCAGCTGATAGTTTCCCTGCCAAAAACTAGAAATGCTGGGGAATAACCCGTAACTGCATTAACTGTACTGTTCATAGCATATTGGATTTTTGGAAGAAAAATGTCCCAGGATCTATGATCATCACCTACAAGAGACGCTAAAGCCGTAACAATAGTTCTGTTATACCTTTCAGTGGGATTGACTTGCGAGCAATAATGAGGTGAATAAAAGATAAAAGGTATTTTATAGTTATCCAGAAGTTTTTTGAATTCTCTAGATTGAAATTGAGAACCATTGTCCATAATAATAGTTTGAGGTACACCATGTATAAGAAATACAAAGTTTTCTAGGCATTCGATAATATCTTTGGCGATAGCACGTTTAAGGGGAAAGATTAAAGTATATTTAGAAAAACAACAATTCACAACTAGGATGTGTTAATTGCGTTTTCTTGTCATGGGAAGAGGACCCATTAAATCAAGAGAAATACATTGGAAGGGTCTTGAGCAAACTTTAGGTTTACCCATGGGACCATAAGGTGAATGATTAGGATGCTTATAAGCAAGACAAGACTCACATTCACTTATTAATTGAGCAATGTCTTTGAACATTCCTGTCCAATAATATAAAAGAGAAAGTTTTTTATAGGTTTTAAAAATTCCAAGGTGAGGTTCACCAGGCAAACCATGATTACTTTTAATCAGATTTTCTCTATCACCAGGAAGAGGAACTTCTTTCCATACGAAGTCATCCGTTATAGTATGAAGGGAACGAGAAAAACGATAAAGCTTATTGTCCTTAATAGTATAGTTTGGAAAACTATCAGGATTGTTTTGACAGCCTTGTAAAACTTTATTATACTGTTCTTCCACCGTTAAAACTGAAACATTTAAGTTAGTTTTATTATCCGATAGATTTTTAGAACGAGATAACAAATCCGGTACTACATTTTCTTTACTTTTTTTATGTTTTAGAATGAAGTTAAAAGAAGATAGACGTACAGTCCATCGAGCAAGTCTGCCAGAAGGATTTGACAGATTTAGAAACCACTTTAGAGCAGCATGATCCGTGTAAATGACAAATTGTCTGCCATTGTCTAAATAACAACGCCAATGTTCGAGAGCAGTGATAACAGCAAGGGTTTCTCTCTCTGTAGTAGAATAGTTTTGTTCATTTTTATTAAGAGATTTACTCATATAAGCTATGACAACTTCTTTGTCTTCTTTTATTTGAGTAAGCATAGCTCCTATACCAAAATTTGATGCATCAGTGTGCACTGAAAAAGGGAGATTGAAATCAGGACAAGAAAGTACTGGTGTAGTTACTAAAGCTTCTTTTAATTTAAGGAAAGCTTGATTAGCTTCAGAGTTCCAAATAAATTTAGCAGCATTTTTACCACCACTATTTAGTTTATTAAGCGGAGCAGCAATAGTGTTAAAATTAGGAATAAATCGACGGAACCAGCTACATGTTCCTAAAAATCGACGAACTTCTTTACGAGAAGATGGAATAGGGTATTCCAGAATAGAATCAATTTTTTTAGGATCAGCACAAAGACCGTGTTCATTTACCACGTAACCTAAGTATTTTAATTCGTTTTTAAAGAATACACTCTTTTCAAAGTTAATAGTTAGACCGGCATAAGATAGTTTTTCAAATACTTTGATTAGAAACGATATATGTTCCTCGAATGATTCGCTAATAATAACGATATCATCAAGATAACAAAAGACTTTATTATCAAATTCAGGAGTAAATAACGTATCCATAAGACGTTGTTGAGTAGCTGGAGCATTAGTAAGTCCGAAGGGCATGACAACAAATCTGTACATTCCTCTACCAGGCACATAAAATGCTGTTTTATCTCTGTCAGCAGGATTTAGGGGAATTTCCCAAAAAGCTTTAGCAATATCAATGCTAGAAAGGTATTTAGCATTTTTCAAATGATCCAGTATTTCATTGATTAAAGGAAGACTATAAGCATCTTTTCGAGTAATTGAGTTAAGTTTTCTGCTATCGACGCAGAATCGCCATTCGCCATTCTTTTTAGGAGTTATTAAAACGGGAGATAACCAAGGACTCTCACATTTTTCAATAACTTTCCATTCAAGCATCTTATCAACCTCGTTGATTAGCGCATGTTGTTTTATAGGAGAAAGTCTATACGAGCGTTGTTTAATGAGAGGATTATCGCCAGTATCGATTTTATGACAAATTAGGTTAGTATGACCTAACTCACCCTTTTCTTCAAAAGAAATACTTTTAAAACGATTAATGATATCATCAGCGATATCCTTCTGAGATTTGGAAAGATTATCGTAAGGTAAAATTTTTTTATCGTCTGAAATTGCAAGACAATTATTATTAAATATTGTAGAAAATAAGTTAGGTACTAAGTTAAACTTTTTCCAAAAATCTACCCCAAGGATTAGTGAGGGAGTTATTTCTGGGAAAACGAAAGCTCTAATTAAGTGAGTCTGACCATTAAAAGTAATAGGAAGATCAAAGTGACCTAAAGATTTGAGTTTATGATTATTAGCAGTAGACACAACAACCGACTTAGACTTGGATAACGAGAAACCCAATTTCAGAATTTCAAGATGTGAATTTTTTCCTAAAATAGTTAAAGAACTGCCACTATCTAAAAGTCCTGATAATGAAACATTATCAATTGATACATTGATAAAAGGACGATTAGAATCCTTTTCATTCTCATAGAGAACAGAAGAAGTTCTATAACAGAGGAAAAAGTTTTTAATTGTTAATAACCAATCATTCCAATCTTTTTGATTAAATTTATTATCCAAGTCACATTTTAGTTTTTTGAATTAATTGAAGATTTGCCTGCATTGCATTTAGGGCAATCAGGAGTTTTAACATCTTTTGTACCACATTTAAAACATATTAAAAATCTAGGTTGAGGGCATTCGTTAAGAGAATGACCATTGGTACGACAGCGTACGCAATAGATATTAGGGTTAGGAGATACACTAGCAGACTTATTAATTGTATTTACAGATTGCTTCGATTGAGGCTGAGAGTTATTTTTATTAAAGTAAGTATGTTTTTGAAACTGAGACTGAAAATTATTTTTGTTGAAGAATTGTTTAGCATTAGAAGAAGAAGGGGAAGGTAATTTATAATTAAATTCTGAGCTAAAAGAATTATTTTCATTATCAGGTTCCTTAAAGTTTTTATCTCTATCTAGAATTTTCTCATAACTTTGACAGGTATTGATCAAAGAAACGACAGAGTCAACATCTTTTAAGGCTACGAACATCGAATAACAAGGTCTTATGTTCCTTAGTAAAATTTCGAGTTTCTCAGACTCGGAAAGTTTTTTGGTAAGACGTGAGAACATACCGAACATAAGTGAGACATAAATTACAATGGATTCATTGTCACCTTGGGTTCGATTCCTGATGGCATTTAGTAGTTTATAGTCGTAGTCAGGTTCACCGAAGTCTCTTATCAAAAGATTAGTAACTTCGTCCCAAGTTAAGTTAGAATTTAGTTCTTTTTGAAATCTAAACCAATGTAAAGCATTGTCAGTAAAAATTTCGAAAGCTTTGTTTAGAAGTTTCTCTTTCGAAATATTTCGAGAAATACGAAATTCTTCTATTTTTTGAAGAAAAGATTTCGGACAGGTTTTACCATCATAGCAAATCTTTTTTAGGTCGTTTAAGGAAGAAGGAAGTACCAAATTTTGTAGGATTTCAGGATTGAAACTACTGAGAACAGAAGAAGAAGATTGAGGAAGAGGTGAAGTTGTAATTTGAGGAAGAGGTGGAGTGGGCGTGGAAACATTTTGCTCTGCGTTCAGAAAAGTAAAAGGTTCAAATCGTTTTTCAAGTTCAACAAATTTATCTTTGAGGACATCAAATTCTTCTTTTTTATCACTGTGTAAATCTAAATCAATTCTATCTAAGCGATAGTGTAGATGATTTAAATAAGTTTCTATTTTAGGAAGAATTTTTGAGTTACCCGACTCAAGTGAGACTAATTTTAATTCAGTGTAAGTTAATGTAGCTTCAATCCCGTTGAGATCATCCTCCACTGGCAAAGGAGAATCTATAATGTCATCGCTCAATATAGATTGCGTAAGCGAAACGACTTGTTTTTTTAATTGAGGGAGCTTATCAGCTGGTTCCTCCAGTCTAACCTTGACTTCGTATTCTAACTCGGCTTTATTGAGCAGACTATATGCAATTGGACGAGACATTTTAGTAGAAGTTTAGGAGTACTTGTACAAAGTAAAGTACCTAAGTATAGTACCTTAGTTTAGTAAAGAGTTAAAGTCAAGTTATAGAGTCTAAGTCCAAGTCAAGTTAGTCAATAAAATAAATATTTATTGAATAAATATTGAGTATGAATGAGTCAATGTAAAAAAAGAGACCAGTGTGAAGTTAATTTAGTGTTTAAGGTCGAGAATCTAAGCCAAAATTAAGAGAACGTGTAGGTGTGTTTTTTAGAATTTAGAGGAGAGACAGAGCCAAAAGATGCGATGGGCGCCAACTGTTATGTAATAATAACAGATTTTTAAGAGAAATTAATATTTAATTTAAATTAATAAAAATACAATTTAAAATATAAAAATACACCGCACGGGCACGGACAGAGTTCCAAAGAAATCACGGATACGGCACAGACACGGATAGAGTTCCAAATAAAATTACGGATACGGCACGGACAGGATAGTCGGGGAAATCCCAACAGGGGGGTAAAGTTTGTCCGGCGGCACAATAGGGTTGAAGATGTACTGGCGGTTCAGTAGGGATGGCAGGCGATAGTGAGTACCTTTAATCCAGGCTTCGGCCACAGGTCACAGCAGCACAGCAGGGGTGGCAGGCGATAGTGTGTGCCTTTATTCCAGACTTCAATCCTCAGGACACAGCAACTTCTTCGTGTTAGATATTGATTAACGACGCGAAGGCTTGCGGGGTCCCGGGGTCAGCAGGCCCCGAGACAAGACCTTTATAGTTCGTACCGTTCTGTTTTCTCAGAAGATGAAGACTGACCCGGACTGACATTCAGTGTCTTTATATAGGCCTCGATTTAGAATTTCGTATTGCTTCATAATTTTCAAATAAAATACGAAATTAGAACATTTGTGAAGAGGTTCGCATAGAAATTTAGAAAAATAAAATCTGACTTGTCACAATCCTTGACAATCAAAGTTGTTTATAATAAGGAAAGACATAAATAATTTTAATAAAATTTAAAGAAGTGATCATCGAAAAGTGTAGAAAAGTACATTAAATATGTTGGAAAAACATATATATATAAAACAACCAAAAATAAAGATATAGCGGTAAGTTTAAAGAAATATTCCCTAGCAACGTAGAAATTTTACAATAGAAAGTGTAAAAAAGAACATTTTGAGCTAAATAAGTAATTATAATAGTAAAATAGACAAGAATAAAAGTAAAATAAACATGAATACACTACAACTTAACATACAGGGTGTTTTTTAAATCATTGGCATCCTTTCTACTGGTGAAAGTACTCATGAACATGAGCAACTTTTTGTATGGGACCGACTCAATCCGATGGAAAAAAAAATCTGCTGTTCCATACATTTCGGGTGAGTAGGTATTGGAAAGTAGTATGGAACAGCAGATTTTTTTTCCATCGGATTGAGTCGGTCCCATACAAAAAGTTGCTCATGTTCATGAGTACTTTCACCAGTAGAAAGGATGCCAATGATTTAAAAAACACCCTGTATTATCAAGGCGAATAAAATGACGATGCAAGCATGACGACTGTTAAACTATGTATTGCATTGTCCTCTAATTTATACATATTTGACAATGGAGTGGATTGGCTGAGGCTTTATCTGAAATCTTTTATGACGTCTGTAACACACGAGTACATAAGATCCAAGCTATATGAAACAAAGCATATCTTTTCGTCTTCAGATTATGCTCTGTCTGTCCACCAGTAACAATAACATCAGAAACAATTCTAAAATTCGATACTTCCTCTTTTCAGTCCTATGAAAAATAAAACAGAATCACTGAAAATATAAACTTAAGTAATCAAGATCAGGATTTCCTTTTTAATTAACGGGGTAAAAATAAAAAATGGTTAAATATATTTTTTCTGGCAATTTTCAAGGATAAAAGATAAAAATAAAACAAAGGGTGTAAATAAAAAAATGTTATTTGGCATTGAGTGCGATAATGAACACCATTATTTGGTACTTTTTAATTAGTGAAAGTTTTTTACATCGTACAACACGAACATTAATGATGGCTAAACAATAATCACTATCACTAATATTTATAAAAGATTAATTAAGTGTATAAAAGACAAGGAAAACTATTTACAAAATAACAATATCTTGAGAAAGTTTACAACACGGCAATGTACCAACATACAATTTACATATCTACTTACAAGTAATTTATAAATGCAATATCTACATGATTTCGATACATAAATTCGTTTATTTATAATTAAACTATATAAATCACTCTTTGGACCCTAGAAGTAAAACATACCAATAATGATACGAAATTATTTAACATGTTTTACATTTTGTCTACAATATAAACTTCTAATAATCTAGGTTTTGGGTCATGGCTCAAATGACGCAAAACCTAGGATACATTAATATTTAGGTACATCAGTAAGTATTTACCTAAGACACAATATAAATTTAATACTATCGAACTTTATAAAAACAAATACAGTAATTACTTGTAAAATTTAAAGTCTATTCAATTTATTATTTATTTATGTCTATTATATTAAGAGTGCACGAGTACCTGAAAAAAGAAAATAAGTTGATATTATGTTATTGAACCTTTCTAAATATATCCATAATTATACAAGTAATAAAATAATGGTCCGTCTGTACCCTTTGTAGAGACGGGTGGAAAGGGATATTTTCATAAAGGGGTGTTGTACGGTTTCACCGCACATACAAATCGCCCAATAAGCATTATTACACGAATGCATATTTTTATCTATGTATCAATCAGTTCACGATTCACTTTCGCACATCATCACCGCGCATCGCGTTCGTGTACTCATTAGCATTAAGTATTTTAGAATACATTTGCTTTTAACTCAGCAGCATCTATTATTTATCTCATCAGCATCAGCTACTCAGGTGTTAACATACAGGTGTTACATCTGTAACACCCCTTTTTATTATTTCCTCATTGTGCAGATGCACAATGAGGAAATTGAGTAGATATCAAGATATAATTTATGTTAGTACTTCTAAGTGTATATTTATGAAATAGTAAATAATATCAGGGTACCTTATATTACTTAGTAGAATGGATAAAATACGAGAGTATTCAACGACAATAAAAAGGGTAGCATTTAGAAAATGTAAAGACATTCCGACCCTATTTTATCCCTGGTGATTGTAAAAGTTCATTTATTTTCCTCCAGACAAGTGGGATCTAAAATACAAAGAAGCATATTTTTTTTTGTGCTGAACAAACTTAATATGTCCACAATTTGCTGTTTTTAAACTAAGTATTTTTGTCGCATATATTTAAAAAAGTTGCAACATTTCGAGTCAAAAATTTATGAATAAAGGTTGGTATTTCAGAGTTAAATAAATCATAATTATAATTATTTTTTTAAACTTTTTATTTGAATTAAGTACTATTTTTTAATAAACCTCTTTCAGACATAAATAAATCATTAGGTATAGGTACATACATGTTGCCGGGTGGATAATAACTGCAAACTATGACGGCTTGTAACCTAATTCCAAACCTAACGCCAAGACTTTTACCACAGAATTAATATTAGCTTTTACTTTGTTATGTGACGACAAACTTCTTAACATTATTTTATGTAGGTACTTCTCCGTCACCAATTTAGTAAGTTAGGTGTAACTAAATAAGCGGTAATTTCGGTTAGAAAAGTTGACAGCGTTTTCTTTTATGCAATGAAACGAAATGAAAAACATTAGTTCAGGAAAAAATTAGTTAGTCATTTTAGTTCAGGATTATAAAGTTTTGAATCTTTCCACATTTTTATTTGTTTTAAATAATTATTTTTATCATTATAAAACACATTATAAACTCTACTTGGTTTTAAACTCGACTGTCATTATAGAAGTTGTTAAGTAAGTTCAGTCAGACATTTCCTTTGAGATAAAAGGCTTTACATTACATTTTACATTTACAACACACTTTACATTTTTCCCCTTAGAATATGTAATCTTACCTTGGCTTCATATAATACTCTCTTCGACCACCCTTATAAGGGCGGGTATCTGTCGCTATAGCGGCCCGGTGACCTGCAAGAGAAGGTGCCATTAATCATCAGTTTCAACAGGCATGATAGTAAGCTGTATTGATGGTACTTCAGATATAATTGTGTTGAATGTTGGTACGTACTCGTTTGGACATGTTCCTTAATTACAATTGTGATATGTCCGATCATTTGTAATAATAAATGTTATTGAATAGCCGTGTTATTGAAGACATTGCAAAGGGATCTTTTTGGGAACCGAATAAAACCTAATAGGAGTAATCCTAAAGTTAAAAGATTTGTTCTTGTGTAAAAAAAATATAAGTTTATTTCTCTCATATAGGTAGGTACTAAAACGCATGCCTACATTTGACAATAATTTCTAACCTTCCACTTTAAACCGTGTTTGCCCCTGATCTAGTGAAAGATTTAAAGATTTAATATTGATCTAGAGAAAGATGTCAGCATCTATCTTATCAAATGAAGGATCATGATATAGTATATGTTTCGTGACACTCTCGAACAGTGGACAATCTTGTGATATTTTTTTATTACAACAATATCTTAAAAATGGATAAGGAGTTATTTTAGACCGGGACCGCGGTTCTGAATTTACATCAAAGTAGATTCTGTACTTTTTTAGATGTTAACAGGAACATGTCTTTATTTAATCATTCTCTTTAATTTTATCAAACTTGGTTTTCTGCTAGATCATTATATGATTGCTCTCTTCTAAGTAGTTATTTTATCTATCTTTCTTTTCTATAACATCCTTACGAGTTGAATGGCTCGCACGTTTCACGGACCGAGTAATGTCTACATTGAGTGATTTATCGATATGATTTATCGCAACGAAAATGGTGGACCTTGCTTACACAGCAACACCGATATAACGTCACATGTTATCGTGACCAAAAATAACTGTGTTGGAGAAACATACAGCCAGAAAAAAGTATTTTTTGCGCAAGTTTTTTCTGCTGTGGCTGTTTTATGTCTTCTTTTAAGATTTACGTAAAATTGCGATCGGCAAAAAAATAACTTCTAAACTTTTATAAAACATTTTTAAATTATATACTTATCAACTTAACTTTAGCAACTTGGTAAACAGCCATTGTTCAAAAGTACACAAGTTACAAACAAGTTGTAAGTAACAAGTTTAGCAACGAACATCGTCATGTACGGAGACAATTAGGAAATAGTCCTTTATCCGGAGCGGCAGCGCTGGCCTACCTACAGAATAACGGATTTACAGTGTGACAACAAGAGGGAAAAGTTTTTCTAGGAGAATTTTATATATAATATAAATATAAATGCAGTGCTATCAAAAATGTATTTAGTCACTTTGTGCATCCACGCCATACTTTTAATTTCCGTTTATCCCGAAGGTTGACTGGTAGACAACGCTATTTATATATTAGCGTTAAGTCCGCATTTTATATCAGATTTTTTTTTTGGTTTAATAAATTTGTAAGCAAATAAACCGGTCCGGTCGTTGTGGAAATCCTTGGGGGAGGCCTTTGTCCAGCAGTGGACCTCTTTTGGCTGAGAGAGAGAGAGAAATAAATAAATAAAAATGAAATGAGATTTGTTGCCATAACATGCCTAAAATATAATGGTAAAGTCGCACATTGACAAAATATCTCTATGTACACTATATATATGACACTTATTTCGTGTTTAAATATGTACCACTAGAGAGCAAGGTTAATTAATAATAAAACGATTATATTCTTAAATTTAAACTAGCATTAAAAATTAATTCGAAGGTGATAACTCATCCGCAAAAATATTTCCTCCGAGAATTAAACGTCACCCTCTTCAAATCGCTAGTGGACGTCTCTTGACATAGGTTCAAGTGTTTAATTTTTCGTGCAGTTGACTGATTTTATTTATCAACGCACAAAAACCACAAATAAATACGTTGAATTAGATACTTATTGAATATGGAATACATAACTGATAGTGACTAAACTTAATTATAATGACAGCAAGTTTTCCTTCTGGCGTCTTTTATTTTGAGTTGTGAGGAAAGCTCGGAAAGCTCACTGTGTTCGTATTCCTGCATGTTCTAGTATTTTCATAGGCTGTTGCTACCGAGCTCCTATTTCAATTTGAGAGGCTGTTATTACAGGTTCCTGTTCATCTTAGTTTGATATTCAAGTATTGATCCACGATCTCACTTCTCTACGTTAACTTACTGTATGAAAAAGTAATTAAATTGAATTTTTAATGAACTATTTGGATATAAGTGTGTGTGTAAATATGTACCTATTTATGTACCTATACCTCGTAGTTTTTTCGTCATCTGTGTTGCTAGCTACCAGTCAACCCTTCAAATATCCGCCTACCTAACTTTTTTCTCTTCGGTTAGCTACAATAAAGTAACAATGATATAAATTAGAATAAATGACCAAGATACACAAATTAAATCTAAAACATAAAATCCAGATTGTTCTTAAACTCATTGTAAATTCAAAGAGCTTGCATTTAGATTTATATTATTTAATCTCTCCTAAAGAGGCCCCTTTTGACAAAAATATTTGTTTAAGCTACAGACAGCCCGAGAAATTCTCTATTTACTGAGACAATTTCTCTTAATATAAATTTGATCAATCCGTGAAAGTGTGTCCGTAATAAATTACATTTTCGGCCTATTGTCAGTGGCAAATGATTGAAGATTACGTTGTACATTAGATAAATTACATTTTGTCATACACCGACCTTATCAAATACATAATGAATTGTTTTATATCTGTTACATAATATGTTCTAGTTGATTAAATAGTGCCTTGGTATTAACTGTTTATAAAATATATACGCAGGGTTATTTTCAACCGACTTCCCAAAAAAGGAGGAGGTTATATGTTTCGATGTATGTATGTTTTTTTTTTATGTATGTTCGCCGATTTCTCCGCCTATAGTGGACTGATTTCCGAAATTGTTTTTTTATTCGTAATGGTATATTCCCAAGTTGGTCCCATTTTAACCACGTTAGAATCTGTTCGGTAATTTTAAAGATACCTAACAAAATATAAAAATACCAACATTGCATTATAGAGCAAAAGTCCACGACAGCATGCCCTTCCTTATTTTATTAAAACTCAAGATTTTCTGTGTATGTTCCCAACATAGAAATAGCTATTAGCAACTATAAAAGTTGGATCATGATTACTTAGGCAGATTATTTGTAGCAATAACATTTAAAGTGGTAACTTAATTTCCTCAAAGTAAAGTTTTTTTAAAGATTTTATTCCTATATGAAATCACGCCATCCATTACTAGGCAATTGGTGCAGATATAAACACCTGCTAGACATTGTAACTTTACTAAATTAAGTTATATTTGTTTTATTATAAAAGCTGAATTTAATATTACTTTGGGAGGCCCCAAGGGTGCTTTTTATACCTATAAAAATCATCCTTGCTATCCATATTACCTGCATAAGCAACTAAGATCCAAACTTCATACCTAGTCGCTTATATTTTTTATCCGTATATACCACGCAGAGAAACATTCAGTATTTTTAAAATAAGGAAGGTTTGGTCGTCACGGGCTCTCGGTCTATTTATGTGCCAAAAATAAAAGACAATTTGACATGTTTGACGTTTCAAATCAAACTGACATTAAAAGTTTCGAATTCTTAATTCTTTATTTTCGGCCAGCAGTGAAAAAAAGTTTTTATTAAAGAAAATAGGTGTAGAAGCACTAAAAATGATAAAATAAAACTTTTTTCCAAAAAAAATGAACCGACTTCCATCATAAAACTTAAAATCATGAAATATCAATAAATAAAAATGTATTAGCATGCTACCTACTGAATGAGGTGAAGTCGGTGCCAAATTGAATATTAAATAATCTAAATTAACATTAGAATCATGTATATATTATATAAAAAAATGCCTAGCTAAACAATTACATAACACCCTTACTCCTGCACTTGGCACCGACTTCACCTCATTTAGTAGGTAGCATGCTAATACATTTTTCTTTATTGATATTTCATGATTTTAAGTTTTATGATGGAAGTCGGTTCATTTTTTTTGGAAAAAAGTTTTATTAATTAACTAGAATCCTTCCTAGGGGTGAAAGTACTCATAAATAAAATCTTTAAAAAAAATTAGCTGTTCCATACATTTTGGGCGAGTAGGTATTGCAAAATGTATGGAACAGCTGTTTTTTTTTTAAAGATTTCAGAGTCTGTCCCGTCTAAAAAGATGTTCATATTTATAAGTACTTTTACTCCTAACCCTGTATATACATACGAAACAGTTTTATTGAGAAATGTAAAAACATTGGGAATTCCACCAAAAAAAAACAAAACAGTCCACCTCCGTGGCCTAACGGTTATCACGACAGACTGCCACACCGGAGCTCCCGGGTTCGATCCCCGGTCAGGTCAAGATAGAAAATGATCTTTTTCAGATTGGCCTGGGTCTTGGGTGTTTATTTCAATGTTTTTTATGTATTTGTCATAAAATATAGTATCGTTGAGTTAGTATCCCATAACACAAGTCTCGAACTTACTTTGGGGCTAGCTCAATCTGTGTGATTTGTCCGTATATATTTATTTATTTATTTCACAAACGTGCCTATTTATATTCCATTGGGCAATCTGATATTAAATTTTGTTTTCAGCGTTCAGATTTTTGAAGCTTTTTATTCAGCTTTTCATTGAAGTTATAGACATAGGTTCTAATTTATGTTTATTTCTTTGACGTTGTTTGAACAATCATAATCATATTTTTAATTTTAGCATTTAGGTATAAAATACCTAAATGCTACACAAAATAGCCTTTAAAAAGGTGGCAGTTCTTAGAAATTTCCAGTTGGTTGGTGAACTTTTCCATCACATCGCATTTTAGTAAAACTGAAAGAGGCAAAAGTAATTAAAATCAGTCTTAGGTACTTACTATTATGAAAACATTTCGGTGATATTGAAAAATCCAATTTGAATATATACTAAAATTATAAAGACTTCTAAAGCTTGAGAGTCCATAAGATATTGATATGTACGTACACGTCTCAAAACAAGATATATGGGCGAAATGCTACGTGTAGGTATAATTGAATGGAAGCTACGTAATGATGCCAACCAATTATAATGTCTGCGGGCGGAGGTAATGTGAACTCGTATATATGTAGATTAAATGTATTTTGCTAGCCTATCTTGGTAACTTTGATGTTGTGTTTTTGATGTGGTGTTGTTTTAGCCTTTTTCTGTAACATTTTTATGTTACGTGTAATTTTCAAAGAATTTTTTAATGATGTGGTGTACGTTTTCTGTTAGTAAGTACGGTTTATATTTTTAAACCCGCACGTGCATTGTGGAGAGACAATGGCGATCCGCGCCAGAGTGCTGCTAGCATGCAACTCGCATTGTTGAGGAAGATAATATAAAGGATCATAACAGTTATAAAATAAATTCTCCCAAAAATCTTGGTCTTGTAGTGTTTGAATATGAAAATCCTACTTTAAACTAAAATGTATCGAAAATATTAAAGAATGGTGTGTTAAATGTCGCATTGCATCATTTTCATTATTATTTCAGTACCTATATAAAATACTACAAAATTTATTTCAATTAAATGTTCTTCAAGTTTGAAGAGCAATCAATTATTATCGCTTTATTTGCTATATTCGCCAAAAACTTTATCCTCTCCGTTTTCCCTTTCAGTAATTTAAATTGGGGCGGCACTGGTATTAAAGTATTGGCTTAATTCCAACAAATAAACGCCCGATTCTTAATTGCTTAATACTTAAAGTCACTTTATTCGGCTCTAAGCGGAGATTAACAATAATTACTTTCATCCAACGAAACACATCAAAGGAAGATAATCTCCAAATTCAGTTTTATACTGATTGTATTCAGTTGGTGGAACCTACTTCTGACATAAAGAATACAATCCACAGTACCATTGACGATACTAGGTGACGTAAAAGTGCGTCAGCAGAACTATCAATTTATAGGGTATTTTATTAAAAAAAAAAAGTTTAACATCGTCAATATTCATTAAAAACACCTACAAACTAGAGACAACTATCTTCCTTCCTTACAGATAATTTCTTGTGTTATTTCAAACCAAACATGAATTTATAACTCAAATATGTCTTTTGTTATAATTTGTACTTACCTAAGAAAATATTGGTTGCAAGCTTAGTGCTGAATATTAAAATAGTGAACTCATTTCTAAATAGTTCCAAAATATTACGACACGTTACGTTTTATGACGGCCATCAAACATATTTGTGTTTATCGGGCAATAATCAGAATTTATTCCATGTTTATGTAACACGTGCGGCTCGCATTGCCGAATTGTCCAAGAGAAATGGTAAAAGAAAACTAGCTTCCATTCCACAAATTTGTTGAGCTTTATTCTTGGAAGAAATATAGTCATTGCGTGGCATCTTCATCTCAGAAATGTTTCTTATTCTAGTCTCACAAAACATTGCTATATATTTTATTTTCAAGATAATTCCATCTCATATGTTACAACTTCACTCTTTAAGGATGTTTTGTTATTTTGAAGTTGCTTCTAAAATCAATATAAGTAGGTACTGTTGAATTCAATTGTTTTTGTACATGATTTTATTTTTGAGCCTTCCGATTGAAGTACCTTATTAATTCATATGTTACTTCAGAAGTTCAAATTGATTTCTATAAAGTTTTACAAAAAACCGGACAGCTGCGCGAGCGAATCGATCCAACCTGTCTGCTACGAATGTCTACATTCGCTTCGATTCGATCTGCTACGAAAATACAAAATAGGTATCTAGTCGGATGAATCGACACATAGACAGACCGCACAATCTAAATAATACCTAGTTAAGCGTTTTATTTACACACTAGCATGGACCATGGGGCATTGTTCCCGTTGGAATTTTGGGAAATCCTCTCTTAGTGCTCCCCTGCACTCCCTAAGGAACCTACGTATGCCAAATTTCAGCTTCGTACACCCACTACCCAGTAGTTTTGGCTTTGCATTGTGTTGTCTGTTAGTCACTCAGTAACGGATATTTATTTATACATTATGTACAAAATTTTAAAAACGACAACGAACTAACGTACGATATTTCTTACTACAAGGTTTGCTAACTCTTTTCAAACATATTGGGAAAACGTCAGGACGTCAAATCGCTACTTCAATACACCATTAGCTATCTAATTCGACACCTTTCAATAGATCTCTGCCTTTTACAGCAGTATTATGTACAGAATACATAAAAGATAGTAGGCGCAGAGAATCCGGACAAACGAAGTGGCGGGAAGAATTCTGTACCGGAACTTTACCGGGAAAAAACCCACCGGTAAAAATAAGTACCGGGAAAAAATCTCCACGCGGCACCACGCTTGTCCGACTAGAACCTAACTTAAGCTATACGCAGACTGCTACCACCGTAGCTTATATAGGGAGCTACGGGGCCCTATATACTAACCTAACTTAATAACTACAATTCAAACCACTTACCAAACTGAATCTTCTTAATCTTCGGATCCAACTTCGAGTGTCTTCGGAAGAGGGGGGGGTTGATCCCTAATCACCCAAACTACCCCCTTGAGATCTCAATCCCCAGAATAAATACCTTGCTTTCTTCACGAGGGTTCACTCGGCAACAGGATTCGGCGTCCCCAGGCAGCCACAAATCACGTCGTTCACAACAAACAGTCTAAACACATTTCTTTCGCACAACACAAATTATCGCGAGCTTATTAGTTATTTAACAACGATGAAATACACAATTACACTTCAAACTAACAATTAAACAATCACAAATCAAACTAGTTAATAGACCGTTCACACGCGGTCGTAAAACTGACCAACAAGATGGTCGCCCGCACCGGCGGGGATATATCGCGCAGTACGACCTCACACCGCGCTGTCCAAACCGATACTAATATGGCCGTCGCCTGCCGACGCCGGCCGGGCGGGCGACGCCAGCGCCGACTGCGCGTAGCGGCGCCAATGGGAAACCCTCGCGTTCCGTTTCAAACAATTATATTACAAACATATACATATGTGGAGACTTGGTACCTGATTAATTTTGAACTTATTTTCAACGGACTTCCCAAAAAAGGAGGAGGTTATATGTTTCCGCTCCCGACCCGTGGTCCAACGTTTCGATGTATGTATGTTTTTTTTTGTATGTTCGCCGATTTCTCCGCTTACTGTGGACTGATTTCCGAAATTCTTTTTTTATTCGAAAGAGTCTATTCCCAAGGTCCCATTTAAACCACGTCCGAATCTGTTTGGTAATTTTAAAGATACCTAACAAAACATTAAAATACATAAATTGGATTATAGAGCAAAAGCCCGCGACAGCATGCCCTTCGTTATTTTATGAAAACTCAAGATTCTCTTTGCATGTCCACAACACAGGAAATAGCGATTATCGACTATAAAGGTTGCATCATGATTACTTAATCAGACAATTCGTACCAATAATATTTATAGCGGTAGCTCAATTTCCTCAAAGTAAAAGTTTTTCTAGGATTTTATTCTGAATAATGTTAGAAATCATGACATCCATTGCCAAGCAATTGGTGCAGATATAAACCCCTGCCAGACATTCTAACTTTACTAAATTATAGTAATATTTGTTATTATAAAAGCTGAATTTAATGTTACTTCGAGAGGTCCCCAAGGGTGCTTTCTATACCTATACAAATCACTTTTGCTATCCATATTACCTGCAAACTTCATGCCTAGTCTTTTTTATCCGTATATCCCACACAGATAAACATTCAGCATTTTTAAAATAAGAAAGGTTTGGTCGTCGCGGGCTCTTGGTCTATTTATGTGCCGAAAGTAATAGATTTCCGTTGAATTCTGACATGTTTTAATATTTCAAATCAACTGACAAAAAAGTTTCGATTTCTTAATTTTCGATGAAAAGAGGTATTTATAGGTTCAGTAAAAATGATAAAATATTTTTTTTTCCAAAAAAAATTAACCGATTTTCATTATGAAACTGAAAATCATGAAATAACTTAATAGGCAGATTAATAAAAAAGAAAAATGTATTGGCATGCTACCTACTAAACGAGGTGAAGCCGGTGCCAAATTAAATAATCTAAATTAGCATAAGAATCATGTAGTATAAATAAAATGCCTAACTTAAGAACTAGTACATAATGTTTGTATTTTTATAAAATTGTTGGGGTAGAGTTTTAAGGCAAACTTGGGTAGTTACTCCAGCACTGATCATCCACAGCTCACTGATGCAGTCGGATTGATCATTGTTTTTAACAAACAATCAATCAATAAGTAGAATGCAGAACATACACACAGTTAAAAATAGAGTGGCGGAATTACCATCAGTAAGATTTTGTGTTGGCATTGTTGTACCTGCGTGGTGGGCTCCAGCTTGGTGGCAAACTTGGCGGGCTCCTCCGCCGCGGATAGCATGCGGCGCGCCAGCCGCGCGAACGTGCAGCGGAACTGACGGCTCATGCTGCAGTATAGCACGAAGTTCACCGACGAGGTGAACAGCGCCAGCACGTCCATTAGGTCACCTGAGGGAAACAACAATTTTTGGTTAATTTTTCAGGAGCCACAACTTTTAGCTCCTACACCCAGTAGTTTTGGGTTTTGGCTATGCGTTGTCTGTCAGTTACTCAGTCAGTCAGTTATATAATTGATGTCGGCCATCTTGCATCCAAAAATTAAAGAATCAGCACTCCCGGATATAATACTTGGAAAACGTTAACAACAACGCAAAATAAATGGGTGATTATTTGAAGATGCGCATTTTGGCCTATTAAAAGAGATCGTGAAATAATTGCTCAAATAACGTTCTTTATATGTTAAAGGCGTTCTTTGATACTATCCATATAATATTCTTCGGGAGGGCCACTAAAATCTCTTTTAGTTTTTCAGTTTTCAGCTATTATTTTTTTATGCGAACGGTGATGATATATTTAAACAAATGGTAATTATGTTCAAAAACGGTAAAGAGAAAAATATGAAATGGTAAGTAGATGTCAGGAAAAATCAAAAGAAAACAACTGAAAATCAGATTTATGGGCTGTAGGTGTCGCTCTGTTAAATTTACCCTCGAAATAACCACCGAACTGAAACTCGCTCGAAATGTCGACCCTCAGAATTCCAATACTTGGCTTCGCATTTAGGGCAGTGCCTTCAAAATGGAGCTCTTTTGCAAAAGGGGTTTCTTGGCAGAGAACACATAGACTTGTGTCTTGTTGTGGTTGTATTGGACTAGATTTAGACCCATTCCGAGACTCGTGCAAGAGACACATAACGTCCGACGCAATTCGACACTCCTCAGCAGCCTCAAGAGAGAGATTAGCACGCCCATTATATAAGTCATCTCCAGTACTGTCATCTGCATAGCAATGCATGTTGCTGATTTGCAACATGTATTTGATATGCAGAATGAACAGTGTGGGTGACAGGATGCAGTCTTGGGGGGCGCCAGCATTCACAGGTTTAAATTCAGAGCATGATCCATTTATAGCGATCTTTATGAACGTTCTCGGAGAAAGCTGTCCAGCCATGCGCACAATCTCTCGGGAAGCCCGTACGAAAGTAATTTGGAGAGACGCGCCTTGTGCCACACCCAATCAAAGGCCTAGCAACGTTCAAACTAAAGGCCACAGCCTCGCCCTTACACTCAATTGTCTCAGCCCAACGATGTGTTAGATAAACAAGAATCACCAGCTGAGCGGCCGCGACGGAATCCATAATATTGGCAATCACTTAGAAGCTGGTGATCCTCAAGATACCCTAGAATGCTGATTAATAAATGGTTGCAATGATTTCGCATAGTATGGAGGTAATGGCAATATGCCTGTAGTTCGACGGATCCGAGCGATCTCCCTTTTTAGGGATCGGGTGCACAAGGGCCGATCCAAGATTTCGGGACAATATCTGAGGAAAAGGAGAGCCAAAACAGATGCTAGAATGCCCATACGAACCAAGGGAAAAGTCTACAAAACTGCCGTAAGACCCGCAATAACATATGGTTCGGAATGCTGGCCCCTTATACAGACACAACAAGCTCCACGTCACTGAAATGAGAATGCTCAGATGGTCCGCGGGAGTTACACTTCTAGACACGGTGCCTAACCGTTATATTAGAGGAACTTTTAAAGTTAGACCTATTGACGATAAGCTAGCAGAAACACGACTGCGATGGTATGGCCACGTCATGAGGAGACCAGCGGACCACATGACCAGAAAAATTCTTGACATCGAGCCAGCGCCGAGAAAACGTGGGAGACCCCGACTCACATGGATGAAAGCCATAGAAATGACCTGAAGAAATGTTTTTCTTGACACATCTTACATTGACCCTGTGACGACCATCGCCAGTTCTGAAGAAAAGCGGTTAGGAGAGCCGACCCCAATTAAAATGGGAAGAAGGCCGGTGGAAGAAGAGAAGAAGCCCCTCTTCGATTGCTGCGCCCGAAAGGGTCCTTAATTGTTACAATTAATTATAAGAATATGACCTGTTATTTACATTAAGGATGCAATAAAGAATTGAATTGAATTGAATTGAGAAGGAGAGCCGAAACAACCGCGTCTAAACCGATGCCAGCTCAGGAGCACATGTTTTTAGCACGACAGCAGGGATGCCATCAGGCTCGCACGACTTATTGATGTCCAGGGAACGGAGTACTTTGCGCACAGTACTTTGCACGAAGCGGACGTCAGGCATAGAAGCACGACACTTTCTGGGGTGCTTCTATGGTCATCAAGGATGGAGTTAGCCGCGAAAACAGAGGACAGTAGATCAGCTTTGTCTCTCGGGGAGTAAGCAAAAGAGTCGTCAACCCTGCGTAGGTGGGAGCGATGGCCGACAGAAGTTACCCTGGATAGCTTTAGCGAGAGACCAAAATGCGTAACTTTCAAATGGATGGCGGGTTTTGCCTCTCGCCAACTCTGCCGATGAAATAGGCCTTAGCAGCAGCCATTTGCTATTTGTAGGACCTGGAGGCGGAGTTATACGCACTGCAGCCCAGGCTTGAACGACAAACGACGCCCCGAGACGAAAAAAACCCCCCAAACCAGGGCTTCGACCCTCCACCAATAGGCACTCCAGAATTTGGAATAGATAATTCCATCCCCTGCAATATCACATCGGCGACAAAGGCGCTAGGATCCATCCAGCGCAAAACAAACCATCCCAATCTGCCGATCTGTAGTGCCATACGCAGCGTGAACCATGGAGTCCCTTAGTATTAGTGAAGTCTATAGAGAGCGTAGAAGGGGATGCCTGTACTTTATCGCTAGAGAAATGAGTGGCAGTGTGCCCTCCCCAGAATACATAGGGCAGCCTGAGGGAGGGATTCTGCAGTACTGGTAGTAGTTGATCTTTTAGTTCCGCTGGCATATTTAGTCGTCATCACAACTGAAAACGTATAAAAATAACATAAAGGTAGACAGCAAATAAAATTAAAATATAATTTCTCATCACCATTCATATTTAGCTAATTACCATTCGTAAAAAGTGAATGGTATAAAATGGTAAATAGCAAAGTGGTAATTAGAAATTTAGATGTTTGTTCATTTTGATCACGTTTCGTACTACTTACTATTTTGAAACCTACAAATACTTAAAATAAACCCTTTAATGTCTATAATAAAACCTTAATAATGCAATGTTATACATCTACTTACCATTAAACACAAAAACTGTAAAGAGAACGTGAACAAAACAAAATCGAATTCGGAGACTTTGATCACAAAATATTCGACACTAAAGCATTATTTGGGTGATTATTTGAAGACGTGCAAATCGCTGTTCCAGGCTAAAAGAACTATTTAAATTTCATTTATTTTTAACTTTTGGCTAACTTTGAGGTGGACCCTTATCTATTTTAACGGGGGCAGTTATTAAACTAATGTTAAAATAAATTGATTTTGTTATATTTTCAATTATCTTTCGAAATTCACATTACCATCCGTGTCCCTTTTCCCGGATTTTGACACAAAATATTTTATTTCTCTAGTTGTATCATAAAGAACGTACTTTACGCAATAAATTCTTTAAATAGAATGTTGTTGTTAACTCCACGTTAAAATAAAAATACTCAAAGATTAGTTTACAATAGTTAAAAATGAGGTTTAAAAATGTCCCAGCGTTACACCCTCACTACCGTTCGAGAAAGTTGTCACCTTAATTTCTTTGCTTCTAATTAACTTGCGCTTACCCTGAATACTTTGTCGGGCAGACTGCAGCATCGCTCGTCGATCGAGCGAAGCAAACATGCCAAATAATGCTTCAGTGTCGAAAATTTTGTGGTCAAAGACTCCGAATTCGATTTTATTTTTTTCACGTTCTCTTTACAGTTTGTGTGTTTAGTGGTAAGTAGATGTATAACATTGCATTATTAAGGTTTTATTATAGACATTTAATGGTTTGTTTTAAGTATTTGTAGGTTTCAAAATAGTAAGTAGTACGAAACGTGATCAAAATGAACAAACATCTAAATTTCTAATTACCATTTTGCTATTTACCATATTATACCATTCACTGTTTACGAATATGATGCGGTACGGTAATTAGCTAATATGAATGGTGATGAGAAATTATATTTTAATTTTATTTGCTGACTACTGTTATGTTATTTTTATACGTTTTGAGTTATTATGACGACTAAATATGCCAGCGAAACTAAAATAGCAACTACCCCAGGAGGGTACCAGTACTGGAGAATCCCCCCCTGATCCTATAAGCTCAGGCTGCATTATGTATGCTGGGGAGGGCACAGTGCCGCTCATTTCTCTAGCGATAAAGTACAGGCATCCCCTTCTTCGCTTTCTATAAACTTCACTAATATTATTAGGGGACTCCATTCCAATCATAACGTCGTCCACCACGGCAAGGTCTGACCTGCTCTTTTTCTCTGAGACGAAAATATCCTTCCCAGCTGACACTTTGTATCTGTTATACCCGGGTTATAATCTGGAACACAACTTTGTGCACCAAGCCGGAGTGTGCATGTACGTTGGTGAGGGTATTTGCTGTCATTGCCTAGTGAATCTTGATGGTAGGGATCTGTCTATCATCTGGCTGCGAGTAGAATGCGTTGACCGCATTCTTTTTTATGCATGCCTGTACAGATCCCACAGCGGGGACCTCGAGACCGACCGGCTGATCAAGCACATTCAGATTGTAGCTGACACCCTTCTCGCACAGGTCCCTTCCGCCGAAATTGTGGTTCTGGGTGATTTCAACGCCCACCACATCGACTGGCTTGGATCAAATAGAACCGACCACGCGGAAAGATCTGTGCGCTACTTCGCTTTGGCCTACAACTTATCGCAGCTTGTTTCCACGCCCATGCGGGTACCAGACGTGAACGACCAGTTCCCATCCTTGTTGAACCTCCTGCTAACCTCGCATCCTGAGCACTACTGGAAAGGAGTATCGTGCCTATTACGTATGTCACACTTACCAATTACTGGTTCTCGCTGCATATGGCACAACAGATCGGCAGATTAGGATGGTTTGTTTTTCGCTGGATGATCCCAGCGCCTGTGCTGATGCTGTCGCCGATGTGATACTGCAGGGGATGGAATTATCCATTTCAAATTCTGCAGTGCCTATCGGTAGAGGGTCCAAGCTCTGGGTCTCTATTTGTTATTAATTCATAATTATAATTGCTATATTACTGCTGATATTGATTTAAAGATTTTGCATGCCTAGATAGGTTAAAAGTGAGATTCACATATATTATTTAACAACTGTATTTTCTTGTACCACTTTTACCGCAAATAAACATTCATTCATTCATTCATTCTGGTTTGGGGGCCTTGGCGTTCGGCATCTAGCCAGAAACAGGACTCTTACCAAGCCTGGGCTGCAGAGCGGGCTGCCGCTGATCCAAATACGAAGGAAAAAATATAACTCTGCCTCCAGGTCCTACAAAAGCCAAATGGCTGCTGCTAAGGCCTAGTTCAGAGTTGGCGAGAGCCTATCCCGTCATCCCTTTGGAAGTCATGCGTTTTGGTCTCTCGCTGAAGCTGTCAAGGGTAACTTCTGTCGGCCATCGCTTCCACCTCTACGCAGGGTTACGACTCTTTTTCCTACTCCCCGAAAGACAAAACCGACCTACTGACCTCTCTTTTCGCGGCGAACTCAACCCTTGATGACCAGGGAAACACCCCTACATTAATCCCAAAGTGTAGTGCTTCTATGCCTGACGTCCGCTTCGTGCAAAGTACTGTGCGCAAAGTACTCCGTTCCCTGAATATCAACAAGTCGTGCGGGCCTGATGGCATCCCCAGCTGTCGTGCTAAAAAAATAAGCCCCTGAGCTGGTATTGGTTTTGACGCGGTTGTTTTGGCTCTCCTACTCCTCAGGTATTGTTCCGAAATCTTGAAGATCGGCCCTTGTGCACCAGATCCCTTAAAAAGGAGATCGCTCAGATCCGTCGAACTACAGGCCTATTGCCATTACCTCCATACTATGCGAAATAATGGCAACCATTATTCAGCAACTTCTACGGTATCTTGAGGATCACCAGCTGCTAAGTGATCGCCAATATGGATTCCGTCGCAGCCGCTCAGCTGGTTATCTTCTTGTTTATCTAACACATCGTTGGGCTGAGGCAATTGAGTGTAAAGGTGAGGCTGTGGCCTTTAGTTTGAACGTGGCGAAGCCTTTGATCGGGTATGGCATAAGGCGTGTCTCTCCAAATTACCTTCGTACGGGTTTCCCGAGTGATTTTGCGCAAGGCTGGACAGCTTTCTCCGGGAACGTAGCATAAGGGTCGCTATAGACGGATCATGCTCTGAATCCAAACCTGTGAAAACTGGCGTCCCCCAAGGCTGCGTCCTGTTACCCACACTGTTCATTCTGCATATCAATGACATGTTGTAAATCAGCAACATGCATTGTTATGCAGATGACAGTACTGGAGATGACTTATATATATCATGGACGTGCTAATCTCTCTCGTGAGGCTACTGAGGAGTGTCGAAACAGGATTGCGTTTGACGTTAACGTGTCTCTTGAGCGAGTCTCGGAATGAGTCTTAACCTAGTCCAATACAACCCCAACAAGACACAAGTCTGTGAGTTCTCTGCCAAGAAACCCCTTTTGCGATAGACCCATTTTGAAGGCACTGCCCTAAATGCGAAGCCAAGTATTGGAATTCTGGGGATCGACATTTCGAGCGAGGTTCAGTTCGGTGGTCATTTGGTGAGTAAATTTGAAATTGAAATTATACTAAGTGCGACACCTAAAGCCAATAAACCTGATTTTCAATTATTTTCTTTTGTTTTTTCCTGAAATCTACTTACCATTTCATATTTTTCTCTTTACCATTTTTGAACATAATTACCATTTGTTTAAATTCATCATTACCGTTTGCATAAAAAAATAATAGTTGAAAACTGAAAAACTGAAAGAGTTTTTAGTGGCCCTCCCGAAGAATATTGTATGGATAGAATAAAAGAACGCCTTTAACATATAAAGAACGTTCTATGAGCAAAATTTTTCACGATCTCTTTTATTAGGCCAAAATGCGCATCTTCAAATAATCACCCATTTGGCACGTTTGCTCCGTTCAATCGACGTTAGTGATGTGCCGTTCCCAAATTTCCGTTCCCGAGAATATTCCCAGAAACGGAAACGGGGAATATTCCCGGGAATGTTTCCAATTTTCGGGGAACATTCCCGTGTTTCTGGGAACGTTCCTTGCAAAGCTGGAATTGACTTTATAGGATTACTAGCGTTTGCCCGCGACTTCGCCCGCGTGAGTTTTGCTTAGATAAATAAGTATCCAATATTTTACCATTACTAACTATTGTTTTGCCATTTAAAGTTGCTCCCAGGCTGCTTTTTAACATTTCAAGATTCGATTGTGCGCATTACATTACAATATGCCCACACTGAACCGATTCGATTTTGATTATGCCATTTTCAGAATGTCACTTTCGCAAAGAATTACTTGTGAAAAAAGTCTACATTCACAAAATGTCACTTTTGCAAAAGGACACATTCGCAAAATGACACTTTCGCAAAAAGATACCTTCGCATGAAGTCACCTGCGCAAAAGGTCCACTTTCGCAAAATGTCTCTTTTGCAAAATGTCACATTTGCATCCACAGTGATCGTTTTCGAAAGTGACATTTTGCGTAAGTTTCCTTAAACGAAAGTAACCTTTTGCGAAAGTGCATTTTACAAATGTAACCATCTATAAATGTGACAGTTTGTGAAAGTTACCATGCGGAAGTAACCTTTTGCGAAGATGTCATTTTGCAAAAGTGAACTTTGGGACGGCTTGGCAAAGTACCAATTGGTCACTTCGGATTCGGTGAAACGCAGAGCCAAATCTCATCTTCTAAAAGTTGCCTGTCTGTCTGTCTGTTTTGTATGGAGTTGTCGGTTTTCGACCGATTGTACTTTGGGGAGTGCGCTTATGAGCTGCATGAGCTCATACCACCTAACCCTTTGTCCAGATGCACGGCGGGCTATCATCCTTTCTTGGTTAATATTCCCCCTATTAAAGTTTTTCAATGAATGGAAGACTGATTTACTTCGAAAATACTAATTTATTTAAATAAAATACAGAGCTATGTTATTGCATTCTCGTAATGTCACAGAGTAGAGAGAGAAGATGACATATCCCAAATATGACAATGACATTTGTAGTGAAAGGCACGAAATTTAAAAACAATATTCTAACACTCCCTTCAAATTAGAGCCTTTCTTGTAAAGTTACAAACAAAATTTTCAAGAGTTACAAAAACAATATGAAAGCTCCCTTCTAATTAGAACCTTCCTTGTTACATTACACAACAGAAGTTAATAAAAACAAAATAAAGACAAGGGACACTAGTTATTACTATTATTAATATCTTTACACATTCCAATATTACTTCTCATAGAGCTAAATTTAGTTTTTGGCAAAGCCTTAGTAAAGATATCAGCATATTGCTGGTTTGTATTTACATAGTTAAGAGCAATAACTTTCTCATTATACTTTTCTTTAATGAAGTTATACTTAATGTCTATATGTTTACAACGCTTGTGAAAGTCACTATTTTTCACTACACTAATTGCACTTTGATTGTCAATGTTAATGACCACAGATTCCTGTTTAAATTCACTTACATCTTGTAGTAATTGCCTTAACCAAATGGCTTCTTTGGTGGCAGCACAGGCTGCCATGAATTCGGCTTCTGTCGTGGACAAAGCAACTGTTTGTTGTCTTTGTGATGACCAGGTAATAGCAGCTCCATTTTTAACCTTTAACTAGTGACGTGACAAATTTATAACACTACAAGGGACGTGACGTCTCACGGGCTACTACTTTCAAAGTTAATTTTTGTCATAAAATATAATATGGACGTTTCAAAATTATATTGATATTTAACCATTGGTATGTAATAAAAGACATACAAGTAAATTCAATTAGATTTTATTAAAAATTACTTAAAAAAACGGTAATTAACACTGACTGGTACTTTTCAGCCTTAATTGATACGAGATCTTAATTTTAGCTTTTTTATAGACCTTACATAAAACACATGAGAAATTTAACACTTTTTTATAAAAATCTAATCTAGAAAGAAACAAAAGAAACAAAAAAGATTTTCTAAAAACTAAAAATAAAAATTTTGACAACTGCTCAATTTGGTATAAATCACTCGCGATTTTTGCACAAGGGGCGAGAACATTGCAAGCACACGGGATTGGAACACTCGACACACGTGTATATTGTCATTCTGTATAGTTTAGGTGGACAAACCCTTTTGATTTTAGAAAATCTCCTCTATCAGTAACCTTGGGTTGATGCATATTATATAGTATATAAGCGTTCATGCCGCTCAAATCGACAATGTAATAGAACAAACTATTGGCCCCCTTTTCGTTCGGCGGCTGCTGGAATAATTGGAGCATTTTTATCAGCTCCGTCTAAATAATTATTTCAGGCTTTTTAGTGTATTTATCAACCTCGTTGTTGTGATGCATTAAGGACACAAATATCACAGCTCCGCTTGGATACGTATGAGCAGATAGTTTTTTGATTCGTAAAACCAAACAACGCAGACTGGACTTCTCTATTTTTGTGGTTGAAATTAGCTAGGTATTTCGCGTTATTTTTTTTTTCATAAAACCCACATATCTACATAAGTAAGCTTTCTTTTTGCCAACTATTGCAAAAACTATTTGTATGACAACTAGGGACATGTAGCCTGACAAGCTACGCTCGATTTGTATGGCAACTAGGGTCATGTAGCCTGACACTGACAGGCTACGCTCGATTTTGTTATTGTTATAAATCACGTGTAATGCAACCGATAACAAGTCCACCTTCTTCCAAGGTCGTTTTAGCACTAAAACAAAAGGTACTAAGAAGCGGGGTCTCGGTAAGCGGGGGGAAGTGACCAATTCCGAAAATTTGTAAAACACGTGACGCCTGTGAGACTCCACGTCACTAGTTAAAGGTTAATGAAAACATAACCGGTAGTTGAACGCCTTGTATCAATATCATTGGCATAGTCTGCATCACTGTACCCAACAAGATCGGTACTGTCTGGTTTTGACATGTAACATAGGCCATAATCTTTAGTATCTTGTAAATATTTGAATATCCATTTGACAGCATTCCAGTGAGGTTCTCCATAGCAGTGTAAAAATCGACTCACCTGACTGACAGCAAATAGGATATCAGGCCGGCTTACTGTTGCAGCATGTATAAGAGATCCCACAGCTTCTCTGTAGGGAATGTCTCTCTCGGATTGCACAGTAGGCTTCGTGAGTCTGACGTGTGGATCAGCTGGCACACTGTTGGAGTTTGCTTCACTCATTTTGAATTTTCTTAGTAATTGTTCTATATACTTGGCCTGGTGAATGAAAATACAGTCATCAAATCTTTCAATTTGCATTCCAACGAAGCAGGTAAGTGGACATATTTTGATGTCAAAATTAGATTGAAGATCTTTCATCACTTCGGATAAGACTGATTTTTCTTTGCAAAATAATAAACCGTCATCAACATACAGGCACAAATAACATTTTATACCTCTAATAAGACCAATATAAACACACTGATCTGCTTTACTTCTCTCAAAGCCAAATTTGTTTAAAACAGAGTTGAATTTTGTGTTCCAACACCTTGGTGCCTGTTTTAACCCATATAGAGATTTTACAAGCTTACATACCATGTTTGGGTTGCAGTTCAGTCCCTCAGGTGGTGTCATTTTTTTTTTTTTTTTTTGTTTAGATAACATACTAATAAATAAGTATGCTAAAATTATTACAATCTAGCCCAGTTATAAGCTAATGAGTAATTTTACTTTAACCTAGTTTTATAAATAAATTGAATAAGAATGTGTCCATCGGCACTTTTCTTAATGTCTCTATTAAGGAGAAGTCACTTTGTTGTTGTGTCTTTATTCGCACTTTTATTGCACTACACTATATTATGTTATTGTTGTTATTCACTACACTAATTCAAACGGTTTTGTCCGCTTGAGCCGTCGCACTATGTCTGTGTTGTCGAGGAGCTGGATTGCCTCAACGTTTACATGATGAAGCAGTCTATTCTCATGTGCTTCTGCAAATTTTTTAATTACCTCATCGACGAACTGTATATTTAGGTCCCGGTGTAGGTCGTCATTTCTTATATACCAGGGCGCGTTCACGATAGCCCGTAGTACTTTATTTTGAAATCGTTGGATAATTTCTATGTTACTTTTTTGGCACAGCCCCACAGCTGTATACCAGAAGTCCATACTGGCATGAGGACTTGTTTATATATAAGTAGTTTGTTTTGGATTGATAGCACGGAATTTCTTCCAAGCAACCAATGCATCTTATGGAGCTTTAGATCAAGTTCCCCCCGTTTCTTTTTGACGTGAGCTTTCCAACGAAGCTTCGCATCAAGAGTCATACCCAAGTATTTGGCTGTGTTTTCATGAGGTATTTGCTTTTCGTTTATGTAAATAGGATAACAACTACCATTTTTATTCGTAAAGTTCACGTGAATTGATTTTGTTTCATTGAGTTGTATTCTCCATCGCTTCGTCCAGTTATGGATTTTATTAACAGCTATTTGTACCTTTTCTGCTGCTTCAGCGTGAGTGCTTCCAACAGCCATTATAGCAGTGTCATCAGCAAAGGTAGCTATAGTGTTGTTCTCTGTTTCTGGAATATCACAGGTGTAGAGTAGATACAGGACCGGACCCAATACGCTTCCCTGGGGAACTCCAGCTTATAGACATATTTTGATGTCAAAATTAGATTGAAGATCTTTCATCACTTCGGATAAGACTGATTTTTCTTTGCAAAATAATAAACCGTCATCAACATACAGGCACAAATAACATTTTATACCTCTAATAAGACCAATATAAACACACTGATCTGCTTTACTTCTCTCAAAGCCAAATTTGTTTAAAACAGAGTTGAATTTTGTGTTCCAACACCTTGGTGCCTGTTTTAACCCATATAGAGATTTTACAAGCTTACATACCATGTTTGGGTTGCAGTTCAGTCCCTCAGGTGGTGTCATGAAGATTTCTTCTTTCAGGTCACCATACAGAAATGCAGTAGTGATATCAAATTGAACTATTTGCAGATTTCTTTGAGCTGCAATTGATAATAAAATACGGATGGAGTCATACCTTACTGTTGGTGAAAATGTTTCATCAAAGTCGATACCTTCTGTCTGCGCATATCCCTTCGCACAGAGTCTGGACTTGTAACGAGGACCTGTTGGTTCATTTTTAATTCTAAACACCCATTTGCATCCTATAGGTTTGATGTTAGGTGGTTTTTCTACCAATGTCCAAGTTCCATTTTTATCATGAACTCTTAATTCTTCTTTTATTGAAGTTTTCCATTTTTCAGAGTCAATTGAGGTTATGGCTTCATTGTAGTTTTGAGGAATAAAATTTGTTTCATTCTCACTGCAGCACATATAAGTTTTATCTTCACATTTATTTGATTTTTGTAATTCTCTATTTCTTGGTCTTAATGTTATCTTAGAGGGTCTTAACAAATTTTCTTTTATATTCGGTTTATAATCTGAATCTGACTCATTTTGTTCACTGATAGTGATTGAGGCATCTGATGCATCTTCGCAACCCTGAGATGCATCTTTATCAATTGGTTCTGATGATAAATCGCACCCAATTTCTTCCTCTGACAGATTAACGGGCACATAATTTCTTTTTATTGTTGTCTCAAGAAAAACAGCATCTCTGCTTTTAATAACAGTCCTTGAGGTAGGTATTATAAACCTGTAGCCTTTGGTGTTATCACAATATCCTATAAATATGGCTTTCTGAGATTTACAGTCCCACTTTTTGCGTTTCTCTTTGGGAAGGTGTATCATTGCTTCACAGCCAAATATTCTCAAATTGCTTATATTTGGTTTCTTCTTAGACCACATTTCCTCTGGAGTTTTAAAAGCCAGTGATCGAGTTGGACTCCTGTTCACAATATAAGCAGCTGTGTGTATGGCTTCTGCCCAATATATTTTATTTAGGTTAGCATTAATCAATAGACACTTTGCTTTTTCAACTAGTGTACGGTTCATCCGTTCAGAGACACCATTTTGCTCAGGTGTGTATGGTGTCGTTGTTTGATGAGCAATACCAGCCTTCACAAGGTAATCAGATATTCAAGCCCATTGTCTGTACGCAAACATTTAATACTGCACTCTAATTGATTTTCAACTTGACTTTTGAATTCCTTGAACTTCTCGAGGGCATCTGATTTTTTGTGCAGAAAATAGACAAACACCTTCTTTGAATAGTCGTCTATAAAAGTAATGAAGTATTTTGCACCACCAATTGAAGTAGTTTCCATTGGTCCACATATGTCTGAGTGCACCAACTCAAGTAAATTTGTACTTCTAAAAGAACTTGACTTTAATGGCAGGCGTGTCTGTTTGCCCTCCAGACAGGTCACACAGGTTAAGTTGTCAGCCTTTTTGGATAATTGTACACCATCTGTGTTTTCTTCAATTTTCTTTAAATCACTGAAATTGAGATGTCCCATGCGCTGGTGCCAGAGATAAATGTCTTGTTTATCAACGTCAGATATGTATGCCTGATTATTATGCAGATTTAGCCGGTACATATTGTTGATCAAGGTAGCTGTTGCAACAATTTTCTTATTTTTGTTTAATATTATACAGCCTTCTTTATTAAACTTCACTTCACCACCATGGTTTACTATTTGACTGACGGATAGTAAATTTGTTGCCAACTCGGGTACACATAAGACATTTTGGAATAAAATTTTGTTACTCTGACCTTTCTCATTATAAATATCCAGGCTCAGCTGACCAGAACTTTCTACAGGTAAGGATTTGTCATTTGCAACTTTAATTGTCTTAATCAGGGGCACTGTCACATTTTGCAATAAATTTTTATGTTTTGTCATATGCACTGAGGCGCCGGAGTCTATATACCAGGCATCACTATTGCTGGTGGAAGCCATGAATGCAGCGGCATAGCTTGAACTTTCTGGTTTTTGTTTCTTTTTAGACTTGCACTCTGTGCTTATGTGACCATGTCTGTTGCAGTTATAGCAGCGTGGCCCTTTTTGAAATGGCTTTTTATTAAATAGCTTTTTCTTTGCTGAATTTACTGTAAAAGCACTTGTATCATTGTTGCTGATTTTAACATCCTGTAGAATCTTAGCTTTCACTGAATCTGCGCTTATACTCATACCGGAACTTTCAATGGCAATAATCATTGGTTTGTATGTCTCGGGTAGACCGGAGAGAAGCAAGGTACCGAGCCACTCGTCGTCCACTTCGAACCCAATATTGCGCAGTTTATGAGCTGTAGTGATTACTTTACTGACATACTCTTCTACATTTTGACACTCGGCGAGACTTGTAGTACATAATTCTCGAAGTAAACCCACTCGGCGTGTTAACCCTGAGTCATCGAATGCACAAGCCAGATTGTTCCACACTTGTTTTGCTGACTTGGCCTCTTGGATGTGAACATAGTTGACAGGATCCACTCATGGACGTAGGAAAAAAGAACGGACGGAGTCTTGGCTTAATAAGGAGTGAAGCAAAGCAATGGCGGCGACTTACGATTGTGTGAGTTGACGGAGTTGCCTCGTTAAAATTTCTTTGGCGCAAAAGTTTTCACAAATAATCCACCAGATTGCACTAAATTATGTTTAGCGCATTGTATTAAAAAAATAAGCACTAAAGACCTGAGAATTGCACTAGATCTAGTGTAAAATACGCTAAAACGGCAACACTGGCCGTCTTACTTTGCTGTGGGTGTGTGCGTGCGCTCGTGTCGGTACAATACGCCGGCTTACTTTGATTGCATCACTATTAATGTTACTGAGGCGGTGTCCGTTCTTTTTTCCTACGTCCATGGATCCACTAATAAAATTATTTTTGATTTCGCCTTAAGATCGCGTTTCGGATCGACTTTATCGTTGCTTTTAATGCAATCCCAGAGCTCTTCGTGCTCGAGATAAGTTTTGACGGCAAATCTCCAAGTAGAATAATTCTCACGTCCGGTTAATTTTTCAATTAATGTGTGCGGATTATTGGAAGACATTTTGGTTTGGATTGATTGACCTTGACCGTGACCGACCGGTACGCGTGGCTACACAGGTTAGGATTTTGCACTTTTGTTTTAAATGTCCGAATTTCACTTGTCCACATTTACAGGGCAACTGGGCCCATAACTATTAAAGTTTTTCAATGAATGGAAGACTGATTTACTTCGAAAATACTAATTTATTTAAATAAAATACAGAGCTATGTTGTTGCATTCTCGTAATGTCACAGAGTAGAGAGAGAAGATGACATGTCCCAAATATGACAATGACATTTGTAGTGAAAGGCACGAAATTTAAAAACAATATTCTAACACCCCCCGCAAGCACCAAGCGCTTTTCGTGCGCACATTAAGGTGAAGTGCGCTTCATAATGTCTTGTATTCAAGGGGGTGAAGCAGCGCGCAGGAGGGTGTAGCGCGGGGGGACGGCCTTTGGCGGCACTGCCACCGCCGGCTTATTCTGGGTGATCGCGCCCGCCGCCGGCCGGCCTATTCTCTAAAATATTTTCTAGGAACTTTATTTAGCAAATATATAGCAAATAGAGGCTTTCGATGACCAACTGTATGAATCATACAAGTAGGCTGTGATATAAGTATGAATTTTGCAAAATGTCCAATTCACAAAATGTCCAATTAGATAATAGGGGCTTTCGATGACCGACTGTATGGTATGAATCATATAGGTAGGCTGTGATATAAGTGTGGATTTCGCAAAAGGCCCAATTCGCAAAATGTCCAATTTACAAAATGTCCAATTAGCAAATAGGGGGTTTCGGTGACCGACTGTATGAATCATATAGGTAGGTAGGCTATTAATTCGCAAAATGTCCAATTCGCAAAATGTCCAAATCGCAAAATGTCCAGTTCGCAGAATGTCCAATTCGCAGAACGTCCAATTCACAAAATATACATTTTGCGAATTGGACCTTTTGCGATATCCATTCTTATATCACTGCCTACCTATATGATTCATCCAATTCGCAAAAGGTCCAGCGGTCGCAAAATGTTCAATTTGCAAAATGTTCAGTTCGCAAAATGTCCAATTCACAGAATGCCCAATTCGCAAAATGTCCAATAAGCAAAATGTCCCAATTTGCAAAATATACAATTCGCAAAATGTCCAAAACTAAAAATGTCGAAAACGCAAAATGTCCAGTTCGCAGAATGTCCAACTCGCAGAATGTTCATTTTGCGAATTGGGACATTTTGCTTATTGGACATTTTGCGAATTGGGCATTCTGTGAATTGGACATTCTGCGAACTGAACATATTGCGTGTTGGACATTTTGCGATATGGACATTTTGCGATTTGGACATTTTGCGAATTGGATATTTTGCGAAATGAACATTTTGCGAATTGGGCATTCTGTGAATTGGACATTCTGCGAGCTGAACATTTTGCAAATTGAACATTTTGCGACCGCTGGACCTTTTGCGAATTGGATGAATCATATAGGTAGGCTGTGACATAAGTATGGATTTCGCAAAAGGTCCAATTCGCAAAAATGCGAAATGGACATTCTGCGAACTGAATATTTTGCGAATTGGACATTTTGCGAATTGGGCATTCTGTGAATTGGACATTCTGCGAACTGAACATTTTGAAAATTTAACATTTTGCGACCGCTGGATCTTTTGCGAATTGGACATTCTGCCTCAACATCTTTATTGCGATAACTGTTATAGATATCACCATATAACAATTTTAATAAATACCTAAATAATATTTTATTACTCAGAAGCTCTTAGAGCTTCGAGCAACAAGGACTTCCGCGCGCGGTGAGTCCGTGTTGCTCTATGTCTCAGAGGCATCCCACGAGCTTGTCGAGATTCTACTAACTCGGGAAGAATGTGATCTTTCTTCGAGCAACAAGGACTTCCGCCCGCGGCAAGTATGTGTTGCTCTATGTCTCAGAGGCAGAGGCATCCCACATTGTGCCACGAGCTTGTCGAGATTCTACTAACTCGTGAAGAATGTGAACTTTATAAAAATTTACGAGTTTGCTCTCCATTTTATTCTTCCAGAAGTACGCACACTGTAAGTACGTACTAGTAAGCACACGTAAAAACAATTTTTGTTTACGTAAATAGTAAATAGACTGCGCGCCGGGCGTTGACAACAAGATGTACACGACTGCTCGATTCGAGGCGCAGCGGCCGACTGACTGAGGAGGGGGCGGCTGTTTACCGTGTGCGCACGCCAAAATCAACGCGATATTTGATAAATATACATTTTATAAGATCTAAACTATTGTTTTATAAAAAACTACTTCCAAGAGTAATTTAATCATAATATAATGAAGCCATTGACAAATTTTCATAAAAAATACTGGTATATATTTTGAATAAAACTGATCCTCCGAACCCACTTTCGTTTTCAAATCGCAGATTTTGAGGAACTTTGAGATTTTTTTCTATCGAGGCAATTTATATGAATCGTGTTTCGATTTCCACCAATAACTGATAAATATACTTAACTTTCAGTATCATGCAAAACTTTTAGCAAATACGTAGTTTTTGGAAGCAAAATAATGGTTTACCCTGCACATAAAACGCATCAAAAATCTGATTTGGATGGTATTTCACCTTAAAGAAATGGAACTCTCTACCTGCGTTTTCCTGAGCACATACAGCCTGACTCTCTCTTTAAAACCAGAGTAAATAAGCTACTTCTGGGTGGGCTCGCTACAACGTAGACCTCATCTCTGTCCGCGGGTAAGATTGTGGTCAAGAGCAAACCCATCTTTAATACAATAAAAAAAAGTTATCTGTTAATAAAACCTGGGTCCCAGCTGATGGGCACAGAAAACGAGGAAGGCCTAAGAAAAGATGGTCAGATGAACTTAAAGCATTCGACAGAAAGTGGATAGAAAAGGCCAGAGATAGGGACACATGGAAAGAGAGTGGGGAGGCTTTTGCCCAGCATAGACTTGTTATAGCTACAAAAAACAACTTAATAAAAAAAAAATGCAATCATTCGGGCAAGATTGTGGTCAAGAGCAAACTCATATTTTATAAAAAAGAAGTTCATCATTGTGTTCAGCTCATCATTGTATTTAAAAAATTGGCTCAGGCGCAAAATGTCTCTTTCCCGTAACGTCTTCTTCGCAGAATGCCCGAAAGTGACCTTTTGCGAATGTAAACTTTTGCGCAAGTTACCTTATATGAAAGTGACACTTGCATCAATAACATTTTGCGAAAGTAACCTTTTGTGAAAGTGACGTTTTGTGCGAATGTGACCTTTCGCAAAAGTTACTTTATACGAAATTGACTATTTGCAAAAGTAACATTTAGCAAAAGTGACCGTTTGCAAAAGTTACCATGCGAAAGTGACATTTTGTGAAAATGACCTTTTGCGAAGATGTCTTTTTGCAAAAGTGACTTTATGCAAAACTTACCTGTTAACGAAAAATAAATATGCACTTATTTATTGTATTTATAAAATAGGCCCAGACGCAAAAAGTCTCTTTCGCAAAATGTTCTCTAGTCCTAAAATGTCTCTTTCAAATACTTTTGAATACGTCTTTTTCAGAATCGCTAACACACCTAATAGCAATAAGCAAGGGATGGAAGTTAGTATGAAACGTTGTCATTTTGAAAGTGAAAGTAAAAATGAAATTTTAGATTTATTGGTCTGTTGCAAAAGGTAACTTCCACATAAGATAACTATCACAACGGATCACACGTTTACAAAAGTTACCTTATGCAAAAGTGACCTTTTACAAAATAAACATAAGCAGTGACCTTTTGCGAGAGTGATCTTTTTCAAAAGTGACCATTTGCGAAAGTGAAGTTTTGCAAACGTGACCTTTTGCGAAAGTGACATTTTGTGAAAGTAGACCTTTTGCGCAAGTAACCTTGTGCGAAAATGACATTTTGCGAATGTGGACCTTTTGAAATCAAAACCTCAAAAAATGGCAAAATCAAAATCGAATTGTAGAATGTTCTGTGACAGGCATATTGTAATGTTAATACGCACAATCGAATCTTCAAAAGTTACGTTACAGGTTAATATTCGCAGTGTGGGACCAACCTAACAATCTACTATTTATCTAAGCGAAACTTACGCGGGCGAAGTCGCGGGTAAAAGCTAGTAATCCTATAAAGTCAATTCCAGCTTTTGAGGGAACGTTCCCAGAAACAAGGGAATGTTCCCCATCAGTCGGGAATATTCCCCGGAAATTTGGAAATATTCCCGGGAACGTTCCCAAAAAGTAGGGAATATTGAAGATTTTTGAAAAAAATGTTGTAATTATTATCTGAGGATATGTATTTAGATTATTTTATTATATTAGAAGTGATAAAAATCGCAATTATAAATTTTAATTGCAATATTCCCCAATATTTCCATTTTTGGGGAACGTTCCCGGGAACGTTCCCTTCGTTTCCGGGAATATTCCTTCGTTCCCGGGAACGGCACATCACTAATCGACGTGCGACGCTGCAGTCTACCCGACAAAGTATTAAGGGTAAGCGAAAGTTAATTAGAAGCAAAGAAATTAAGGTGACAACGTTCTCGAACGGTAGTGAGTGTGTAATGCTGGGACATTTTTAAACCACATTTTAAACTATTATAAACTAATCTTTGAGTATTTTTATTTTAACGTGGACTTAACAACAACATTCTATTTAAAGAATTCATTGTGTAAAGTACGTTCTTTATGATACAATTAGAGAAATTAAATATTTTGTGTCAAAATCCGGTAAAGGGACATGAATGGTAATGTGAATTTCGACATGCAATTGAAAATATAACAAAATCTATTTAATTTAACATTATTTGAATAACTGCCCCTGTTAAAATAGATAAGGGTCCACCTCAAAGCTAGCCAAAAGTTAAAAAAATATGAAATTTAAACACTTCTTTTTGCCTGGAACAGCGATTTGCACGTATTCAAATAATTACCCAAATTTGCTGCGGGCAAACACAGGATGCGAATCAAATTTCAAATCTAAATAAGACTACTTCTGTACTATTCTAACTGAATTGCAAAAGTAACTTGTCAAATTGCAAATTCATATGAGACCACGCCGGCCGTCTACTTTGTATGCAACGTTCACGCTTGTTTTCAACAGACTTCAAATCAGCCATAATTTCTATTCTGAAATTCTAAACGTAGGAAGATTCATATCACCTCTGTAAGATTCCCGTTACCCAAGATTAACTAAGCTGGATTAGCAGACTTATTATACCTATATACATATATATACCTTTGTTTCAAACCGTCAAATGACTGTATGGTATGTAGGTATATTGTTGTAACTTAGCACGTTTTATTTAGTGATGTTGGAAAAAAGATATTTCTAGATAAGACCTCTCTCTGAAAGTAATACAAGTTGTAATGATCGCTAATGGGTTCTTCGAGTAATCAATCAATTATTTCTACCCTTCGATACGCTGGTTTATTGCGTATGAATGTGTCAGGATTAATTGTTAATTACATTTATCATGAACTTAGCGTATGAAAGTTTTTGCAAACGGGTTTCTTTTTTGACAGCCGATCAAAAATTCAAAAGAAGTCCTTTAATTTGAAAGTATTGCTATTAACTAGTTTTGCGGCTATCGTTACGTTTGTGGCTAGGTGACATTTTCGGTATTTTTTTTAGTTACACTAATAACTAACTTGTCAATCAGATTGAAGATTTCGTAATTATAATAGCTGACATTTAATACAGATATGATATTTTAAATAATAAATTATATACGTCACCAAACAGTTAATAAAATTTATTTTCTATTTCGATGGAAGTTTCATTTCATATGCACTTAATTCAATGTTCGCTCGAAGAAAATGGATGGAGCTGAGAGAAAATTGAAAAGAGGATGTAGTCAATCTCAATTTTTTACACTAAAGTTTATGGTATCTTTATTTTGCCATCAGTCTGTTTGTAAATATATCTACCAATAATATTTAGCTATTTATCTTAAAATTACCATCTATCTACCTACTATCCATATAATGCTACCTACATATTGAATTAGGCTCACTAAGTACATTATTCCTTGACTTATTATTTTCCTTGTACGAAGATTTCTCTAAGGTTTTTGTGGAATTACAGGGATATTTTATATCGCCATAAAACTAACACATACCCACTGAGAATTTATTCTACGGATAATACGTGTACAGACTGGTAAGAACTCAGACGCGTAATACTCTGAGAGAACGACGGCCACTCCCAAAGTTTCTGTGCCAGTTTACTCGCAACTAAGAAAAATTTTACGGCAATTCCGTTTGGAAATTCGATAATTTTTCTTAGTCAAGTGTTCCGCACAGCTCATGCGGTTATCATGGACTTGTTTGAACTCTCTCGACTTTAGGTTTAAATTTACAGTTACGTGCAATAGTACCTTGTAAACACATGTAAACATTGTGTTTGCTGGAACATGGAAAATGAAAGCGAAAAAATATCTTATAGTTCGTGACTGTACTTAACGTAGAAGTTTTCTTCGTTAGGTACTTTTTTATTTAAATTCCTATACCTATACGAGTACCATGTGTGGTAGATAAAAAACTTTTATCATCTATTACGACTGATTAAAACTGCAGTAATATTTAAAGCTGACATTATTAGGAAATCCCTTCAAGTTAAAGTTTTACGCAAGTACATAAATTTGACTAGACTTTTAGCTAGGTAGAGAAAATTGATCTAATTTAAATTAGTTTCAAAATTCACTTAAACCGGTTAATTTGCTAAAGAGCTTAATGTTAAACAGATGCTTAGAAGTTTAGCTTCAAGGAGCCTGTCTCTTGATCCATGCGCCATTAGTATCTAATTCTTTATTAAACAGATCAGTAAGTTTTCGACAGCTCTGAAATCTATTGTTTTAAGTGTACCTAAACGTTTTGCAATTAAGGCTTTCTAGACTTTTTGCTATTTAGGTAAACTGCTTTTAGTCATTTTGCGTCTTAGATGTTTTGCATTTATAGATGTTCTGCAATTTAGGCTATCTGATCAAAACAGAGTGATTCAACCTCCTTTATTTAGTGGGAACGTTAAGGCGCTGTTATCCCTCAACCTTTTGGTATTTGAGGGGGTGAAGCCCGCGGGGTACGGTGCGCGAAACTCCGCCTACTGCGCGGTGCCCGCACTCGTGAGTCAGATGGACAAGTGCGAATATTATTTACACTCTGGTTCCGCACAAACAAATAATCAAAGCACAAACTTTGCCATTTGAGTCAGTGTCATTTTACTTCAACTTACCTACATGTTTATAGGTAAATTATACTTACACTAGTAGTTCGCCGCGAACTTAGACCTCGCGATTATTACTCGCGTTTTTATTGATATACTCTTACGTATGTACAGTATATGATTGAAGAGTGCTGATGAGCAGGGGCTCATCAGCACTCTTCAATCATATACTGTGTGTGTAAAATCACTGTGCAGAGCAACTACGCTCTGCTGCCAGAAAATGTGGCAGAGAGAATCCGGACAAACGAAGCGGCGGGAAGAATTCTGTACCGGAACTTCACCGGGAAAAAACCACCGGTAAAAATAAGTACCGGGAAAAAATCTCCACGCGGCACCACGTTTGCCCGACTAAAACCTAACTAACTTAACGCAGTCTGCTACCACCGTAGCTTATGAAGGGAGCTACAGGGCCCTATATGATAAGCTAACCTATAAATTAACTACAATTGAACACTTACCAAATTAAATCTTCTTTCTCTTCGGATCCAAACTTGAGTGTCTTCGGGAAGGGGGAATTCCTAATCACCCTACCTAACCCTTGAGATCTCAATTCCCCATAACAACTAAATAGATTTCTTCCCGTAGTTTCACTCGGGAACAGCCAGATGTGAACAGCCAGCCACGTTTCACCTCTCACAAGAAAAAGTCACAATAACAGAGTTTTTCACAAACACAAATTCAATAGTTATTTAACAAACAGAAAATTCACAATTATCACTCAAACTAAACAACAAGCAAAAGACGCGAGACCGCTCCGCGTATTAAAATCAAACCGATATCGCCCTGGACAATGCAATGGCGGACCACACGCGACGCCATCCACGCTAGCAGTGTGAGAACCCCAAAACGCCTGGCGGCGATAACAGGAAACGCCTGCGTTTAGTTTTACCCAATATATTACAAACATCCCCCGTCCCGGTCTGAGAAGCAGACCGCTAGCTTACTCTACGGGAAGGCGGGCGAGAGAGGTCACACCTCTCCTTAAAATCGAACCGTCGACCAACACCTCAGCCACACGCGGAGTGCCATCTCCGCCAAGAATCAAACGTAATATGCGAGCTCGTCGCCAAAGCAATGAGGGCAAATTTGCCTCTTTTAACAATACTAAATCACCCTCCCTGGGAGGCTCAGTCCTGTCTGTCCACTTCACTCTTTGCTGCAGCAAATGCAAATACTCAAGCGACCAGCGACGCCAAAAGTCCTGGCTCATTTGCTGCAACATTTGAAAACGCGACAACCGATATACGCGTTCATCCTTCCACGGGTATTCGGGCAGGGCATTCAACGGCCCTCCCACCAAAAAATGACCAGGGGTGAGAGCTTCCAAGTCATTTGGATCTGGAGATAGCGGACAGAGAGGACGAGAGTTGAGGACCGCCTCAACTTTACAAAACACTGTGGCCAGCTCTTCAAAAGTTAGAGCCGTTTCTCCGATAATGCGGCGGAGGTGGGTCTTTGCGGATTTCACAGCCGCTTCAAAAATCCCTCCCCAATGGGGGCAACTTGGGGACTAAACTTCCAGGTTATTCCCCTTTGGGCAGCAATTTGACTTAAACTAGTACAATTTTTATCAATAAACACAGAAACATCCTTAAGATAATTTACAGTTCCCTTATAGTTTGTGCCATTATCAGACCTAATAAGGGAAGGTAGACCTCGACGCGAAACAAAGCGATCCAACGCGGCGACGAAGGCCTCCGTAGTCAGAGCCGACACCACCTCCAAATGGACAGCCTTGGTGGCCAAACAAACAAATACACACAAATAGCCCTTCACAATACGGGCATTACGAAAGGGAGAAGCCTTGATCGAAAAGGGACCGGCAAAATCGGTTCCAACGCCGTCAAACGGTCTCGAAGGTCGGATTCGATCAGCGGGCAAATCACCCATCTGTGGTTGCATCGTGGATGCCTTCAACCTATAACATGCAATACATCGAAACAGGACACTACGGATTGCTCTTCGGGCTGACAAAATCCAAAACTCGCGTTGCAAAATAGCCAACAAAGCATTGCACCCAGCATGGGCGTTACGAATGTGTCGATCAGACACCAAAAGCTGCACCAAGGGTCCGCCCTTGGGCAACAACAGAGGATGGCGAGTCTCATATGGAAGATCCGCCTTCCGGAGCCTGCCTCCAACCCGAAGAAGCCCATCCGAGTCGATGTACGGGTTCAAACGAGCGACCGCGCCCTTCAACTTAGCGCGTCCGTCGCGCAAAATACGAAGCTCTGACTCAAACCGTCCGGTCTGCACGACACGGACCCAATGCAACAATGCGCTCCGGCGCTCTTCTGCACCTGCAATCGGCTCCAACCGCTTTGCCTGTGGGTTTCTACAATTATGTATGAAACGCTTAATCCAACTGGTAACACCCAGAAGCTTATCCAAGCTGCTATACCGAGCAAGTAGCCAATCCGGCTCCGACGTCGTCTCAGCGACTACAGCATGTACACGGAGCCCAGTCAAACTCAAAGAAGTAACGTCTGTCTGACAGACAGGCCAAGAAGTTTCTGATCCCATCAGCCACTCTGGACCCCACCAGAGCGGGTGTGACACCAATTCTGGTGCCGTACAACCTCGGGAGGCACAGTCCGCTGGGTTAAGCTCTCCCGGCACATGTCTCCATGTTATATCAATTCCGATATTCTGGATTTGGGAAACCCGATTTCCCACAAAAACCTCCAAGGTATGTGGGGCCGCGCGCAACCATGCAAGCGCGACCTGGCTATCCGACCAGGCGAAGATGTCCCGTATCTCGACCGTGGCCGCCAGCTCACATGCAACGTGATGCAACAATTTAGAGAGGAGGTGAGCTCCACTCAACTCAAGCTTGGGAATAGTCAGCCTAGTCCTGATGGGGGCGACCTTGCTCTTCCCTAACAAAAGCGAGACATTGACCCGGCCATCGGCGTCAACTGTCCGCATATAGACTGACGCGGCGTAGCCTCGCTCCGACGCGTCACAAAAGCCATGCAGGCTGGCTCGATATTTCCCGGGGGCAATATTCGACGAGGCAAGGCAATCCGATTGACTTCCTTAATCGATGAAAACAACTCGAGCCAATCATCCAATGGAGGACCAAACAGCGGCTCGTCCCACGAGACGCCCAAAGTCCAAAGTCTCTGAAGAAGACACTTCGCAGAGAATATCACTGGACTGATCCAACCGCTTGGATCAAACATACGAGCTATTACGGACAACACCGTTCTCTTAGTCCAGACTTTTGGTATTTCCAAGTCCACTTGGAATGTGAAAATATCGGTTAGCGGCTGGTACTGCATGCCCAGCACCGCTATCCTGTTGGGATCATCCACATCCTCAAACAGGTGAGGGTTCTGTTGGTGATCCTCCGGGATCCCTTCTAGAACTTTAGGCTCATTGGACAACCACTTACGTAGCTCATAGCCACCCGTCTTCAATATTTCAATCAATTCATCCCGCAGTAGGAGGGCCTCCTCAATACTTTGGGCTCCGGTGCACACGTCATCAACATACAAGTCACGTGACAGCACGGAAGCCCCACGGGGAAAGCGGATCCGTTCCCGCTCTGCCAATTCAAGCAATGATCTGATGGCGATATAGGGACTAGATTTCAAACCATACGTGTTTGTGTTGAGTTCATACACCGTCACAGGATCCTCAGGGCGCTCACGCCAGAGTATCAACTGGAATCGCCTGTCCTCAGGATGTATGACTGTCTGGCGGAACATCATCCGGATGTCCGCGCCAAAAACCACTTGATGTCTTCTAAAGTTCAAGATGATGTCAATTATGTCCCTATGCAATTTGGGACCTGAATGCAAACATAGATTCAACGAAACCCCGTTCGAAGTGGGTGCGGACCCATCGAAGACGGTCCTCAATTTGCCTGTTGAGGCCTTCACCACCGCGTGGTGGGGCAAAAAGTAATGCTCAGTTGAGCTCCAATCAACTCGAGACGGAGACATGTGACCCAAATCCTCGTACTCGCGCATAAATTCAATATATTTATCGCGAAGTACGTGGTCACGCTGCATACGTCGCTCCATGGACAGCAGTCGTTTCTCCGCAAGCCCTACTTTGCCCTAGGCTAGGACGAGAGGCAACAAAAGGTAACCTAGTTACAAACCGACCGGAGGGCAACCTCTCCGTGGTTGATCGAAAAAGGGCTTCGCACTCAGCGTGTTCCGGATCCATCCTGGAACTCATAGGTGGCTCCTCCACCTCCCAAAACCTTTGCATGGTCTTGGCCAAGGACGCAGATGCGACAACCGGTGGCTCCTTCCGCGGTGCCATTATCAAACACAGGGCCCATCAGGGCAAAACCAAAAATCGTAGACACTGCCATCAGTGAAGACGAACCCAGAGCCTTCTGTGTACCCAACAAAATCCAACCCAATACGTCCGAGCCCAGGAGCAAGTCCACTGGGCCGGGATGAAAGACAAAGGGGTCGGCCAAATCCAGACCCGAAACCAAAGACAACACACCCGGCGGTATGTCTGTCGAGGGGTGCCAACCCGCAATGGTATCCATTACCATAGCCGAAGTCGTGATCCTCATTGTGGAGGACTTCAGCGAAGAAAAGGTGACAAGTGTCTGGCCCGTCAGACACTTCACTTGTATGCCACCAACTCCAAGAAGTGGCACAGGCGAGTCTTCCACGACTAAACCTAACTGGCGTGCCACTCGAGTGGTAACCAAACTGCTTTGAGCCCCTGAGTCCAACAGAGCTCTCAAATTAATGGCTTCCCCACGACCCCATACGCGGACCACCGCGGTAGGGAGCAGAACCGTCCGCGGCTCTGTCCCAGCAAGGGAGCAAGCTAGTTACGGGCTCCCCACTCTCTCCAAACCAGGGGCGCGCCACTGACCCGGATAATATGGCGGGCGAGTGCACATCCCCATCTGAGGGGGCAGAACCCGCGGCCCGGCCATACATATGGTACGGCGGGTGGTACTCCAGCCGTGGGTACTCGTGCAGCGGCGGAGAAAACCGCTGCGGCTGCATGTGTTGGGTATTGGTAACCCGCGTGGAGGGGGTGTCCCCACTCTCACGTCCGATCTAGGGCCCCCGCCCATGGGGGCCCTATCCGGGGCCTGGCCAGCTACATACTGGCCATGACCTTGGGGCGCGTGGTCCCGGTCCGCCAAGACCCGCGCAGGTACGCGACCCCCTCCCGAGGGGGGTGCGACGAGCGAAGCCGCGTCCTCCGTCCGGTGGTGGAGGGCTTCGCGCAGGAGCGCCCCCGCCCATAGGGGACCCCTGCCTCAACATCCGGGTGCCATCCCCGTTGCGGTTCATGCAAAGCATCGCGTGGTGCCGCCCACGGCATGCACTGCATGGTATGGCACTGGGACAGTCACGTGCATAGTGACCGCCCAAACAATAAAAGCAAAGTTCATGCCGCTTTGCCATGCGGCGCCTATCTTGTACTGGCAGTCTCTGCCAGTCCCTGCATTGTAGCAGGCTGTGGCCCATCCGGCCACATTGCAGGCAGTCCGCGTCCCTCGCGACTGCTGCCGTGTGCGCAACCCGCACACCAGCTCCACGCGGTGGCGGTTGCCGTCCCTGTTGGGGCCTACGTTCAGGCGCTCTGGATGGCGCTGAGTCCGTCATGGTATTCTCAGCCGCCCGTGCCTCAAACTCCAAAAACTTCACCAAGTCAGTGAATGTTGGTAGGGTGGTGCTATCCCGTTCCGCATTCTCGCGCTCAAATCGCGAGCGGATGTCATTGGGTAATTTGCCCAATACAATGTGCACCAGCAAAAAGGACCATTGGTCCACCGGCAGCCCCAGTGTGCGGAGCGCGTTACAGGCCACTGTAACGGGCGTGAGCAACTGCAGGCGCAACTGTGCCCTGTTGGCCACCTTGGGCAGGGCCATCAACTGTGCGGCGTGCGCATCCGCTAACAAACGTAAGTTTTGGTAGCGGGAGTTCAATAACTCCCAAGCCGTATCGTACTGGTCGTCCTCCACCCGGAGGTGCTGGATGAGCGACCGCGCTTCATCCTCAAGAGTGGAGAGGAGGTAGGCCATCTTCTGGGCCTTCGACAAATCCTGTCGTGCTACGACCAGGGACTCAAACATATTTTTATATGCTACCCACTCCTCCATCCTACCCCCAAAGTGGGACAGCTGAAGGGTGGGGAGCCGACCAGTAACCGCTGGTCCTTCCTGTCTAACAGGTGTGCGAGGGCTGGTCCGCCAGCCTGTCTCGCCCTTATTGCGGTCACCGCCTCCGCGATATCATCGTGCAGACTCAGGATCTGGTCCATGTCCGCCATGTGACCTGCGTAGACCTCCGGGGTAAGATCGGCTTCGGTAAGCGCCGCCATGGCCGCTTCCGCGCTAATCAATCGTGAGTGGAGGTGATCCGCTCTTAGCAGTATGGCGCCCTCCCTGTCCTTCCGGGACAGGAGTCCTCCGGCCGTCACAAACCATCTCAATTCGTTGGCGAGTGTCGCCCTAGCATTGGAGGCCTTCGCCATCGCGTCAAGTCACAAACAAAAAATAACAAAAGGTAAATAAAAAACAACAAAATCAAGCAACTACACGAAGAACCGCGGTAGGTATGAGAATGGCACAAACCCGGAACGCACGGTACAAACCGCAAACAAATACAAAAAAGGTTACAAATATTCTTATACAAACAAACTAAGAAAAATCTAATAATTTTTACAAACAATTAATTATTTTTTACAAACGAACAAATAGAGGGTAGATAAACTACGCTCTGCTACCAGAAAATGTGCAGAGCAACTACGCTCTGCTGCCAGAAAATGTGGCAGAGAGAATCCGGACAAACGAAGCGGCGGGAAGAATTCTGTACCGGAACTTCACCGGGAAAAAACCACCGGTAAAAATAAGTACCGGGAAAAATCTCCACGCGGCACCACGTTTGCCCGACTAAAACCTAACTAACTTAACGCAGTCTGCTACCACCGTAGCTTATGAAGGGAGCTACAGGGCCCTATATGATAAGCTAACCTATAAATTAACTACAATTGAACACTTACCAAATTAAATCTTCTTTCTCTTCGGATCCAAACTTGAGTGTCTTCGGGAAGGGGGAATTCCTAATCACCCTACCTAACCCTTGAGATCTCAATTCCCCATAACAACTAAATAGATTTCTTCCCGTAGTTTCACTCGGGAACAGCCAGATGTGAACAGCCAGCCACGTTTCACCTCTCACAAGAAAAAGTCACAATAACAGAGTTTTTCACAAACACAAATTCAATAGTTATTTAACAAACAGAAAATTCACAATTATCACTCAAACTAAACAACAAGCAAAAGACGCGAGACCGCTCCGCGTATTAAAATCAAACCGATATCGCCCTGGACAATGCAATGGCGGACCACACGCGACGCCATCCACGCTAGCAGTGTGAGAACCCCAAAACGCCTGGCGGCGATAACAGGAAACGCCTGCGTTTAGTTTTACCCAATATATTACAAACAATCACAGTTAAAGAAATAGTGTAATTCACAATATAAAAAAATTGGAGGACCTCTTAATAGCCCAGGCGCTAAAATAGTATCAATCAATCATCAAAATATACAAAATCTTGCGTTACGGAGTGGCTGACTGAGCTGACTGACTTACAGACAATGCACAGCTGAAAACGACTGGGCGTACGAAGCTGAAATTTGTTGACTGACTTACAGACAATGCACATCCGAAAACACCCAGTCGTTTTCGGAATACGAAGATAAAGCTGAAATTTGTTGTTTTTTTTTTTTAATTAAAAAATTGAGTGCGTTTGATCTCTATCTAGCCTGATGGGAAGCAAAGATGTAAACTAGGGTTGTACACGCATACTCAAAAAATGCCTATTCACTCTTGCCTTGAAGATCCCTAAATTATACTTATCGGGAAACACCGACGCGGGGAGAGAGTTCCATACCTTAGCTTAGCAGTTCGCATAATAAAGGAAGAGGCGAACCGAGAGGTGCGGTGAGTAGGAATATCAACCACATATGGATGGAATCCCTGTCACCGTGTCGTCTGATGGTGGAATGGTGCAGAGGGAATTAGATCGTGCGATTCCTGCGCGCACTCTCCGAAGTGCAGTCTGTAGAATACACACATATGTATATTCTTTAGAGGATGTGAGAGGATTTCCAGAAATTCCTACGAGAACGGGTAATAATGGGTTGCGTTGCGTGTACAAAGTCGCGGACATAGGCTAGTAAATAATAATTTGCTGAAAAGCTGCCAGATCTGGTGGAGAAAGGGTTAGTGTATGGAGCTTTGGGTTATGGGTAAGGGGATATTGGTTCGCCCAATTTTTTATATTCCTAATATGGATTGGCATAAGTGCATACGAGTACTTTTCGTACAACATTTTTAGAATATTTTCATTAATTCCCATTTAGTATAGTCTAATTACTTTTTACACGACTGACCAAAAAAGGAGTGTTATGTTTTCAGCGTTCATGTATGTATGTATGTAATTTCTTTATTCCACCATAAGTCCTGAACGACTTAACACATTTTGATGCGAGAGGTATTTTTAGATTCCTTGCATTAGCCCCAATGACATAGGCTATGTGAGTTGTCAGTCGTGTTTTTTATTTTTTAATAACTAGTAGTTCGCCGCGAACTTAGACCTCGCGATTATTACTCGCGTTTTTATTGATATACTCTGATTTCGACTTTTCTAACATAATTCAGTTTCCTAAATAAAATCTAGATGGCGTTATCCAAAGTTAGAACACGCTATGGTTTCGTTTGCTAGATAATCGCGGACGTTTTTATTAATATTTCAAAAACTACTGAACCGATTTTGATGCCCAACGAACTTAAAAATTCTATTGATATTTCCTACATGCCTACCAAATTTCATCAAAATCGGACCATCGGTTCGGCAGTTATCGCGGTACAAACATACATACATACATACATACATACATACATACATACATACATACATACATACATACAAACAATGTGTTTCGCCCCCAACTCGATTTAGAGACCTTCGCTCGCTTCGCTCGCTCGGTCAACTATTTATTATATGACATGATTATACGACTGCGGCTTAGCCCGCATGCATCCTACCTTAGCAATCATCTAAGGTGCGTAGGTAGGTACCTAAAGAATGCTTTCACCAACAGATTTTATGTCTAACGGTTTAGAATGTATTAGTATCATAGTATGTAATGTAGCTATAGAAGATAGATATAGTAATTAATTCTGGTTGTGAGTTTGTGAGGATGTTTGTTCACGCAAGCTACTGGACGGATTTCGATGACATTTTGTATACGGGCAGAAAAATACCGGGAATAGCACATAGGGTATAGCAATAGTACACAAATAAAATTATAACCCATGCAATTGTATAGTTATGGCCGCTAGCCATAACTATACAATTATTATAAACTAGCCGCGCCCCAGTGTTTTGCTCCCGTGGCAATTTCGGGATAAAAATTACCCTATGAGCTATTCCCGGTATTTTTCTATCCGTATACCAAATTTCATCGAAATCCGTCCAGTAGGTTTTGCGTGATTGAGTAACAAACATCCTCACAAACTCACATCCAAACTTTCGCATATTTATTATATTAGTAGGATAGGATAGTAAGGTTACTTATAAATTTCTACTTACTTATAGGTAAGATTATAAAGTACTTGTATTTTTGTATCGAATACACCCAAAAGCTATTGGACCGATTTTAAAAATTCCTTCACCATTATTATTTATTTATACCTATGAGTAGGATTACTATTACTATAACTTATAAAAAAATGAATGTTATATTATGTGTATGTTCGTGTGTAACATAAACTAGGCATATAGGTAATCCTCACCCGTGTGTAACCGGGACGGGTCGCTAGTCACCTATCTATACGTATAATTATGTATAGTTATTTGTGCACTGAGCAACAGAGTTCTTGGTAGGTACCTACATAATATACTCACCTTGCAATTTGTACCGTAAACGCTTTGAAACGTTGAAACCTAATTATTGTAATTCTATATTTCTATGATAAAAAAATGTTTACAGGTAGGTACTTACTGAGATACTATGTTCCTCTTTTTCTTGTTGCGTCTTTTCCTTGTACAATATCGACGAATTGGTTTATTATTTTTATTACCCATTTTACACACACAGTCACACAAACAAAGTCACAAAAAAGTACGTAATTCAAATACACAGTGTCAAAATGTCACAAAAATAATAAATCTAAGAGGCTATCAATATACCTATCACCAAAACTAATATAAGAAGTGTCCATTATGACAAAACTAAACCCTAATATAATGTCCATCACAAAATAGACCGAGTGTCAATTCGCACAAACTCTTTGACAAAAATAACATCGATAGGTAATACACGTAAAAGTTGTGAATCACACACAAGTCGGCAAGCAAGCAGCGAGACGTGCTACTCCACCAACAGATCAGCGCAGACTGGCTTTGTACCTGAGAATCGCGCGATACAGTACGTACTACTAATGAAATAAGGTTGAAAGTGGTGATACGGGTTGGCCCGTCACCAGTCTCAGTTCAAACCCGTGTCTGCCATTTCGGTTATTTTCCCGTTTTAATTTAATAATTCAATAATTATAATGAAATATTGTAATTTTTTTAGGTATCCATCTTGCTTATTAAGTTATACTTTTTATAGACTAAAAAAAGTTGGTAGTTGTCACTGAAAATATCAAGTAATTCGCGACGAAACTTTTTCTGGATCTACCTTTTTTGCTATTTTATTTTGCTAGGTTTCAAATATTTTTTTGAAAATATTTTGATGTAATGATATAATTTGATCTTTGAACTGTACTTCATATTTTTTTCATGCTAGTATTCCATGAAAAATATGGCTGAACTGCGCGACGAAAAAATAGACGTTTTACGATTTTCCTCTGATGCAGCCCGCCTTAAATAATTGAAAACACCGCATGACGCTCTAATCTCAGCTTTATTAGAACGGATGTATTGTCAAAGGCACTACCTATTTTAATTACGAATTCGGAGTGATATAACCACCACATGAAGGGGTATCTGCCACTAAATTGGTTCTCTGACTATGAGTTAACTAGATAATTAGTAAGGCATTGTTAACAGGTTATCTTGGCATGTAGTGTGGAAGTAACTAGGATGAAGTATCATAATCCGGCTTCAAATTATAAAATAACATTGAAGAAAATTAAGCCGTCACACATAAGCTCTGCAGGATATTGGATTATATGACAGGTTTAAGACCCTGCTATGCTAAAGCTTGTTACTTTAGTATTTGCTCTGTTGAATTTGTAAAATTCTTTTTGCGTTTGACAACCCAATTATGGAAGTTTTAAGCTAATAACATATGTGGCAGCTTTACGTGCTTCGCAAGCGTAGTTACATATAAATTATGAAAAGATGAAAAATCAACTTCATTATAAAAAAAATGCCTCGTTTACAAGTACCTATTTGCCTGCATATTTAAAAAAAAATTATACTAATACATCAGCTAAAAAATATCATTCTTTTCTCTGAAAAAATATCGTGTGCGTTATTATATTGAAATCCAATTTGTACGAACTCTTCTCCAATATCGAAATGATGTAATATAGAGTCACGTATTACAAGAATGATACATTCGTTATTTTTGATAACAGATACTCTTGTCTTTGTGATATATAAAAAAGGCTTAACGCAGATAAGAATAATTAGTTGTTTGCAAATTAATTATTAGCATATTTAAATATTTATATATCACTAGCTGTCGCCCGCGGCTTCGCCCGCGTGAGTTTCGCTTAGATGAAAAATCTCTCTTGGAACTTTTCATCAGATGTTCCAGATCTTCAATTTTTATACGTCAGCAGAAAATGCTCATCAGGTTGAACGATTTTTGCTAAGGCGCCATTCCCATATATGTTATAGTGTAGCTGGTCTCTTGGAGCTTTTCATCAGATGTTCCAGATCTTCAATTTTTATACGTCGGCAGAAAATGCTCATCAGGTTGAACGATTTTTGTTAAGGCACCATTTCCATATTACTTATAGTTTAGCTGTTCCGTTATGGTTCTTCATCAGGTGTTCCAGTTTTCAAAATGAATTATAGCCTATATGTTGCCCAGGCTTAATAGCTATACAACAAAAAAAGTTTCATTCAAATCCGTCCAGTAGTTTTTGCGTGAAACGCGTACATACATACAGACAGACAGACAGACAGACAGACAGACAGACAGACAAGAAATTCCAAAAAATGTTTTTTTGCTTTCTATTGTTCTTTTTAGGTCTCCCTCTATCCATTTCAGTCAAAAATATTAAATGTACAGACAAAATATTTTTACTGTTTTATTATATGTATAGATTAAGAGGCAGATTACATAAATTGTATGTGAATAATACGTTTAAAATATTTTTGTTCTATGCTTTGTGACGATAAATTAGTTACTCAATGATAATTTAGCCTTGAAAATTAGTACCACTATTTTCCTTTGTGTCTCGTACCATTTAGTGATATTGAAGATGCTGGTAAGTAAATATTTGTCAAAACATTTACACATGATCGAAGACTTACCAAACATGTTGTAGCAGCTCTAGAAGAAGTCAGGAGCGAGAGCGCTGGCGAGGCCCAGCAGACCCTGAGGCACCTCCGTAGACAGGAAGAGGCCCAGCACGGCCAGCAGCATGCGAGTCGTGCTATCCGCTGTCAAATCATTCACGCAGATGATCGAAGACTTACCAAACATGTTGTAGCAGCTCTTGAAGAAGTCATGAGCGAGAGCGCTGGCCAGTCCTAGCAGACCCTGAGGCATCTCCGTAGACAGGAAGAGGCCCAACACGGCCAGCAGCATGCGAGTCGTGCTATCCGCTGTCAAATCATTCACGCAGATGATCGAAGACTTACCAAATATGTTGTAGCAGCTCTTGAAGAAGTCATGAGCGAGAGCGCTGGCCAGTCCCAGCAGACCCTGAGGCATCTCCGTAGACAGGAAGAGGCCCAGCACGGCCAGCAGCATGCGAGTCGTGCTATCCGCTGTCAAATCATTCACGCAGATGATCGAAGACTTACCAAACATATTGTAGCAGCTCTTGAAAAAGTCATGAGCGAGAGCGCTGGCCAGTCCCAGCAGACCCTGAGGCATCTCCGTAGACAGGAAGAGGCCCAGCATGGCCAGCAGCATGCGAGTCGTGCTATCCGCTGTCAAATCATTCACAGATAATCTAAGACTTACCAAACATGTTGTAGCAGCTCTTGAAGAAGTCAGGAGCGAGAGCGCTGGCCAGTCCCAGCAGACCCTGAGGCACCTCCGTAGACAGGAAGAGGCCCAGCACGGCTAGTAGCATGCGAGTCGTGCGGTCCGTCCTACTCGCACGCCGCGCGCATGACTCCTCCGCTAGGCACTGCTTCTCTGGCTGTAAAATATTAAATTATTAGAAAAAATTACAAAACCCACAAGAGCCCAATAATGTTTACCCGGAAAGGTTGTACTATTTTACATAATACATTTTGTTTAACTGAACAATGAAGTGTAAAAAAAATAATGTATAAAAAAAAAACACAAGTAACTCGTTTTGTGTACATAAATGTGGTAATTGGTTTTTATTTATATACGGTTGTGTAAGTTTGGCGAAGTTAATTATTTTTTCCGAAGTTATTTGATTCAGTTCAATTTAGTTGTTAATTATTTTTGCAAGTTGTTAATTATTTTTGCGGAGGCCAAGATTTGACGCCTAGTAATTTGAAAATGGTGACAATTCATCTGCGGATGAGATATTTTGTTGATGAATTGTCACCTAAGTCAGTTATTTGCACTTTCCAAATCAAGTACTTAGATAGGTACCAAGTAGGTACTATGTATGCTTTGTTCCGCTACCAATTAGTTCATGTAAACTTCCAGTCAACAATAGGAAATGGAGGGAGAAAATAAAAATTTAAATTAGGTAATGAAATCCTCGGATTTGAATAATAAAATTTTCATTGGGACTTTTTACTGTCAGTAGATAAATAAAGAGTAAATAGCGATATAAGTTTCATAGATACTGATATATCGATGGTTTCACTTAAAATCATGCAGAAGATTTTAGATTTCATTATTCAAAAGTTAATGCACTAATTTATTTTGTTATAGAAATGTTATATGAACTTACAAACTGAATATCGCTTATTTATGTAGTTTTGCCGATGACAATAACAATAACAAATACCTAATGTATACGTTTCAAAAGGAAAGAAGCGCAATAGCAGGTTTTCCTTAAATTTTGAATACCCTTTCAAAGACGCGCCTTTATTTACAACAAAGATTTAGACATTACCTATCTGTCCCAAAGAGACGATACATAATTTATGTAGCGTTGAAAGGATCTGTTTGTTCACTCGCTGTATCTGTGGTAGACGGCCTTTCCCCAAAACAAACTATTACGGATGAAGCTCGGCCAAAGTATAAGGATTATTTAAATTGAACTCGATTGTTTGCATTGGGAAGGGAAAATAAATCCAACCCAAAATTGACGTGTTAACATTTCGCTTTCATTGGAAATTGGAACTAAACGAAATTAATTACAGTGGCGATCAATTTGTTTTTCGTTCATTATTTTAAATCCAAAGAATTTCTAGAATAATTACTGCTGCGAGAATTAGGATAGGTCTAATACTTGCAGCTTTTAATTAAAATCTTTAATCAGTGTTGATTAATTAAGCCAGTGGTGCCTTCCTATTAAAAAGAAAATAAGATTTTATTTAAAAGTCAAGCAAGTTTAGTAGGCCATCAATCTACAGCCAAGTGGTCCTATAGGATCTAAAGTCCAATTTAAAAAGCAGTGTCCCGTATAGATAATTACAAGGAAGATTTAGGGATACCCAGATGTCATCAATATTTTTGGCCAAATGTCCCTTTTCGTGCAACGATCTGCCAACTTTTCCATTTCAATCCCGATTCCGATTCAAATTAGATTAAATACTAGATCCCTTTTCGTGAATTATTTATGGGTTGTAACAGAACCGGGACGTGTTTCGGAAGGAACCATTTTATACCCTTATAGGCATGATAATTTAATTGGGACGCGATAATTAGCAGACTACGGACAAGGGTTAACGCTTGTGAGAAGATATTTGAGTATAATTGAGCGCGATATATTTGCTCTTTCGACTCTTTTTGTTTGCGACATTGCGTGACCTTTTTTTTGTGTTCGCCTCCGCAGAAAATTGAACAAAACGCTTAAAATACTTTCTACGTGGTTGCATATGTATTGCTTTCATTTTATATTACAAAGTAATAAAAAGTGAATTAAATACGCAATAAGCACGCATATTTTTGATTAAAACTGCAGGACTTCCTTTCTAATTTCAAAGATACTTTATATTAGGAGGCGTGGTAAGTAGATACTCTCTCATTCCGAACACTGTATCATACATGAAGTACCTACTTCTCACAGAAATAATGTTTTTTTTTTAATTATTATATGTCTGTGCTACTTCTATATATATTTGTTGTTGCAAACAACAAATAAAGGTACTTAAACATATTTCTGTAACACGCAGTAGGTAGTACCTATATAACATTTTGTTGTATTTTATTTAAGCTACTAGCTAGGTACTTCATCACCACAACGCGTAACTTAAAGGTAGAGACCTATTACTAGCATACCTATTATATTACCTGTGGATGTGCTTGTATATCGTAAAGTTTTAATCCGTCATAGTAACGATCGCAATAAATTAAAAAAGTTAACTTACTTTTACTACAGACTATTTTATTACTAGTGTATTAAGTTACTTGCAACTTGAACGACCTTTAAAAAAGTCTACAAAAGTCCGCTAGCGCTGATATTAGGTTTTTTGCTGCTCACTAACTAGTCTACTAACTTTCTCAACAGTTTGGAAGTGAGGTAAGTTCAGCCTTTTATATAAGCGAGCTTTAGTTACTTTCCTGTAAACAAACCATAATTATAAAAATTGCTTTATGAAACTCGATGTTATAAAGTTAGAGTAATTTTTTTTTAACAAGAGATAGATTTACATTTACGTTACAAGTTTTATAAAAAATTTAAAGTTATACAAGTGCTATTATTTTTGATATAATTATAGAGTATTTTGGGCATAGATAATATAATAATCATTCATTCATACCCTATAGTAGCTCGGGAGCTTCGATATGTACTATAACAGGTTTTACAATGTCCGTATACCAAATTTCTACAGCCAAATTTAGTTAAATTCACCCAATTATCTAGACATCTTGAATATAAGTAAGAATGAGATTATTGCCACATTTTCATAGCAAAGTAAAGTAGCAACGAATATTATAAAAACCTTAAATTTCTGATTGTCTTGAATGAGATAGTGTCTCGTCTAATTTTAATTAAGACCAAGATAATGGGACAAGATCACATTTAAAGGAAAATAGGATCAAATTATTCTTGGTCAATAAGGATTTTCGTAAAGCCTTTTGAACTTCAATTTAATGCTATTGGCTGGCGCTGTTTGCTTTAACGATCGATTGCAGCAAACACAGAGATGACAAGTTGATAGATTAATTATGAAACTTGCTTAGCTTGCTTACTTAGCAATTTTATAATTAATAGTTTTAAAATTTAAACACATGCACGGCATAGCGCGTTCTGCTACATACTGTACCTACTGACTGTGTAGAAAATGGTTTTTACTTTTGATTATGTATGCTCGTTACGTACAAACTGTAACTCTATGTATGTACACTGGAAAAAGGACTTCACTGGGCCAGAAGCCAAAATGTTTTATTTTAGAAATTCTGTCTGTCACCACGCGCATCACGCAAAATCTATAAGATGAAATTTGGTTTTCACAGCTATATTCTTAAAGGTCTAACTTTAAAACTAGCGTAAGGTTTCATTTTCATAAGCCACTTAGAAATCTAATTATACTTAATTCGGCGTAGACGCAGTCCCGGGCCAGAACTAGTCTCGTATGTACAAAAATTTAATGAATTGCTGACATTACTGTAGAAATGAATAAGATCGTTGCAGCACTAATAACGGTCCTTTTATTTAATTAACCGACTTACAAAGTTCTAATGAATTACTAGATTTTAACAATGTACAATGTAATAACTCACTTCATAAGAGGAGAGGATGGCGGGGTAAAATCGTTACGGTATTATTCCTCGAAGCGCATCAATTGAAGCGCACCAGCCTCGAAGCGCACCTTTCCCTCAAATCGTTGTCTATTAAATTAAAGTAGATACCGATGTTTAAATTTGAAACGGAAGTTTACGGCCAAAACAAACACCTACGCAAATTCAGAAATCCAGACTCGTTAAATTAGTGCAAATTACTTCCTCATAGATACTACCTATATATAGAATTTATAAACAAACAAAGACGTAAATTGACTTTATAGCTAGCAACAACGCACTGCTAGTTATAGAATTCTAAATTACATAAACACACTCACTGTTTCTATGTTTGCGTATTTGGTCGATATTATAAACTTGAAATTAGTAGACAGAAAACATGATATACGAGTAATTTAGATTAGGTTAGATAAGGTCATGTTAAATATCACGGAATCTCAAAAATTAATATCTTCTTTATTCATTCTGATTTCATTGGGAAAAATTAAAACCAAAAGTAAATAGTTCTTTACGCACTTGCTCCTGATTGTTTTATTCTACTGCCATATTTAGGTTGTATTTATTTTAGTTTTTATTTTTGGTTTCAATAAGATGTTAATAAAGCTTTTTGAACATTGAAATATTGTTATTTTTCATCATATTTTTGTTTTCATTTAATTTTGTAGAATATCTTTTAGTATCCTCAAAATGTAAAGATACCTAGACTATTCATAAAAAACTGCGATTATTTATTGAAATCTCAAACTTCTATATACTTCAGTCTGCCTACAGTCGTCAAGCGACAAACTTGTGTCCACTGTTACTAAGTAATTGCTTAAGTGTACCCGCATTATTACGGAAATGGTGTTAAAAAAATGTTCTTCTTGCAACAAGAATATAACTCAAAAGCTACCGGGACTTGAATGTAGTCGTTGTAATAGAACTGTGCATGCAACTACAACCTGCGCAAACCTCACAAATAAGCAGATTGCAGCTCTTCGCAACGCTGATGGTCTGGAGTGGAGCTGCGAGGAATGCCTGCGTAATGTGTCGCGACGATCGTCTTACTTTCTTCCAGATGACTCGGATAACGAGGAAGAGCCTAGAGATAGAGGAAAGGGGAGCAATGATCAATTAGTTAGACAAATCAGCTGCGAGATGAGGAAGATAGTTAAAAGTGAATTAGAGGGCCTAACAACCTCTGTGGAGTACCTGAATAGCCAGGTATCTGACCTAGAAAATATAGTGAAACAACAGGAGAGTACTATTAAAAGTCTAGTGAATAAAAATTTAGAACTTCTGAAGCAAAATCAGAATCTAGATCTTCGTGTAAGTGCTATGGAACAAAGGTGTCAAGAGATGGAGCAAAAACTTTTGTCGTCTAATCTGGAGATAGCTGGAGTGCCCGAAATACCCAACAAAGATGCGGTCAGCATAGTTAAGGAGGTAGCCGAAAAACTTAATTTAAGCAGCCAGCACATCGTTAGCGCTCGACGAGTGACATCGCGCCGTAAGGACAAGCCAGGACACATCGTCGTCGAGTTACCATCGAAGGGGACCTGCGAGCAGTGGATAGCAGCTGCAAGAGGCCAGGACATGCAAGCTGGCAGGATCTGGTCGGACCTACCCGCCGAAATGGCCACAAACCGCGTCTATGTTAGGGCAGCGCTGACTCAGCAAACAAAGGCGCTTCTGTATAAAGCTAAGACTAGCTTAGGCGGTAAATATAAGTTTATTTGGTGCAAAGACGGGAAAATATTTGTCAAAAAAGACGAACATAGTAGCCGATCAGTTATTGTTCGTTGTGTTTCAGATATCGAGTCACTTTGTGAATCATAACTAATATTCTCATTTATATCCGCTACTTACTTACTGTATTTTTATTCCTTATAAATAAATACCTATATACTTTATGGATAAAGTCATCGAAATTCAGAATTGCTCTTCGATTAATTCATTCATAACTAGTACACCTTTCACAGAGACCGACTTGTTTTGTATGCATGTTAATATACGCTCGATGATAAAGAATTTTGATAAAGTACTTAGTTTACTTCACTCATCTAACTGGCCATTTGATATGATCGTTTTAACTGAAGTAGGTATATCTGACGTAATATGTAACTTGTTCCAAATTCCAGGGTATAGAATGCACACACAGCTACGGCAAAGTAAGAGAGGAGGTGGCATAATAATTTATATCAAAAATTGCCTTAAATTTACACCAACAATAGTAAAATCGCACACTTTTGAAAATATAACAGGAACTTTAACTACTAAACACAACAACGCCATTACCGTGTGCGCAGTCTACAGACCCCCGTCGACGAACAAATCTGTTTTTGTCACTGAACTATCTCGAATTCTCAATAAACATCAATCAACTGCCATGTTATTAGTCGGAGACATCAACATAGATCTTAAAAAATACACAGCTGACTGCCAAACATATACTGATATGCTGTCCGAGCAAGGGTTTGGTTGTGGTATTTCCATCTACACACGTATAGAAAAACGTTTAGAAAAAATAACTAAAACATGCATTGACCACTTTTTCATAAGATTAACGCAAACGTCATGCTGGGCAGCTATCGATACAGTACTGGCGGATCATCGCGTCATACTGATCGCAAGTGATGGCACAGGTATGGGCGGTCGTATACAGGCTGATGCAAAGTGTTCAAATATGCAAACCGAGTTTTATGACAACGACATATTTTGCAAAGAACTTAATGGTGTCGACTGGTCTATGACTGATAGTATGAAATGTCCACTTGAAATTAATAAATTTATTAAAGATAATTTTCAAATCGCTAAAATTAAGTCGAAAAAATATAATACAACCAGTAGCAAAAACAATGATAAAAAAATTAGAATTCCATGGGTAAATGAGAAAATATTAAATTTAAGTAACCAAAGAGATAATTTATTTAAATTATGGAAAAGTGACACTACTGATAAATGTTTGAGATTAGAATATAATAAAACTCGTAATAAGGTACATAAGGTTATAGAGTATTATAGAAATAATTATTACAAAAAGAAAATAAAAAATAATTTTTCTAACCCAAAAAAATTGTGGCAGATCATAAATTCGATATGTGGCAGAGTAAATCACTCTATCGACCAGATAATTACAAAAGCGTTCAGTTATGATAATGTTTCTTCATCTGACATCGCAAATAAATTTGCCCATGAATTTCAAAATGCTGTAAAAAGTATACTACCTAAATGTAAAAAACCTATTTTGAATAATAACCAATACGCAAATCAATGCGACAGAACTATACTTTTGAGGAAAGCTACTCCTAATAGTGTACAAAAAATTATTGATAAACTGCATAGCTTTAAAGCGCCTGGGCAAGATGGCATTAGAGCAATCGATATCAAAAAGATTAGTAGGAATATATCAATTGCCATTTCAAACCTCATCAACACAAGTTTGGAAACAGGTATATATCCCGATGACTTAAAAAGAGGCTGTGTACGCCCGGTGTACAAAAAAGGTAAGCAATCTGATGTATCGAACTTTAGACCTGTCACTCTGCTTTCCACTGTTAATAAAGTCGTAGAAAAAAATATCAGTGAACAAGTTTATAAATTTTATGAAGACAATGAAATTGTAGATAAAAATCAATTCGGTTTTCAGCCCCATAAAAGTACAGCTATGTTATTATCTAAATTCACTGACGAAATAAACTCTCACCTAAATTCCAGAAAACACGTTTTGGCTTTATTTATAGATTTTTCGCGCGCCTTTGATACGCTAGATCATCCAACGCTAATAAATAAGCTAGAAAACACTGGCGTACAAGGGCCCCTTCTAAAATGGTGCACTAATTACCTAGAAAATAGATCTTACCATGTGAGAGTCAATAATAGCCTAAGTGACTGTTATATAGCGGAGGAGGGCACTGCACAAGGATCTGTGATGGGCCCTCTACATTTTATCGCATACGTGAATGATATGAGTAACGTCATTAAACACGGCACGCCATTCCAGTACGCTGATGATACTTGTATTATTGTCAATGACCAAAATGTTAATACTGCTATTAATAAATTACAAGAGGATTTCGATAATCTTAATAAATGGTGTCATGATAATAAACTCGTACTTAATGGCGCGAAGACCAAATTGATACACATTCGATCACCGTATGCCAAAGATAAATCTAATGTCAGTGGAAAATTAGTAATACATGATCACGACTGTCTGCATGGGAGAAAATTGATTTGTAAGTGCCAAACTATTGAGAGTGTCGATAAACATACATATCTAGGTCTAATTATAGACTGTAAATTTAATTGGCTTCCACACGTAAACCATGTTTGTGATAAACTTAGAGCATTCCTAGCGAATATGTACGTTATAAAAAATAGAATCCCATTTAAAATCAAATTGTTGTTGTACAATGCTCTTGCTGAGTCGATTATAGGATATGGACTATCAAGCTATGGAAGAACTTTTACTAGCTACCTTAACTGTATACATAGATTGCAGATTAAAATACTGAAAATGATAGTGCCACATAGCATCAGAGAAAAATATAAAAATGATGAGCTAGGTTTATTTAAGTATTGTAAAGTTATGCCTATAAACGACAAGGTAAAGTACAGTATATTAAAGGAACAGTTTTTCAACAAAGACATACAAAAACATATAACGCATGACATAAATACTCGTCAAAAAACTAATGCGAAACTAATAACTACTTCGGCCAAAAACTGTTATGGTGAAAGGACAACATCCTATATAGTCCCGCGCTTACTTAATAACTTACAACAACCTTTTATAAAAAGTGTGACTAAAACCAATGTTAAAAGTAAGCTAAAATGCCATTTCTTGAACAACCTGTAGGTAGATGTTTTGCCAAGAACCAGTTTTGCACTAGTCAGTGTGCGGCCGATACCTGCCTACCGCGGGTAGTCATGTTGGTTGGCTGATGTTGTTTGGGAGAATGTTTGTTTCGTGTACATTTATGTATTATTAGAATAGTAACTTAATTGATATGTACTTTAGTTAGATTGTATGCAGATCGCAGTGCGTCCAGTCAAACCTTCGTGGTTTTAGGATAGCATGTAAATGATTTTTATTTTGTAAATGTTTTGATTTAATAAATAAAAAAAAAAAAACTTAAAAATATTCAATATCCTTCATTCGAACAGCATAATTCAAGTACACATGAATGCAAGTACCTAGTTTAAAAACATTCTTAGGTTAGTAACATAAATTTGTAACTATATTCGGTATACCAAATTTCAACTTAAGTATGATACCACGTAACCCTGACCCACCAATTGACGCATGGTCTATCTATCTGTCCGTTTGGACAGACGAACCATGACGACCAAATCGGTATTATTTATTGACACATTTTCCAGATTTTGTTCTTTTAGCTGGACAAACACGAAAAAAAGATACACTTTCCTGTTCAAATAGATACAAATATTACGAGGAAATGTCCGAAAATACATTTTTATTTATTTCTGTATTTTCTTTCTGCTACACAGTCCTCTATGAAACACAAGATAATAGACTTAAACAACGTATACTCCAAAACAAAAGACTTCAGAATAACATCAATGTACTTAACTGAGTTTTCTGGAACCTACGAGAGGGAAAAACAAACAGAAGCGTAATTCAGTAAAATACTACGCCTCAGGCATATCGAGTATCCTTACCAATTACACCAACGTCCATAGCTAAGATTCTTTTCTAATTATGCTGTAATTCAAGCAGCATCATTAGTTATTCAGGAGTTCTGAATAATTAAGAGCTGTTTTTGTACCAATTTATAACAATCAAGTGTCATGTTTAGATTGTTTAGATTATCTGTAACTAGATTCTGTGGTTTTATAATAGACCGTGAATAGAATAATAATGACTAATTCTACAAAATTAAAAATACAACTGCAGTTTCAGACGTCACATAGCCTACAGGGATAACCGAAGGAATCTAGGGATACCTCAGTCATCTATATCTGGCAAGGCATGAATTATGGTCGAATAAAGAAATTCACATAAATACATACAGAAACCCCGAAAAAACACTCCTTCTTTGGACGGTCGTGTAAAAACTAATAACTTTACGACTTTGAAATTGATTTACACCCTTTTAAGTTAAAAATTAATTTACGCAAGAACCTTTCTACTAAAAAATATTGTAATCGAATTAGGTACTCACCTCGTTAGGGCTGATTGTTGAACGCTTCAATAGCTTTTGCCTTCTCCTCTCCGTCGTCGTCAACTTTGATATTAGACACGTACTTAATATCGATAACGCTATGCTTGGAACAAGTTTTAGTATCACACTATAAATCCACATTATTGCTGTAACTAACTCTACATTTTTAGACATTTCTAACACATATACCGTCCGATTTTGTGGTAATGAAAGGTCTTCGGCAAACTGAGAATTGTTTTGTGGGGTCACTTCACTGGGCACTATATTCATTGCGAAATAAATAGGAAGACACAAGAACGGACACATAATATAGGCGCTCACTATTGCTAAAGTAGTGTTTTTCTTACTACACCAAGTCCTGTTTTTCTGTGGGAAAGCTATCGCGACATACCGCCACACCGCTAGAGTCACTGCTAACCAAATTGAGATCGTGTGAAAGGTTTGACTGAATATGGAATGGAAGTAAACGAAAACGGCCCACGCGTACGTGTTCTTGTTAACTTGAGGTCCGATTTTGATATTCATATGAAGAGCGTAGGGTATGTATTCTAACATGACTAGAAGGTCGGCGACGGCGAGTCCTGTCAGTATGGAGTTGGTGGAGCTGGTCATCTCTCTGCGGCTGAGGACGGCGATGTTGATGGAGTTGGTGGCCGAGCCGACGATGCAGATGACCAGGGCGATGTAGCCGTGGAGGCGGCTGTAGGCCTTGTTGAAGTTGGTGGCGCCGGGCACGCAGTACGCATCGGTAGCGTTCGCCATGCTCGTCGTCCACACTCTGCGCACCTGCTTTGGTCATTGGCGCTGAAGAACTGCTACCCCTGTGCTCGATTCGAGCCAACAACTTTTGGACTGCATCATTCAAATCTGAAACAAATAATTATATTGATTATTATATTCTAATTTGGCTGCATTTTAGGGCTCCCAGGACACTTCGGGATATAAAGTATGTATTATTCCAGGTGTACCAAATTTCATCGAAATCCGTCAAGTATTTTTTGCGTGAAAGAGTGTCAAACATGTTTGACACTCTTTCAGTTTTCTCTTTCAGTCTTTGTTAGACAATTCTCACAAACTATCGCGTTTACCTAGCCCTTTTATCGAATACTAAAAATTATTAGTACTCGATACAAGGGTTCTAAATGGTCATAAGTCAGGCAGGACTAACGCTTTATAACTCTTTAAACTTATAGTAAAGTAGATTCAACCACTGCATAAACATAAACATTTCAACAAGTGATGTTAACGTTTTTTGCGTACATTTTTCAAAGCGGTAAACATCTCGTAATAACTTCAAGGTTATCAGCTCGACTATTGTGCGTTCATGATTTTGATATAGGTACATAGTCGAGCCGTGAGACAGCCGTTCTTTTGCGTCACACATATTTATTGTACTTATAAATAAAAATAATCCACATTCGACTAGTATTGACCTTCAATTGGATTGATGGAACTAAGAGCCGACTGAAAACAAAGCTGTCTGAACATAGATTTATTCGTTTCGGCTTTAATGTTTTTGTTTATCAATGTTTTTGATGACAAATTTATTATTCATCTTTTACTTAGTATGAACACACTGGCTTCCCTTTACGTTTTCCTCTCATCAGATGGTGTTTTCCTAAAGCTACCTGAGTAGATATAAAATCTAACTACTAAATAAAAATACACCCTTATGTTATAACTATTACACTAACTAGTAACAAACCCTCGTCAAACCATTTTGGGACAGAGAAGATTGAAAAAAATGGCCTGTTAAACGTCCATTTAAATAAAAAAAATAATGATATCAGACGCCCTATTGGGAAAAGGTTAGTTGATACTTTATACCTTTCCTTTACTAAGAAGAGTTGGTACAGAAATCTGAAAGAAACCAAGATAAAGTAAATATTTTTTCTCATATCTTTTTGTTGGGATCGTGGAGGAACAAAGAGAAACGATGAATTTAATGGTTTTATCCCCAATAGGGCTCTCACTTAAAAAATCTGTGCACAGGATTTTCAAGATATGTTGCTGTTGTGTAAATTTATCTTGAATTGATAAGCATATTATAATGAAGGTATGTGACAGGACTTTAGATCACTTCTTGAGGATAACTTTAAATACAGTGACCTAAGTTTAAGACCAGACCGTCGATTTCAATTCCACGTGACTCAGATTATACTGAATGACTTCATTTGCTTAATAGGTATTTGAAGTGTTCCCCACTCTTCGGTACTGTATAATTTTTAAATTAAGTAAAATAAATCGCAAAATTTGAGGCAATAAATTACTTTCAACTACAAGCTACTTATTAGATGTTGAAGTATCGTAACATCAATATTAACAATGTTTGCATAAGCAGATAACATAAGCTTCTTGTCTTCAAATATTTCAATCAAATATTTGGCTGCTCATATTAAATTTCGAGTAGAAAATAGAAATTTAAGAGTACCTACATTTTTCTCATATTTTCAAAATAGTGATACAATAAAATAACACCTGTGTTGTTACGAGTATATTTGTAATACAATCTTATTCGTATGGAAATTGTATCACCTCAGAAAATATAGTTTTCACACACATTTGATAAAGTGTAACTTTAACTTGGTTTCACTTTTCGTTCTAATATCATAATCTATGTAATTTATAAAGAATCCCCACTATAGGATTTAATGTGATCACCTCATACAACTGAAAATTCACAGCCCCGACTACAATAAAGCATTGCTAATTAAATTTTCATTAAAAAATCAGCACGTTCAACAATTTCATTACTCTCTTTTTACTTCTTCCAAGATGGCATAATATCATTATAGCGTTGCGTATGTATTGTGTTACGTATAGGAATTAGATGGAACGTCACGTTGATAAGATATTGGTTATTGTTTTTTTAGTTTTCTCACTATTGTATTGCTGTAATGCAATGGCTGATGACGGCTTGTTTAATTAGTCTCATTAGCAACCATAAAAATATATCCTTGATTGAAATTGACACTGTATTTAGCGTTCCGTTACTTTTGTTTATCAGCTTTTATAGTTAATGGTATTTTAGATATTTAGTTTCAAAAATATTAATACAGAATTGGTTTTAAAGGAACCGTAGATAAATCTTAGCTAGATTTAGTCATAGCCTCGACTGGCTTTAATAATCCTCTAAATTACAAATGAAATTTCTGAGCAAAATGTTAGCATATTAATTCAAAACTGTGCTGCTGGTGGTATTATTAAATTTCAAATTATAATACAAGCAGTCGTAATATCCTATTTGATTATCAAATAAGAAAATTGCTTATTTAAAAAGTAAACTCATGGTCTCAATTTATTATAGTAAAAATAAGGATCATTTTTATGTATGATCACATGTGTTTGCAAATAAATGTATCTTAATCTCATAAGGATTTATAGAGTAATTTTATCTCGAAGAGGTGTAAAGGTGTTAATATACAAAAGTACAAAACTGAAATTCTACAGAATATACAATAGGTAAGTAAGTAGTTAGGTACTTAAAAATAAAGTACCTACCTATATATACTTGGTTTACAAAATACTACTAACACTATTTTTTTTTTAACTATTTATTTATGTATTATGTTTATTCTGTACCTATTTGTGTGTGTGCCATGGTACGTAAAATTGCGATAAATTTAATTTTCCTTACATTTTTTCACAGAGCTGGAACTTTTTACTCCATAAAAAGAATTCGATGTGAAGGAAGTTTCAATTTAACCGGGCAAAAAAGTAAATACGCAATTTTCAAAGCCTATCTATTTATTTTGTCAATTTCTTCAGAATTTATAAAGTTTATTGAGGCCCAGGATAATCCTCCGGGACAATTTTCTTTTCATTACGACTCGGATTTTATTAAAGTGATCTACTTTTACATAAACAGAAAACCATTTAAGTATTTTTAATTACAAAAATGTTTATAAGTATATCCGTGGTGATCGACAAGGCTGTATTTTAATTGTGTCGTTAATGAATAATTTATTAAGTTAGTATTTTAATATATTTTATGTATTTTTTTTTTTGTTTTAGTAAGCAGCCTCGACATTTATGGAATTAGGTAGTTCTATACCAAATAATATTGAAGCGGTGGTGGCCGAGTGGTAGGGCACCCGCCTGTGGATGCAAAATCCCAGGTTCGAATCCTGCCCGGGCTACATGAGTTTGTATACCAATCTGACTCAAGTTAGTTTTCATCGACCACCACTTGCTTCCGGTGAAGGATAACATCGTGAGGAAACCTGCACTGTAGTTGATGATTATCAGCTAGTGTGTGAAATGGAGAAGGCAATGGCAAACCACTCCATTAAATTGCCAAGAGAGTCGTTGTATGTGTTTCATTCCATATAATGACCACGACCCGCAGTCATGAGGAAATACGACTAAAGAGAGAGAGATACCAAATTATATAATAAAGATGAAGAGTTTGTTTATCTGTTTGAATTCGCTAATCTCTACATGGGATTACCGGTCCGATTTGAAAAATCCTTTGTGTGTATGGATATCCTTGGACTTGTAGTAACTTATGTAAGTGAATCAATACAATTTTTTTTTTCATTTTCATAGCATATTAATTACAAAGCTACATGGAATCCCGAATTTCCCACAGAAGCATAGCCGCGGGGTACAACTAGTAACAGAATAAACCAACAAGAATATCTAAGTACTTAATTCCGTTATATTAGTTATTAATTTTAGTTCTAAAATATTTAATTTGAAGATTGTACTCACAGATTGTACTTTATATTGATTGTCAAATTACAATCAATATGAAAAGTACAATCTTCATATTAAATATTTTAAAACTGCAATAAAGCTTATGTAATCTAAACGGCAATTAGTAAATTTAATACATAAAATATTTTTAAATTAAATAAAAAAAAACCGGCCAAGTGCGTGTCGGACCACGCATAAAGTAGGGTTCCGTAGTCATTTTTGGCACGGCGCTGTTTTGCATTTCTTGCGTTCTTTTGGAAAAAAGTATATATTTTTATTTTATTTATACTTTCAAAAGTATTCATCACAGTATACCCGAAACAATTTTAAATAAGAGTTTCCGCGCCTGTTTCTTAACGTGAGTGATTTGAAGTTTATAGGTCCAAGACTTTAGAAAATATAGGGGGGACCGTGTAACGACTTTGGCGGGCTATATCTCGCAAATGGTAAAGCTGATAAATAAGAGTTGTATGGAAACCCTACCTTATTTTCATAGCCCCTTTCAACGATACCCCACACAAGGGGGTGCACTCAAAAAAATAATTCACCCCCCCCTTTACATGTATGGGTACCCTTAAAAAGGGGTAATTTTTTTTTTTTTGTATTTTTAATTTTGAGTTCTATATGTGAAGTATCCTCGAACCAAGTTCAAATCAGTTCATAAACGTAGAAGATATTCTGCTGTGACAGACTAGGACGGACGGACGAACTGAACGATCTTATAAGAGTTCTTTGTCGGACTACGGAACCCTAACAAGAATATACTTTTTTGTATTTTTGTGCACCTCAGATGCAGTAATTACTAAAGAGTAATAATAAATCTAATCCAATTTCTATGTGAGAGTAGTTACTTCAACAAGAATATAACTTGAATAGAAGCCCTGACTAAACATTTTAGAAATTGTAATTAGAAAGCGATGACTCTCCCAATAACTTTACAAGAACTTACCCTTCGGCACATAATTAATGTATAAAGTAACAAAGGAATATCTGTTACAAGCGACTGAATATTCTCATTAATTCTATCTTAAATATTCAGTCACTGCAAAGAAAAATTACTACACTCCTTTAATTGCAATTGGATTTTTACACGACTGTCCCAGTCGTCCAATTGCAATTAAACGACATAAGTACCTAAATGGATTGTTATCCGAATGTAATTAAACCACATTTACGGAGAGAGATGAAAATTTCCATTTTGCCATTGCGGTTACCCACTGCCTAATTTATGAACTACCTACATATTCCGCTTATTATATAGCTGCTATAATGTCTTTAGAACTGAGATGATCTAGCATTTTTGTTGTTGCCTGTTGTCGGCGCCTTTGGGTAAAATGTGCTTGCCTAACAAGTTTAATTGCAGTTATAAAATGGCTCAAGGATACTGTCATCAAACCAAAGAGAATGTTATCGCTATGTTTTAAGAGTCGAAACTCCCATATAAATATATCAAGTAATAAATGTCAAAACGGGGAATAATTTCGCAAGCGAGGGGAGTGGAAATCAAGAAATGGAAAAAGTCACCATTAAAAATCTTCCCCGTTTTATATATTTTTTATAAGAGATCGAGTTAATTTTTTTGTATGGAGTATCCACATTGATCAAATATTTTAATTGGGTGTGCAATGAAAACGAGACTAAAACAAGCTAATTATTAAAAAATAAAAAACACGACTGACATCTTACATAGCCTATGTCATTCGGGCTAATGCAAGGAATCTAACAATACCTCTCACATCAAAATCTGTTAAGCCGTTTAGGACTTATGGTGGAATAAAGAAATTACATACATACACGAACCCTGAAAACATAACACTCCTTTTTTGGTCAGTCGTGTAATTATATTTTCCATGAGCAATGTTAAAATTATCAAGCAAGCCGACGAGACGTAGGTCATAAAAGCAGTAAGCGCGCGAAACCTTACCTACTTCTAGATAGATAGATAGAACGATTATTCACATCAAAAGGCACAATACAGTATACTTCTATGACGTAGGTCTTCATTTTCAGTTCAATTCAATTCTTATATTGTGTCTATAGAAATTCGAGTGACCACATAGCGCATATTTTTCATGCATTGGCATTTTCATGCATGTCAAGTGCACATTCACATGAGGTTGTCTGTAGCCTTTATTTGCATAATCTGTGGTGATAGAGCTCTATGAGGCTATTAGTCAGACAAGAATAACTCTACAAGCTCTACATAATGGCGAGTCGTCTTTAACTCAAGTACAATTTTTGTCCTAAATTAACCGTTTTAATCAAATGACTAATCCACAATAATAACATAATCTTATCGATAGTTATCAATAAAAGCCTCGAAAAAGATAGGGATTGACAGAAAATCAATTTTCTCTTTGATTATCATAACTTGAAAGAAGGTTGTGTGCTTATTTTATTTATTTCGATCAAATAGTGTACAACATGGGTATTCTACCTAATTCAAAATAAACAATTCTTAATTGGTTTTCTTGTCTTAGTTCAAATAATGATTGCTTCATGTGATTTTATGAATATCAGGATAAAAAGTATAATTGTATTTTAGTCCGTTCCTGTCTGCCCCGAGAATTTTTCTGATTACGGAACTCATTTACGAGCAAGAAAGATTTTCATTTTATTTCTTTCTTTTTAATTCGCTATAGTCGTTTGTATATGAATAAAATTTTACCAAATTATACAGCTTGTATATATAATGTACATTTAATTCCAACATTTTGCGCAGAATAATAGGAATGTAAAATTACTATTTATTAAGCAAATATAACCGCATATTTTTTATTGCAAAACTCATCTGAGGAGTACTTACCTAATATAAGAACCTAGGTAGGTACCTAGGTTCTTATATTAGGTAAGTACTCCTCCAAAAATTGCAGCCATACGAAATTACCAAAAAAGGTTGTAAAATCATCTTTTGTTTTTGAATCATCATCATCTCAAGTCGCAAGAATTCTATTGCTAGATATTAGTACAGATTTTTGATCACTTTGGAACCTGATGTAAGTACTTTATTTTAATGACTGCAATTTGGTGTCCACTTTGAACCACAGTTTAAACATGCAATTTATAGGGCGAAGATTATCTCTTATTAAAGACACCTATAAGGTACTTAACTGAAGTACAACTTGACTATCATAATTCATTCAAAATAGGTATACCGAAAGAATTAAATTCACGACCAACACAAAACAAACACACCACTGGACCACAGAGGCAGCAGATTTACAGTCCGATTTAATATTTACTCGACTCATGTGAATTTAAATGAATAATACCATTGTACAAAACCGAATACAATTTTCTTGTTGATTTTGACCTTAGGTCCAATTCAAGAAAGGTTACATATGTAGGTACATATGTAACCTTTCTTGAATTGGACCTGTGCGCAGAGAATCCGGGACAAACGAAATGGCGGGAGGGTTCGGTACCGAAAAATTTACCAGGTAAAAAAAGTACCGGTAAAAACCTCGACCCGGCACTACGTCTGTCCGACTAAAACCTAAACTAACTTAATCTATACGCAGACTGCTACCACCATAGTTTATAACGGGAACTACAGAACCCTGTATATTAAACCTAACTTAATAAATACAACCACCCACAAGCTCAAGGGTCCACTTACCAAACTTAATCTTCCTGCTCTTCGGATCCAATCTTGAGTGTCTTCGTAAAGGGGGGATCCCTAATCACCCTACCTAACCCATGAGATCTCAATTCCCCAGAACAAATAAATAGATTTCTTCCCGAAGTTGGCTCGGCAACAGATAGATGTGAGCGACCAGCCACGCGTCACATCTCACAGGAAAAAGTCACAATAACGGGTTTTTTCACAAACACAAACGTTCAATAGTTATTTAACAAAAGGAAGCTCACAATTATAACTCAAACTAACCAACAATCAACGTGGTTTTAGACAAAAAGGACGCGGGACCTCTCCGCGTATTAAACCAAACCGATATAGCACTGGACAATATGGCGTGCCTAGCACGAGTTATTTCATGCGGCGCGGCCTCCCCGCGCGCTGTCCAAACAATACTGATTTCAAAATGGTCGCTCGCGATTCACGCCGTCGCGTCGGCGCGATGCTACTAATATGCAACTACCGCACGCGCTAGAATATTACGGCGGCGAACGGACAAAACAACATAGATTTTATTACAAACATCCCCCCGTCCCGGTCTGAGAAGCAGACCGCTAGCTTACTCTACGGGAAGGCGGGCGAGAGAGGTCACAGCTCTCCTTAAAATCGAACCGTCGACCAACACCTCAGCCACACGCGGAGTGCCATCTCCGCCAAGAATCAAACGTAATATGCGAGCTCGTCGCCAAAGCAATGAGGGCAAATTTGCCTCTTTTAACAATACTAAATCACCCTCCCTGGGAGGCTCAGTCCTGTCTGTCCACTTCACTCTTTGCTGCAGCAAATGCAAATATTCAAGCGACCAGCGACGCCAAAAGTCCTGGCTCATTTGCTGCAACATTTGAAAACGCGACAACCGATATACGCGTTCGTCCTTCCACGGGTATTCGGGCAGGGCATTCAAAGGCCCTCCCACCAAAAAATGACCAGGGGTGAGAGCTTCCAAGTCATTTGGATCTGGAGATAGCGGACAGAGAGGACGAGAGTTGAGGACCGCCTCAACTTTACAAAACACTGTGGCCAGCTCTTCAAAAGTTAGAGCCGTTTCTCCGATAATGCGGCGGAGGTGTGTCTTTGCGGATTTCACAGCCGCTTCAAAAATCCCTCCCCAATGGGGGCAACTTGGGGGACTAAACTTCCAGGTTATTCCCCTTTGGGCAGCAATTTGACTTAAACTAGTACAATTTTTATCAATAAACACAGAAACATCCTTAAGATAATTTACAGTTCCCTTATAGTTTGTGCCATTATCAGACCTAATAAGGGAAGGTAGACCTCGACGCGAAACAAAGCGATCCAACGCGGCGACGAAGGCCTCCGTAGTCAGAGCCGACACCACCTCCAAATGGACAGCCTTGGTGGCCAAACAAACAAATACACACAAATAGCCCTTCACAATACGGGCATTACGAAAGGGAGAAGCCTTGATCGAAAAGGGACCGGCAAAATCGGTTCCAACGCCGTCAAACGGTCTCGAAGGTCGGATTCGATCAGCGGGCAAATCACCCATCTGTGGTTGCATCGTGGATGCCTTCAACCTATAACATGCGATACATCGAAACAGAACACTACGGATTGCTCTTCGGGCAGACAAAATCCAAAATTCGCGTTGCAAAATAGCCAGCAAAGCATTGCACCCAGCATGGGCGTTACGAATGTGTCGATCAGACACCAAAAGCTGCACCAAGGGTCCGCCCTTGGGCAACAACAGAGGATGGCGAGTCTCATATGGAAGATCCGCCTTCCGGAGCCTGCCTCCAACCCGAAGAAGCCCATCCGAGTCGATGTACGGGTTCAAACGAGCGACCGCGCCCTTCAACTTAGCGCGTGCGTCGCGCAAAATATTAAGCTCTGACTCAAACCGTCCGGTCTGCACGACACGGACCCAATGCAACAATGCGCTCCGGCGCTCTTCTGCACCTGCAATCGGCTCCAACCGCTTTGCCTGTGGGTTTCTACAATTATGTATGAAACGCTTAATCCAACTGGTAACACCCAGAAGCTTATCCAAACTGCTATACCGAGCAAGTAGCCAATCCGGCTCCGACGTCGTCTCAGCGACTACAGCATGTACACGAAGCCCAGTCAAACTCAAAGAAGTAACATCTGTCTGACAGACAGGCCAAGATGTTTCTGATCCCATCAGCCACTCTGGACCCCACCAGAGCGGGTGTGACACCAATTCTGGTGCCGTACAACCTCGGGAAGCACAGTCCGCTGGGTTAAGCTCTCCCGGCACATGTCTCCATGTTATATCAATTCCAATATTTTGAATTTGGGAAACCCGATTTCCCACAAAAACCTCCAAGGTATGTGGGGCCGCGCGCAACCATGCAAGCGCGACCTGGCTATCCGACCAGGCGAAGATGTCCCGTATCTCGACCGTGGCCGCCAGCTCACTGGCAACGTGATGCAACAATTTAGAGAGAAGGTGAGCTCCACTCAACTCAAGCTTGGGAATAGTCAGCCTAGTCCTGATGGGGGCGACCTTGCTCTTCCCTAACAAAAGCGAGACATTGACCCGGCCGTCGGCGTCAACTGTCCGCATATAGACTGACGCGGCGTAGCCTCGCTCCGACGCGTCACAAAAGCCATGCAGGCTGGCTCGATATTTCCCGGGGGGCAATATTCGTCGAGGCAAGGCAATCCGATTGACTTCCTTAATCGATGAAAACAACTCGAGCCAATCATCCAATGGAGAGCCAAACAGCGGCTCGTCCCACGAGACGCCCAAAGTCCAAAGTCTCTGAAGAAGACACTTCGCAGAGAATATCACTGGACTGATCCAACCGCTTGGATCAAACATACGAGCTATTACGGACAACACCGTTCTCTTAGTCCAGACTTTTGGTATTTCCAAGTCCACTTGGAATGTGAAAATATCGGTTAGCGGCTGGTACTGCATGCCCAGCACCGCTATCCTGTTGGGATCATCTACATCCTCAAACAGGTGAGGGTTCTGTTGGTGATCCTCCGGGATCCCTTCTAGAACTCTAGGCTCATTGGACAACCACTTACGTAGCTCGTAGCCACCCGTTTTCAATATTTCAATCAATTCATCCCGCAGTAGGAGGGCCTCCTCAATACTTTGGGCTCCGGTGCACACGTCATCGACATACAAGTCACGTGACAGCACGGAAGCCCCACGGGGAAAGCGGATCCGTTCCCGCTCTGCCAATTCAAGCAATGATCTGATGGCGATATAGGGACTAGATTTCAAACCATACGTGTTTGTGTTGAGTTCATACACCGTCACAGGATCCTCAGGGCGCTCACGCCAGAGTATCAACTGGAATCGCCTGTCCTCAGGATGTATGACTGTCTGGCGGAACATCATCCGGATGTCCGCACCAAAAACCACTTGATGTCTTCTAAAGTTCAAGATGATGTCAATTATGTCCCTATGCAATTTGGGACCTGAATGCAAACACAGATTCAACGAAACCCCGTTCGAAGTGGGTGCGGACCCATCGAAGACGGTCCTCAATTTGCCTGTTGAGGCCTTCACCACCGCGTGGTGGGGCAAAAAATAATGCCCAGTTGAGCTCCAATCAACTCGAGCCGGAGACATGTGACCCAAATCCTCGTACTCGCGCATAAATTCAATATATTTATCGCGAAGTACGTGGTCACGCTGCATGCGTCGCTCCATGGACAGCAGTCGTTTCTCCGCAAGCGCCCTACTTTGCCCTAGGCTAGGACGAGAGGCAACAAAGGGTAACCTAGTTACAAACCGACCGGAGGGCAACCTCTCCGTGGTCGATCGAAAAAGGGCTTCGCACTCAGCGTGTTCCGGATCCATCCTGGAACTCATAGGTGGCTCCTCCACCTCCCAAAACCTTTGCATGGTCTTGGCCAAGGACGCAGATGCGACGACCGGTGGCTCCTCCACGGTGCTATTATCAAACACAGGGCCCATCAGGGCGAAACCAAAGATAGTAGACACTGCCATGAGTGAAGACGAACCCAGAGCTTTCTGGGTACCCAACAAAATCCAACCCAATACGTCCGAGCCCAGGAGCAAGTCCACTGGGCCGGGATGAAAGACAAAGGGGTCGGCCAAATCCAGACCCGAAACCAAAGACAACACACCCGGCGGTATGTCTGTCGAGGGGTGCCAACCCGCAATGGTATCCATTACCATAGCCGAGGTCGTGATCCTCATTGTGGAGGACTTCAGCGAAGAAAAGGTGACAAGTGTCTGGCCCGTCAGACACTTCACTTGTATGCCACCAACTCCAAGAAGTGGCACAGGCGATTCTTCCACGACTAAACCTAACTGGTGTGCCACTCGAGTGGTAACCAAACTGCTTTGAGCCCCTGAGTCCAACAGAGCTCTCAAATTAATGGCTTCTCCCCCACAACCCCATACGCGGACCACCGCGGTAGGGAGCAGAACCGTCCGCGGCTCTGTCCCAGCAAGGGAGCAAGCTAGTTACGGGCTCCCCACTCTCTCCAAACCAGGGGGGCGCCACTGACCCGGATAATATGTCGGGCGAGTGCACATCCCCATCTGAGGGGGGGCATAACCCGCGGCCCGGCCATACATATGGTACGGCGGGTGGTACTCCAGCCGTGGGTACTCGAGCAGCGGCGGAGAAAACCGCTGCGGCTGCATGTGTTGGGTATTGGTAACCCGCGTGGAGGGGGGTGTCCCCACTCTCACGTCCGATCTAGGGCCCCCATGGGCGGGGGCCCTATCCGGGGCCTGGCCAGCCACATACTGGCCATGACCTTGGGGCGCGTGGTCCCGGTCCGCCAAGACCCGCGCTGGTACGCGACCCCCCTCCCGAGGGGGGGTGCGACGAGCGAAGCCGCGTCCTCCGTCCGGTGGTGGAGGGCTTCGCGCAGGAGCGCCCCCGCCCATAGGGGACCCCTGCCTCAACATCTGGGGGCCATCCCCGTTCCGGTTCATGCAGAGCATCGCGTGGTGCAGCCCACGGCATGCACTGCATGGTATGGCCCTGGGACAGTCACGTGCATAGTGACTGCCCAAACAGTAAAAGCAAAGCTCATGCCGCCTTGCCATGCGGCGCCGATCTTGTACTGGCAGTCTCTGCCAGTCCCTGCATTGCAGCAGGCTGTGGCCCATCCGGCCACATTGCAGGCAGTCCGCGTCCCCCGCGACTGCTGCCGTGTGTGCAACCCGCACACCAGCTCCACGCGGTGGCGGTTGCCGTCCCTGTTGGGGCTTACCTCTCCATGAGGGTTCCAAGGGCCTACGTTCAGGCGCTCTGGATGGCGCTGAGTCCGTCATGGTATTCTCAGCCGCCCGTGCCTCAAACTCCAAAAACTTCACCAAGTCAGTGAATGTTGGTAGGGTGGTGCTATCCCGTTCCGCATTCTCGCGCTCAAACCGCGAGCGGATGTCATTGGGTAATTTGCCCAATACAATGTGCACCAGCAAAAAGGACCATTGGTCCACCGGCAGCCCCAGTGTGCGGAGCGCGTTACAGGCCACTGTAACGGGCGTGAGCAACTGCAGGCGCAACTGTGCCCTGTTGGCCACCTTGGGCAGGGCCATCAACTGTGCGGCGTGCGCATCCGCTAACAAACGTAAGTTTTGGTAGCGGGAGTTCAATAACTCCCAAGCCGTATCGTACTGGTCGTCCTCCACCCGGAGGTGCTGGATGAGCGACCGCGCTTCATCCTCCAGAGTGGAGAGGAGGTAGGCCATCTTCTGGGCCTTCGACAAATCCTGTCGTGCTACGACCAGGGACTCAAACATATTCTTGTAGGCTACCCACTCCTCCATCCTACCCCCAAAGTGGGACAGCTGAAGGGTGGGGAGCCGACCAGTAACCGCTGGTCCTTCCTGTCTAACAGGTGTGCGAGGGGCTGGTCCGCCAGCCTGTCTCGCCCTTATTGCGGCCGCCGCCTCCGCGATATCATCGTGGAGATTCAGGATCTGGTCCATGTCCGCCATGTGACCTGTATAGACCTCCGCGGCAAGTTCGGCTTCGGTAAGCACCGCCATGGCCGCTTCCGCGCTACTCAATCGTGAGTGGAGGTGATCCGCTCTTAGCAGTGTGGCGCCCTCCCTGTCCTTCCGGGACAGGAGTCCTCCGGCCGTCACAAACCATCTCAGTTCGTTGGCGAGTGTCGCCTTAGCATTGGAGACCTTCGCCATCGCGTCAAGTCACAAACAAACAGACAAAAATAAAAAAAGATAAAAGGTAAATAAAAAACAAAATCAAACTACAACACGCAAAGCCGCGGTAGGAATGAGAATGGCACAAACCCGGAAACAAATGCAAAAAGGTTACAAATATCTAAAATCAAACAATCAATCTATATAAGTTCTTATATAAACAAACTAAGTAAAATCTAATAATTTTTACAAATAATTATCTTTTACAAACGAACAAATAGAGGGTAGATAAACTACGCTCTGCTACCAGAAAATGTGCGCAGAGAATCCGGGACAAACGAAATGGCGGGAGGGTTCGGTACCGAAAAATTTACCAGGTAAAAAAAGTACCGGTAAAAACCTCGACCCGGCACTACGTCTGTCCGACTAAAACCTAAACTAACTTAATCTATACGCAGACTGCTACCACCATAGTTTATAACGGGAACTACAGAACCCTGTATATTAAACCTAACTTAATAAATACAACCACCCACAAGCTCAAGGGTCCACTTACCAAACTTAATCTTCCTGCTCTTCGGATCCAATCTTGAGTGTCTTCGGAAAGGGGGGATCCCTAATCACCCTACCTAACCCATGAGATCTCAATTCCCCAGAACAAATAAATAGATTTCTTCCCGAAGTTGGCTCGGCAACAGATAGATGTGAGCGACCAGCCACGCGTCACATCTCACAGGAAAAAGTCACAATAACGGGTTTTTTCACAAACACAAACGTTCAATAGTTATTTAACAAAAGGAAGCTCACAATTATAACTCAAACTAACCAACAATCAACGTGGTTTTAGACAAAAAGGACGCGGGACCTCTCCGCGTATTAAACCAAACCGATATAGCACTGGACAATATGGCGTGCCTAGCACGAGTTATTTCATGCGGCGCGGCCTCCCCGCGCGCTGTCCAAACAATACTGATTTCAAAATGGTCGCTCGCGATTCACGCCGTCGCGTCGGCGTGATGCTACTAATATGCAACTACCGCACGCGCTAGAATATTACGGCGGCGAACGGACAAAACAACATAGATTTTATTACAAACAGGACCTAAGGTCAAAATCAACAAGAAAATATCTACCAGAAGTAAGGTAACTTAATAAACAACATCAACAACGTTTATTAAATATTAAAGAAACTATTAAATAATAGTTAATTAAGTTTATTAACAAAGGAAATTTTAACAATTACTCTCACTGATATTTGCAGTAATCGCTCTTTGATCGCGTTTTAACAAAGACATAATTAAATTTTAACAAAGATCGATTGCTTCAGCCAAGAACTTATTCGAATTAAGCAATGACATTCTAATACACAATTAAGTACCTACATTAGATTTTAGATATTCTTATTTCTTTAAAAAAATCTTTATTGTTTTTTTTATCGACACTTTTTAACCTTAATTTTTTTAAATCTTTATTACGAAATGAAATCATTGTAGCGAAAGAATGAACACAAATACGAGTTAAGAAGGCAGGTTCGCCCGAGGCAAGTATGGCATGCGAAACATTTTCTTCTAAAGAATGTAAAACACAACATGTACCTATTACTGAGAATCCGCTGTCTTGTAAAATGGAATTCTATCATGGTAATTTTTGCCTTGTGAACCAAACAGATAACTTTATTTAGATATCATATATGCGAAAAATTTAGGTATACATAAGTCAATATCTACCTATAGGTAGGTAGTAGGGACACATTAAGTAACATTATTTGATTAAATCGCAATAGCTTTTCCATATACCTTTTAAGTATGAATTTCTAAACGTTATGTCCAAAAAAAACATGTAAGTACAGGTGTTTTTTTATTGTAAATGACAAAAGTGAAAGCTAGACATGCAACGATTATTATTATTATTATTTACTAAATGGAGACGCCAGCGCGAGCACCAGACGGATGATCAGTCCACTTATGCTAGGACCATTTAACCCAATTCCCCAAGACCCGTATAGGGTTTTGAGTTACCTGGTAACTCACGACCCACTGAATCTACCTGTTACTTTGCAGAATTTTAACAACTGCCCTATTGCAACATGCAAGGATACTCGTACCTTGCAATATTTATCTTATAAAGAGCCTTTTTATCAATCGCTTCATTGCTTTTTATAACCATGCTTCATTTGTGATAACAATCGATGCTCAAGATTGCTATCGGAGATTACAGATGTTGGCATATCTTCGAGGGGGCGCTGCCGCCGTTCAACTGAACACACACAGCTATGTTTATCCACACTTACAAACAACCCCGTCATTAAATTCATATTCGCGAAATCGACATCTTTAGCTCAATATGACTCACACCTACGTTCGATAAGGGCGCGTTGCCACCCCTAGGGCGGGAATTCATGATGCTTTTCATTTATGTATCAACCGCCGTAAAAGTTAATAAGTATGTATATTTCTTGGTAGAACTTGTACAGTATAATGCCACAAACAGTACATCTATTACTGTCGTCTCAACGAAAGGGTATTACAAGGTTGATGCTGCATGGATAACAAGCATTTATTTAACGTTCTGTATAAACAAAATGACGACAATGTTTTATTTATTATATTTTGTGTTTTTTGTTGTCTGGTTGAATATTATCTATTTATCTGCTTTATCGGCTGACGTTAACGATATCATGTCGGTCATCGCTCTGCGCCTTATATACAAAAATGTCAAAAATTGCAGACATACGAAATTACCAAAAAAGGTTGTAGAATCATCTTTTGTTTTTGAATCATCATCATCTCAAGTCGCAAGAATTCTATCTAGATATTAGTACAGATTTTTGATCACTTTGGAACCTGATGTAAGTACTTTATTTTGATGACTGCAATTTGGTGTCGACTTTGAACCACAGTTTAAACATGCAATTTATAGGGCGAAGATCATCTCTTATTAAAGACACTTATAAGGTACTTAACTGAAGTACAACTGGACTATCATAATTCATTCAAAATAGGTATACCGAAAGAATTAAATTCACGACCAACACAAAACAAACACACCACTGGACCACAGAGGCAGCAGATTTACAGTCCGATTTAATATTTATTCGACTCATGTGAATTTAAATGAATAATACCATTGTACAAAACCGAATACAATTTTCTGCTTTTCGATTCGAAACGATTGGAGTCCTTTGTTATACGCGATATGAGTTCATTTAATGTTTTATTCAAAAATGTGTTTCAGCCAGAGAATTGGGATTCATAAAAACATATAAGTACTTGACGAGTGTCTGAGGTTAGGTTTGTGTAGATAAGTAAATATGGTCTTAGTACAACATTATCAACTCTATACAACATTAGTTACGCCTCGGACTCTGCTCCCGTGGGAAGTTCCGCTTTAAAAGTATCTACCTGTTTTCCAATCAAACTACAAAGCCTCATCCATGTACGATAACAATTCTTTAACAATAGACGCAATGCCTCATGCGGCTTCCTCGCCGTTGAATGCTTAATAACCTCTTTTACGTAAATTAATAAGGAATTAAAATAGATCTTTTACTATCTATACATATAATAAAACAGTTAAAATATTTTGTCTGTACATTTAGTATTTTTGACTAAAATGGATAGAGGGACACTTAAAAAGAACAATAGAAAGCAAAAAAAAATTTTGGAATTTCTTGTCTGTCTGTATGTACGCGTTTCACGCAAAAACTACTGGACGGATTTGAATTCGTTTAACCTGATGAGCATTTTCTGCTGACGTATAAAAATTGAAGATCAGGAACATCTGATGGATAACTCCAAGAGACCAGCTACACTATTACATATATGGAAATGGCGCCTTAGCAAAACTTGATTAATCTAATGAACATTTTCTGTAGACGTATAAAAATCGAAGATCCGAAATACCTGAAACATTTTGGAACACAAAAAGACTTTTTGTCTAAGCGAAGCCGCGGGAAACAGCTAGTATTTTATATACATTTAATTACATGGTTCTCCACATCGGCTCCAACGATTTTGATGCTAAATGTCGATCTAGCTAGGTCTGAAGTCTGGGAAAATTTGCAAAATCCGGCCTCCGCATAACTGCATAGACCACCTAAATTCTGTGAGTAGGTATAGATGATACAATTTTCACCCCCACTATAGATAGAACTTGCAAGACATAATGCTTCCGAAACCCACTATAAGTAACATTGTAGTAGCTATTATACATAGATGATACAATTTTCATCCCCACTATAGATAGAACTTGCAAGACATAATGCTTCTGATACCCACTATAAGTAACATTGTAGTAGCTATTATACATAGATGATACAATTTTCATCCCCACTATAGATAGGCACTTGCAAAACATAATGCTTCTGAAACCCACTATAAGTAACATCGTAGTAGCTATTATACATAATTAGGAAGAGCTGGGGGTTTCTCGCAGCCACATCCCGTTAGCATGCAAGTGGCGTATAATGCCAGTCGAGCTTTACATTGTGAGGCACGCTAAAGTCTGCTCTTCATGTTAACCACGTCCCTGAATGCATACTAAGCGGGTGTACTGTTTTAAATATTGACGTCAGATGCACACAATTTTTATAAGTGACTAGCTTCTGCCCGCGGCTTCACACGCGTGAATTTCCCACGGGGACAGTGCTTTTTCCCGGGGTGAAAGGTACCCTATATCCTTCTCCGTACTTCTAACTATGTGTATACGAAATTTCAGGAAGATTGGTTCAGTAGATAACGCGTGAAAAGGTAACAAAGAAATTCATAAACAAACAAACTCACTTTCGCATTTATAATATTAGTTAGGATTAGGATAGGATGATTTTCATAATACTGTCTTTGCTTAATTTTATTTTACTATAAAATTGTACTAAAATTGCCTACAGTCCATATAATCTGACTCTGGTTATATTCTAAAACCATTTTTTTTTATATTTAATCAACTTTTAATTGCTAGTTCAAAAAAAATTGTGATAATTTTATTTTTAATCACGCATTTAATATGAAAATTATCTGACGCCAAAATTAAATCGCGGTCGCTCAACAGCGTGTTAAAAAATGTACCAATTGTACATGTAATCTTGCTTGCCTGCTTTATCTCCGACATCATCCCATTTTTATCTTTGAGTACAGAAAATTATGCCTATTGAGAGCAACAGTAAGTTTTCTTCCTGTATTTTATGTCGAACATTATTTTTCGTGCTATTGTCTTCAGTGAAGCTTTTCTTTTCCTTTTTTTGTCTAAAGAATTATAATATTCACAATAATGACGGCGAGACACATAAAAGGCCGTAATCTGCAGAACAATTAGAAGGCTTTTAGGAGAGCATTTCCCTGAGGTCCTTTATTACAGCCACTATTAAGAGCAAATTTCTATGGACTTATTAAGGTCAACCAAACTGTTAAAGTCACGAACATAGTATACATATAATTTGGAACACATTAAGTACCTAACAAATAAAATTAGTATCCATGGGTTTAATAACACTAGTTACCGACATAAACCGGCATTATAGAACTTTAAATTGCGAATCGTGTAGACCTTTCTCAGAACAACCTTTAGAAACTACTATAAACCCGTATCAAAGTCACTGCAAAATTTTTGAGAAACCTTCTCAAGCACAGAAACCCCAAAAGGTGCTTCAATTTCCTTACAAATTTCGACCGGTTTGAATACCTACCAGATTCTGTAGCTTTTCAAATAATTTTAAATATATGGAGTAGTACGTAGTAGTAATATTCTTTTCAATTTTACGGTCGTATTTCAGAACTTTATCAGTACTTATAAAATTAGTAGGTACTGTTACCAACCAAATTTATTTGTTTTTTAATTAACGTGATAGTGGCCACAGTAACATAAATGTATATTGATTAACACGTCCAGATTGTAAATTGTTTTTAGGTCTGTAAAATATATTTAATATATAATTATATAAATTTAATCTGTACAAAGTCAACTCATGGAGTATAGGCGATTGAATATGGACATGACTTAATTATGTGGGTCGCGGAAGGCTGTGGATGATGATAATTACTTAATTGACCCTTTGAATATGATTTATTTTTGTCCATACTTAAACTAGGTATATTATAAATATGAATTTAAAAGTAATATGTAGGATATGAAAAAAAGTGATTAAAAGTACACTCTTTAACGAAAAAAAAATGGGACAAACATTTTAAAGAAGGCCTAATAAAGTTAAGACTTGGTCCTAAATTATCGTAATTATATAAATGCTACGGTTAATATTACTAATTGAGGTTAGGTAATAGCATTATACAATTATGAAAAGTGGTTGAGTACACTTATGAAGTCTCTTAGAACCTATCGTAACATAATTCTCCGTAATCAGAAATCTCTTTGGTATATTTGGAAATTCGTCATACATTTAGTTACCTATTCAATAATTTCATTACTCAAGCATTTACTCGGTACATACACAACATAGTATATTGATGTCGATGAAAAGCGTCCAGACCATTGGGACTTAAAACGACTTTATTAATATTAGTACAAGAACTTGAAACTGAATTTTGACATGTAGGTTCCTTTGGGAGTGTAGGGATTACTAATAAAGGATATCCCAAAATTCCTAAGTCGTGGTCAATAGCTATTTGTTGATAAAATAGAACTTACGTTATACGTAGAGTCACATAGGGATGACACCAAATTAGGATATTTTAGCGTCTGTCTCAAGAGCTGGCATAGTGTGATCAAAATATAAAACGTACACGTCAAATTGTGCTGTTTTCAAAGGCAAAGTATTTTTATTTAATTATAACTTACAGGGTAACAATTATCGACATAATAAATGTTAATAGAATATCAATCACACAGATTTAGCTAGCCCTAAAGTAAAATCGAGACTCGTATTGTGGGATACTAACTCAACAAATCTATATTTTATAACAATCTAGCTTTCGCCCGCGGCTTCGCCTGCGTGAATTTCCCACGGAAACCGTGCCTTTTCCCGGAATGAAAGGTACCCTATGTCCTTCTCCGTACTTCTAACTATGTGTATGCGAAATTTCAGAAAGATTGGTTCAGTAGATAAAGCGTGAAGAGGTAACAAACAAACAAACTCACTTTCACTTTTATAATATTAGTTAGGATAAGTACAAGCGGCATAAGCCAAATGGCACGTAAATATCTATTAATGTTTATTAATTCGGATCAAAGGTGCGTAGGTCGTCATTTGAGTCCAAAATAGGCTGAGTTAAAACGTAATTAAGTGCAAATGGATTTTTCTAAAAGCTTTTTGATAAATAAGTTCATTGGGAATGCTTAAATAGAACAATTTTAATTACAGTGAACAATCTTTCAACTATAAAATGCACTTTATTTGCAAGTTTTACCTATCTAGAACATGAATCCAAATTTACATTTTTTAGCTTTCTTAAAAAAAGACTGACTCTAATTCTTCTTTTCTAACTTCAACTTTAGTGCCACTAAGCCTAACTGCTTTTATGCTTTCAAATTCAAGTACTGTACAAGCAAGTTGTTAAACTATTTAAACAGTAGAAGCTACCTTCGTAGTTCATCAGCTTAAGTTAATCGACCCATGAATGTGATTCCCACGTCACGTTTAGCTCGTCTTTGTGGTACACCAGACAAAATCTATTCAATCTGTAGAAAATCACTATTTTGGAGAAGAATAATATTGTTATGCTTCGCATATTAAAATTTCTTGTTACTTATCATTGATGAAGTTTTAAAAAATAACTCGTGTAATCATTGTTATAAATCTTAATGTCAATTGTATTTTAATTTTTTGAATATCCTAGGTACAATACTAAAAATATTTTTTACACAGATAGTGTAAAATGTATCTTTACACTTTGTGAGTGCACACAAATGTAAAGCTGAGTTTACGCTGCGAACACTGTTCCTGGTGAAATGTAATGGAACCCTAAATATAAGGAGTACCAATATATCTTATCAATCAATCTCACTTAATCTTAAAGGAAGACTCCACGAGACGCTCAATGCACGAATAGGTACAGTAAACAGGACAATAACCTATCCGAAGTTATAGCAAATTAGACATTATTGCTAACGCATAGAGAGAGGTTCATACAGTGTACTTTGACTTGCGGTTGCCTGTACGTAATGATTTTGTAATGAAATAAAATGGACATTTCCGCTCAATAGGTCTGCTATCATCCAGAAACTGATTGGAAGAGCGACATAATACCTTTTTAGATAAGTGAAATCATGATACTCCTGTTTTTTTATAATAAATAAATACTTGCTCCTTCGATCAACTCTACCTCCTTGCTCTCATTATTCTCAGCTATCATAAAATCGCGTAACAGTAGGTAAAGCGCTAAAGGTGTTTTTTTTTTCACATACTTATTAAATGTATGTCCGCTTGTATGAGTCAATCACAGTAAAAGTTTCAGTAAAAATTCTGTTGTTTAGTTTCATGTTTTTTATTTTCAAATATTTTGCATTTATTTTGTAGAGCAGTTTTTAGTAACGTTTCTTTGAGGTACTTCCTGTTGCTAAGCAAGATATTTCCTTTTAAAAATACATACATTTAATTTCAAATATTTCAGTCATCGAATATGTTGTTTGTAATTCTGTTTTGGCATCATATGTCTCACAGTATCAGCTGCATAATCACAACATGATGTTATTCAAAATGTTGGATTCTGTCCCAACTTTCTATCGTAATATTCACTTGCTGTAGAATATTTATTTTTAAAAACTCTGACGTGGCTCTGACAACGACAGCTATAGATTAAAAAAAGAGGATCTTCCTTCAGTATTTCCGTCGAGAAAATTTTAATTTTCATCAAATACGTCTGTATTTGATGAATATCAAAATTTTCTTTAAGTTTTAAGTAATTTCATTTTAAGGTTCTAAAAAAACTCACAAAGTTGAGTTAGGTGATTTGTTTTTTCTCATGTCTGTCATGATGAGTGGTAGCTGAATAAATCGTTAAGCTAAGATAGCTCAGCTCCTTCTGCTAACCAAAAGATGTGACTGTTTTTTGGGATTTGTAAAAAAATCGATAAATGTAGATATACTTAGATACTTATTTTTTCAAGTCAAAAAGGAAATATGATCAATTTACAAAGTTCAGCGTTGTCTTCTGATCAAATAACACTAAGGTATTGAATAGTAGACAGATATTATAGGCAGTTAGATAACTGCGGCAGCTAGACACACGGAAACCTAATTTGCTAGTACATTCCATATTAATATATTTTTATAACTTTGATATTTAAGACTACATCAATAGGTACTTAAAATGTTTTATAAAGCTTAAAAATACTAAAGATTTTACGTTCGTACGTTAACGAGAAGTCTCAATTTGAAATAAAAATTAAGTTTAAATTTTATTCTAATAATTAAGAAATAAATCCACCTACTTACATTACTATAAACAAACCTAAAAACAAATTAAAAAAAATATAACGACTTCCCAGTGTCAGAAAAAAGTAAATAAGAAAATTCAATCAAGTTAAAGTTAACTGCAAAATAAATACTTAGTTTAAAAAGTGATTAAAGGGAGATTCGACTTACTTGCATTTAAATTGAACGTCTATCGGGAAAAAGTCCATTATCATGAATTTTAATGACCGGCAAAGTGCTATAGTGTTGCAAAATCAAACACCGATGCGGGTCGGAAAACACACATTGGTAGGAAAATGGCGGCTCGCGCAAACGTCTCTTTCGAGAGGCGACGCCGGCCGAACTGTTTGTCCTGTCGCTTCATAGCCGCGACTCGCTTTGTATACAGACTCTACTCATATTTACACTCTTTATACATAGAGTCTATGTAATTTTAACATAAAAATTACAATACGATACCAAGCAGTTATTGTTACAGAGCGACGGCGCTAATGACTTTGTATTTTTCAGTCGAAATGTGACAATCTACACTTTTTTGAAGGGTTGAAAAAGAATTTACGAAAATGTTCAGTATAAATCGAGTGTTATTATGTAGGAATTTTGGGATGGATTCAATTATGGGGTGAATACTAATTTATGGGGTGGAAAACAAAACTTCAAGTTTTTTTCCTAGCTTTTGTGCAATATCCGGCATAATATACCTACTTTAGATTACTTAGAATTAGAAAAAAGATTTTAGATTTTAGAAGATTTTTTACTATAAATACCAATAATACCTAGGCATTGGAATACAGTGGGCTATCCATTTGCAAAAAAAAAAACACTTAATTTAACATGAGATCCTAATGATATTGACAAAATTATTAAGATTCGCTTAACGCATATTTTTAAGCTTAATATTCTAAAGCTTACATTTTTTACGTTTATAAGACTGAAATAGGATAAGTCCACTACAACTTTACCTCAAAATGATGGGATGGACATTTTTTTTTCTAAAAATACTGAGCTCTCTAATATCGTGCCAAGAAACAGATAAATTGTGTCGCATGTATTGCTTCATTTTCTCAGGCATTACTCAACTTGTCAAGAGATCGACTAAAAATAGCTTTATACGGGTGAAGTGTCTATCGGAAAGAGTGTTCGAAGTGCGAATGAAGGCTTTTAATTAAATTGGAGCTAATGTAAATGTTTTATCAACTTCAGTCCGTAATTAAAAGACCCTATCTAATAAGATTAAAGGACAAATGACGTCTTGTATTATTTACTCTATACTTGTTTGGTCTGTAACAGAAATTTAAACACGAAAACGAGCAGTCCTACACACCTACATCACCAACTCCTCTCTATTTAGAGGAATATATAGGAGTTACATGAATGACATGAATTCTCTAAATCAAAAATCGGATTTATGACATCATTTCACTCACTCAGAGGCCAAAGTTTACTTTTCCCAGAATTTATTTTCATTGAAACAAGGGTTCCTTTTCAAAACTCTTGAAATTACTTCGGATCCTAAAAAAATAACGAAATTTTGTTTAAATTTTTTTGTCTTGAATGTTTATTTTAGACCTGACGAATATTCAATATTCATTTAATTTTTCGAATAGTAACTAGAAACAGAAATGTAGGTTCGCACTAAGTCCACTCCGAAACTACTTTTAAGTCTGAAATTCGAAACTTAGAAATCTGAAAAGTTGAAAAACCGGATAGATAGAGATAGAGAGATCAGATATATAATAGAGCGAGAAAAATAATTACTCCTTCTCACACAGAATCCTTAGACATATATATTTATTTAATCCTTTGAATACCCAATGACTTACCAGCGGTTATTTACAATTCAAAGTTTTTCGAATTCATAAACAAACTCAACTCGATGAAGGTTGACTAAAAACTTTGTGGCAGATTACGAATAAAATCACGTTTCGATGAACGAGGAAGCGACGATATTACATTTTCATCTCAAAGCCTACAGATTTTCCGCATACATACTATGAAACTTAATAGGGTAATGGGTAAATATGATTTGAGGAAAAACTGTTTACTTATAGTATCCTTTTTAGGGTTCCGTACATCAAAAGGCAAAAACGGAACCCTTATAAGATCACTTCGTTGTCCGTCTGTCTGTCAAACTTTTTTTTTCTCAGGAACGCTTAAATTTATAAAGTTGAAATTAATATCGAATACTCGGATCCACGGTCTTTTTCAGCAAAAAAATAATCAAAATTATACGTCAACGCGATCAAGAGATATTAGGTACCGTAAATGTTGCGAATTGCCGCATATTTTGGGATTTCAGGCACCAATCAAGACCTATGGGGTACTTCCCGTTGACCTAAAATTCTGAATTTGGCAAAAAGCAAGGTCTTACAGTACTTATACAGGAATAAATCTGAAAATTGTAAATATGTTGTTGGAAGTCTAAAAAAAGTGTTACATACTTATTTTTGCGCTGGATTCAGTGTGAATCTTAGGGATCGAACTGCAAAGTTAAGTTTGTTTTTGAAACTAGTTGGTCTTTTAGTTAGAGCTATAATGTGATATGCTTTGCGTGTACGGAACCCTCAATGCGCGAGTTTGACTCGCACTTGACCGGTTTTTTTGTGTTTATGACTGCTTAAAGCAGATCGGGCGTGCAAATATTGATAATTTTTGGGTCTCATCGAGAGGTTTGAGGGCACTGGACAGAAGCTTGACAGGGTAAGTTGTTTATTTGTCCCTAACAATGAACGCGACCCATATTTTCTCTCCTGATAGATGCTCTTGTCAGTTAGGTATAAATAGAGTACCATTTTGACAAAAGAAGTAACCAAACCAGTAGTACTTAAGTAAACAAGCTAATTATTCAAAAATAAAAAATACGACTGACAACTCACATAGCCTATGTCACTAGGAGGAATCCAAGGAATCTAACAATACCTCTCACATTAAAATCTGTTAAGCCGTTCAGGAGTTATGGTGGAATAAAGAAACTTACATACATACTTACATACATTAACCCTGAAAACATAACACTCCTTTTTTGGTCAGTCGTGTAAAAATAAGTATTTGATCGTATAAAACTTATTAGTGGAGGTAATATCAGTTCATTTGTTTTTCATACGGATTTTCATACGACTACGATCTTCATACAATAAAGGGCCATTTAGACGGTGCAAGTTTCTTGAACATACAAGAGCAATAATTGAATGCAATAATTACAGTGCAAGAAATGACTTTCAATAATTAAAAGCAACTGTTTACATGGTGATATAAATAAAAAACTTAAATACAATTATTGAATGCAAATCTTGACATACGTTAATTGCCAATGTGTTCTATTTACACGTATACAATTGTTAAGGCAATTATTGCATTCCATTTTTGAAACACAGATTTGTATGGGCACGTGCCATTTTTTTGCGACTTGCTTCAAGAATTGCACGTATTAGCGTTTTCAAGTTTTTCATGCAAGAATTGAATAGGCATGTATTGTTTACACCAAGAAAAGTTTTGAATCCAAACTTGCATACCAGTTCAAAAATGTTACGTGTTGTTTAGACTATGCAAGTAAATTATTGCTTCAATTTAATCGTATTCAACAGGCAAGAAACTTGTACCGTCTAAATGGCCCTTAAGGGTAATCGTTTTTACGCTTACAGTTGGCGCTATTGGCAAGTATGCTGACGTCTAGTGGAATGTTTGAACGCGATACGTTTACTAATAATACTTAGAATTTTTAAAGACAACGCCAGCCCTACGCACTAAATAATAACTAAATTAGTTGACTTATTAATGAACTGGTAATTAAACATTGTAATCTTATCTTCTGAACCGACAAAGCCAAATACTTAAATTATTTACAAGAAAAAAATCTGAAAATGGATTTATTCCGATCCAATACCACGAACGAATACCACTGGTATAACTTAGAATTTTTAATTATTTTCTATTTCCAACCAATATCACTCTTTAAATTATTTAATTCTATGTCCAAACGAATACCAAAACTTGAATTTGGTACAGTCAGCTCAGTTTAAACAGTGGTATCCGTTTGGGATAGAAGATAATCATAAATTAAAAGTAATACCAGTGGTATTCAGTCGTGGTATTGGATCGGAGTAAATCTGAAAACGTGGGTTGTAAAGCCTATTATATGGTGTACATGTACAACGACTCTTAAATTTGTATGTTGCATCGCAAACATATTTCCACAAAAAGTAAACAAGCTCGAGGCATTTTCCGGGTCAAAATGAACGGTCGGTTTGAAGAGTAACGACACAGCAAATAATAAAACAGAATGTGAGACCGAACAAAACTCGTTTTATAACTCCTACCAAATGTTCTGAACATTCTAACGACTGACGAGTGATTCAATCAACTTTATGTTTGGTAATAAATTATAACCTAGGTATATGCACATACAATCTTTATATGTATACATCTTCCTGTCGAATGTGCTAGAACTAGGTTACACTCACTGGTATGCAGAGGTAAGTTATATGCAATAATTTTAAATAATTTTTAACCCCCGAAGTAGCAACGAGGCGTTTAGATATCTGTGCGGACTAACTCGAAAAAATCTGACACTGTGTTATATACAGTAGTACTTACATTTTTACAATATGCTCAGTACTTGGAATACAACTATGCCCGAAAGAAATTTATAGTAAAAGAATGACCTAAAATTTCTACTTTCCAGTCCCATCAACTGATCGACCAGTTAGTATGGAAAGTAAACAATTTTTTTCATTTTTTGACATAGATTTTTTGGAAACTAGCTCAATTTCATCAACCAAATCTGCTGCGAAAATTTGGCCAATGGTTTCAAAATAACCCTGTATTCTGTTGGCGAAGGCCCGCGCATAGTATACCTACACTGAAACTATTTATTTCATTATTTCTGGGAGGTCCTTCTTCGTTAAAGAAATATTATATATACTGCCTCCTCGTAAATATATATGTATATGCATAATAGATATAGGTAAATAAGTACATTTTTTTATTTGTAATTTTCCGCTAAACCTGCAAAATTTTAAATACCTCTATGTTAAATATTTTGTTTTTTTTGTGAAAATATATAAATAAATAAAATAAATATGACACACACGAAGAAGAAGAAAATACTCAGAATTTAAATGATAACTTATTGGCATCAATTTTATACATGAAAGTAATCCAAAGGATGAATAAATTTCTATGTGAGTAATTTATTTTCAAGCCTACGACACTGCTCATAAAAGATTTTCGTACTAATGTATCGAATCACCCTTTTAAGTTTGATTAAACCTATTGTTACACTATCTATTCTTCCATAACTTTTGCTTACTTTAACTTTATGCCATTCTTGTAAGCTCTAATTCATGCCATTTTTGTAAGCTCTAACCAACGGCGATTTCTTTTACCATAACACTTATTACTTAATCAGTTCCTACATGAAGATATTTCAAAAAGCTTTAATTTCCTTTATTTAGGTGACATCACATCAAGTCAGGCGTCCAAAGACAATTTAACGGAGAAGGAACAAACAAAACGTTAAGATTACCTATTTGGTGAATGACATTGTTTACAGTTACGGTGGCAGGTTTCATTAGCGCGTTTGCTGGGTTTCAGGAGATAGCGACTATTTATTTAACTTTTTTAATTGCTTATAGACTTTTAACACAAACACCTGTATTGTTTCTAAAATTTTTAAATATTAAACAGGTTTCCATAGAAGTCTACGCGCGTAATAGAAGGGGAGAATTAAATTAAACGTCAGTGCTTGGGAGCGGTCAAACCAAAACTATTTAATCCCAATTTCTCTACACTATTTGTTTACATTATAATTTTAGGGCTGTGACACAGGCACAGCTATCACGGCCTTCCTGCAAAATGCTTCGCTCTCGAAGCGTCACATTAGTTATAAGTACTTCACAATAAAATAACTCAGACACATGGTTAACTATATAAAACACAATCGAGGCACAAAAATATTCATTATCAATAATTTACACTTAAAATCTTAAAACTATTATGTACTACTATTAGGTATAAGTACAATTAACAATGAACACACACATTTAAATAGGCCTTTATATATGTAGAGATATATAGCGCTTTTTGGTTTGGAAGTACTTCCATTTTAGTTTATATGAGTATTTATATAGCTCATTTATTTACTTTTATCATTTAAATTACACTTACAATAAGTATACTTATTATGTATTACAACAAAACTACAGACAGAGGTTTGTTAGTAATAATGCAAGATTATTACATCAAGTTTCTATATATTATCTATCTATTTTATACCTATCTAAAAACAATGAAACAACATTGTAGGTATAAATTATAACCTGTAAATAAACAGTGATCATGCCACGTTTTAGCACAGCAATCATAATGTATCTGTAAAAAAGAACTATTTTGTACAAAACATAAATAGCAATACTTATCAGTGTTTCGATTGGGGCCTCGAACCCCTTTTTTTTATTTGCCCACTCAAAAAGTCAAAGCCCTTATAAGTGTTTCATTTTTTGTAGTTCACCAGCTGTGTTTTGTATTGTTTCTTTTTCAGCTGTAAAGCGATACTTATGTTTTTATGAACTTTATATTTTTTGTATTTTTTTTTTCCATGCTCATTTACAGTAGCGCAAAGTAAGTACTTACCTTACGCCAGTTAATATTATTTTGGCGGTCCAAGCACACTTATTTTTAGATAAGTTGCTACGCCCAGAATATTTTTGTGTTTTGTATATTTGGCAATCCCGGCACACTTATTATTAGATAAGTTGCTTATGCCCACACACAGCAATGTTATGGCAATCCCGGCACACTTATTTTTTGGATAAGTTGCTTATGCCCACAACATTTTTATTTTTTATGGCAATCCCGGCACACTTATTTTTTGGATAAGTTGCTTATGCCCACAGCAATGTTATGGCAATCCCGGCACACTTATTTTTTGGATAAGTTGCTTATGCCCACAACATTTTTATTTTTTATGGCAATCCCGGCACACTTATTTTTTGGATAAGTTGCTTATGCCCACAGCAATGTTATGGCAATCCCGGCACACTTATGTTTTGGATAAGTTGCTTATGCCCACAACATTTTTATATATTTGATAGCCCAGATATCACGTATTTGATAGCCCAGATATCACGGCCTCTTTTAGTTTTTTTGCGGTCCTTGCTCACTTATCGAGGAAGTAGCTCGCGCTAATATTTTATTTTCAGCGATCCATGCGCACTTTTTTTTTGAAAGCCACTTACGCCTTGTTTTATTTTATTTGTTGCGATCCATGCGCACTTTTTTTTTTTGAAAAGCCGCTTACGCTATTTTATTTAATTTGTTGCGATTCATGCGCACTTTTTTTTATTAAAAGTCGCTGACGCCATTTTATTTAATTTTTTGCGATCCATGCGCACTTTTTTTTTTAAAGTCGCTTACGCCATTTTTTTTTATATTCATAATTGTAGGAATTTTCAATCGCTATGGCACTTCCCGCAATATTTCGAAAGTCTGATTCTGTCTTACAATTATTTTTTTTTTTTGCCATGATTTTAACATTATCCTTTGTTTCATTATCTCTCGTATTCTTTATTTTTTGGTTAACATTTTTCAATTGTAAATGTCCATTATCATGGTCCATCACCATCTCGGTTTAATTTCCTCAGGTGTATTCACTGACATCGTACATAAACAACATCACCTTCTCTCAATTTTCCTCTCATTATATCGGATCTTTGTTTATTTTTAAAGTGAAATTTCTCAACCGCTCTTCCTGCAGTTCTTCTCAATTCTTGAATATTCTCAGTTTCATTCGATTTTTTTATTCGATTTCTCAACCGCTCTCGTGCTGTTGTTCTTAATTCTTAAATATCTTTATTTGATTCGATTTCTGGAAGACCATTATGAATTATTATTGTCGTATAGGTTTCTGCAGTGCTCGTCCATCCTGTTCTGCAACTCACTTTGCAAGGAAGCTTAGTTGTGATTCGAGGGCTCTCACTAGCTCTCTCCCGATAAGATTTTCCAAAGGTACCAATATTTTGAATTTAGTGTAGTCATCTACGAACAATAACAGGTACCTATTGAGATCTCCAATTGTTCCAAATGGCCCTGTGCAATCTTCGTGTACAATAATATGAAAAGGTAGGGTATTGGTAGTTTTTCAATTCAGTAATAAAGCCCACTGGGTCGCTTTGCCGATAAACAAATGATATTTCATGACCGACATATTTTAGCATGAATTATGTCATTCTACGAAACCACTTTTTTGTTCGCATTGATTCCAAAGTTTTATCTATTCTTGTCTTTTATATTTATTTTTCATTTTATTATTTTATACTTTCATCGACATTTTCAATCTTGTATCTATTTGGTCAAATTAATTTGTGCTGCTAAGGGCACATATGTATTTTATTAAAACATTCTCATTATGACTTATACCATTTAGCATTTTTTAATCTTTTCGACTTTGCTTTTTATTTTAGTCGCGTCTCGGTCTTGCTTTTGAGTGGCTTCTAAACACGTATTTTGATCATTCACTTTGTGATAGATCTGTGCTAAAAAATCTAGTGTTTTATGCAACTTCCTGTTTTAAAAAAAAGTGTTTCATGGAATTGGAGTTAGTTATATAGCGTTAGTCTGTTTTTTTTTTTTTTGCGCTCTATTCCCAAACACGTACACGGAAATATTTTAGAGCATGTACTATCACGTTTACTCTTCACATCTCGAATTCGTATCTGTGAGATACTAATTTGTCTTAATAAGACTCAACACGAAAGTCTTGATAATGTCTTTGAAATAATATTGCACCAAATACTAGCGTCAGTATGCAATTCAAATCTTTGGGATCAAAAATAACTAACACAAAGGTAGCGTTTTGATTCAATATTGTTCCTGCGTCCGGTTGAAGGTCCTTTTGCAACAGGTTTTTTTTTATATATGTTGTCAGTTCATCGAATAGTTATTGGTCAAATGCAAAATGCACAGTTTATAGGATACACTCAGCCATTCATTCAGTGACCTTCGGAGTCACAAAAGTAGTTTTAGTTTCTCTCCACTTTCTTCCTTTTCAATTGGAATCATATAAAACCTTATGCCATTGTCAAGTTGCTGAATTAAAGAGCCTTTCTCAATCTTTCCAACTAATCGTCAAGTAATGGCATTAGGTTTAAATAGTTATCTTATTGAAAACTCGGTAATCCTCTCACAATCTGTAATTTGCATCTATTTTTTTTGCTAGTCCCTATAAATGGTGACGCATATAGTGAAGTTGATTCTTGAAAGATGTTGTTATTCAAAAGTTCGGTTATCGCTCTCGCTTTTAATTTTTCTCACTCAGTAACCGACATCCGTTATAGGTAGGTGATAAACAAAGCGTTTGTTTCTTGTCGTCCGAATAGTTATGACGGCAGTCCTTAGTTCTCATAAGGTATTGTTTATGTTGAGCGATAAGACTTGAATTCTCGAAGCTCGGCTTGGATTAAACAACGAATTGGATATGGAGTCCCCAATGTTATAAACACTTTCAGATCTTTGAACTTGATCTCTCCTTTTAACTATTGTGCCGCTCAATATTGTTATGACCTATTGATATTGAGGCGATTATATTTTATCTCATAGGGAATTTCTTTGTCTTTAACTATTTGTCTCTCATTAAATATTTTCCAACTGCAAAATGACATCTATCTTTTTCATTTAAATTCATTGTACATATCAAAATGTCCAGAGAGTATATATTATAATAATAAATAGTTAGCAATCACTTCGCTGTCGATGAATACATGAACAAATAGACCATTGATTATGACAGGTGTTGTTCGTATATACCTTGCCATTGGTTTACTTCTTTACCAAAATATTTTTGTCCTGTATCACTCTCTGCTTTGTTAAATATTTCTCAATTTTTAAGTAGGTATGTCTTTTGAAATATAATGTTATTTTTTTTTGCTTTTTCTTTGTTTATCAATTTCACTAAGCGTGACATCACAGTTTAAACAGTTTGTGTAAACTAGTACAACACTCATGCAGTTAACATAGAATTTCTTTAGTATATGAGTTGTTATTATGAATAATAAAATTATCATTAGTCCCCGAGTCTACTGGGTATAATTTTCTCTACTTTCGCCCACAATATCTTATTCGATTGCAGCGATGGCAACGTCTCTGTTTGATAAGCAGTCTCGATTACTTGGATGTATGGTAACAACTCTCTGTAATTGTCAATATTAGCAGCAGATGCAGAACATTTTATGTCATGTGATGAGACTGGAATATATTGAGAAATAGCTCACAAATAATTTTCAAATAGCTCACTTACGGTTACATTTTCTGCGCTACTAGTAATCGATTTTTCTTGCTTCACTACATTGTAGCCGTAATTGCTTCTGTAGTTCTATGTACATTATTTCCACATAAATAGAAATCGCTACTCATATTAGCAACTTTCTTAAAGTCACAACCTAGATCACAACACAACACTTCGGAAATGTCTTTGAAAGATCTTTTATTTTACTGTTCAAAAATTCACTCTTATTATCACTTATCGTCAATTTATATCTGTCCAACTTTTATTTTATTTTCACTCATAGTTTACTACTATTGGGTTTTTATTAAACTGTCCAGTTATATTTTTATTTCACTCATAGTTGATTCTATTGAATTTTTATTTAAACTGTCCATTTATATTTTACTTCACTCATAGTTAATTCTTTTGAATTTTTATTGATCAGTCCACTTTTATTTTTATTTTTACACTTTTATTACACATTTTTATTTTTTTGTAGACGTAGATTCTTAAATTTACGCGAAATTTACGCGAATCCCACTTCTGATAATAGAAGGGGAGAATTAAATTAAACGTCAGTGCTTGGGAGCGGTCAAACCAAAACTATTTAATCCCAATTTCTCTACACTATTTGTTTACATTATAATTTTAGGGCTGTGACACAGGCACAGCTATCACGCGCGCGCCAAGACCTTTGTTTAATCTATGCAGGTTACCGTAATTACGTACACAATATAGGTACCTATGTAGTATAATTACTTATCTTTTTATTAAAATATAAACAGATTTCCATTTTCAGTCTGAAAACGTTTACGGTATTATCCGTTATGGAAACATCCTCCTGAATGCTTTGTTGTGTTTTCTCGTAAACCTTTTACCGCAAAACATTTCATTTTACCGAGAGCTTTCCTAAATGCGGGGTCAACATGGCACCCACCACTGTATCTCACCTTTTGACACAACAAATTCAAATAGCAAAGTCTTACAAATGTTTACAGAATTCGAACAAACTTTCACATTAGAGGTAAATAGATTTTGGAAAGATATTGGTTTGGATATAGTGGCATATGTTCTCGTATTTTACATGAATTTATGTTTCCTCAATAGAGCAAGCATTTTTATAAATATAAGTAGGTACTACAAAAATAGGCGTTTGATATGATTTATAAGCATTTTCTGTGCGGAATTCTCTTTGAGTAGGTAGGTACCCACAAAAAGGTTGAAAAGTTTTTACTTGTGCCTAATCAGTTATAGGTAAGTATATATGCGCTAGTTTTGTGAAAGTAGGATATTAATAAGTAGGTAGGTACACTAACCTACGATCCCTACTCAATAACTCAATATCCTACTATCGAACGGATTAACGAAATTTTATAATCTGGATTAACTTTTGTTCCAAGGATAGTAACGATTACCATCATAGTTTCATAAGGAAAGTTTGAATTGTTATGTCTGCATAGGCACAGATGTAGTTTACTAGATAGATATTTATTTATTTTATGACCTTGACAAAGTAACAACGCTCGCCGTATTCAAAAGCTAATAGACCGTTCCTAAATAATTAATATTCTACCCTTTGAATAGTCATTTTGATAGCGCCGACCTGCTAGCATTTAGGAAATATTAATTTTCGTTCTCATTCAATTTTATATCAATAAGGAGCAGATCATCATAATATCCTTTGTGAAAAATGTGGCAATGAAAAATAATCTTTTGATTGATTTTGATAATAATTGAACGATCAGCAAAGCGCCTATTACTTACTTCCCTATTATATTATTGAGTATTTTTAAGTGTTGGTCTTATTTCTCTGTTTACATAAATTATGCTCATTTGTATTCATATAAGAGTGGATAGTAATAGGAAAAGGTAGACCACTTTATACCAAACCGTAAGCCAAGTCGGTCTTCATTCATTTCTTAACTTGTAATTTTAATATTGTTATGTAATAATAACAGATTTTTAAGAGAAATTAATATTTAATTTAAATTAATAAAAAATACAATTTAAAATATAAAAATACACCACACGGGCACGGACAGAGTTCCAAAGAAATCACGGATACGGCACAGACACGGATAGAGTTCCAAATAAAATTACGGTTACGGCACGGACAGGATAGTCGGGGAAATCCCGACAGGGGGTAAAGTTTGTCCGGCGGCACAATAGGGTTGAAGATGTACTGGCGGTACAGTAGGGATGGCAGGCGAAAGTGAGTACCTTTAATCCAGGCTTCGGCCACAGGTCACAGCAGCACAGCAGGGGTGGCAGGCGATAGTGTGTGCCTTTATTCCAGACTTCAATCCACAGGTCACAGCAACTTCTTCGTGTTAGATATTGATTAACGACGCGAAGGCTTGCAGGGTCCCGGGGTCAGCAGGCCCCGAGACAAGACCTTTATAGTTCGTACCGTTCTGTTTCTCAGAAGATCAAGACTGACCCGGACTGACATTCAGTGTCTTTATATAGGCCTCGATTTAGAATTTCGTATTGCTTCATAATTTTCAAATAAAATACGAAATTAGAACATTTGTGAAGAGGTTCGCATATAAATTTATAGAATTTTAGAAAAATAAAATCTGACTTGTCACAATCCTTGACAATCAAAATTGTTTATAATAAGGAAAGACATAAATAATTTTAATAAAATTTAAAGAAGTGATCATCGAAAAGTGTAGAAAAGTACATTAAATATGTTGGAAAAACATATATACTATAAAACAACCAAAAATGAAGATATAGCGGTAAGTTTAAAGAAATATTCCCTAGCAACGTAGAAATTTTACAATAGAAAGTGTAAAAAATAACATTTTGAGCTAAATAAGTAATCATAATAGTAAAATAGACAAGAATAAAAGTAAAATAAACATGAATACACTACATTTCCCCCAAAACCCCTGAAAATTTTTACACTAAGTGAAAATTTTGAAGGTTAATAGACAACACTTTCATACCAGCCTATCATACCAAATCTTACATATTACAATAAACCTTTCATACTAAAATCGATCAAACTTAGGGGTAGGGCTCACAGTCAATGGCTCCTACTCCAAGATAAGTACCTGCCTAGTAGTACTACGTAACAGTTGGCTTATTTAAGGAGTTGTAATCCGCTCACGCTGAAATCCCATTGATGATGAATGATATATGAATATGATATGACTGAAGGCTTATTTTATGAGTAGTCAGCCGCTCATTAGAAAGAAAGTAATGTAATAAAGATATGATGAAAATATATACAAGTAAGAATGAGTATTAAGTAAGTATAGTACTTTATGTATAATTTAACGTATATATTTACGTATTTCTTATGTATGACAAGGGCTTATTTTACGAGTTGTCAACCGCTCAAAGAAAGAAATAAATAAAGAGTACGCAATGCAAACTTGCGTAAAGAGAGTAGTGCACATTACATAAGTAATGCGAATTAAAGTCTCAACACAAGACTGTGTAGAGAGATGTAGAAGAACATTAAAGTTTAGTTCTTTAGTGGCTTAAGAGCCGATGATAACAATGAAAATGATAGGAAATGAGAAAATGCCAAAAATGTAACTAGTAATTGAAGATGGGAACAAACAAAAATAAAGTATATACATTAGTCAAGTAAAAGTAAAATTAAAATAAATTCTAAGTCTTGATATCCTTTATGTGCCATTTTGCACGAGTACCGTTAGGGTCCTCAAGGATATATACAAGTGGAGAGAGTTTCTGTATAACTTTACACCGAACGAATTTAGGTGCTAATTTGGCACTAAAGTAAGAACCGGCATTACTGAGCACATAGTTCTTACGCCAAACATAATCGTCGACATTAAATTCTTTTATAGTATGTCGTATATTATATCGAACACTATTTTTAGTATGGGAGTCAAATAGAGCTACTTGTACTTTGTCAAAAATTGTCGCAAGTAATCCTATATTAGTAGCATAAATATCACGAGGTAAGAAAGTAAATTCGTCAAGGTTATTCGTAGGAGTATAAACAGAACCACAGCTGATAGTTTCCCTGCCAAAAACTAGAAATGCTGGGGAATAACCCGTAACTGCATTAACTGTACTGTTCATAGCATATTGGATTTTTGGAAGAAAAATGTCCCAGGATCTATGATCATCACCTACAAGAGACGCTAAAGCCGTAACAATAGTTCTGTTATACCTTTCAGTGGGATTGACTTGCGGGCAATAATGAGGTGAATAAAAGATAAAAGGTATTTTATAGTTATCCAGAAGTTTTTTGAATTCTCTAGATTGAAATTGAGAACCATTGTCCATAATAATAGTTTGAGGTACACCATGTATAAGAAATACAAAGTTTTCTAGGCATTCGATAATATCTTTAGCGATAGCACGTTTAAGGGGAAAGATTAAAGTATATTTAGTAAAACAACAATTCACAACTAGGATGTGTTGATTGCGTTTTCTTGTCATGGGAAGAGGACCCATTAAATCAAGAGAAATACATTGGAAGGGTCTTGAGCAAACTTTAGGTTTACCCATGGGACCATAAGGTGAATGATTAGGATGCTTATAAGCAAGACAAGACTCACATTCACTTATTAATTGAGCAATGTCTTTGAACATTCCTGTCCAATAATATAAAAGAGAAAGTTTTTTATAGGTTTTAAAAATTCCAAGGTGAGGTTCACCAGGCAAACCATGATTACTTTTAATCAGATTTTCTCTATCACCAGGATGAGGAACTTCTTTCCATACGAAGTCATCCGTTATAGTATGAAGGGAACGAGAAAAACGATAAAGCTTATTGTCCTTAATAGTATAGTTTGGAAAACTATCAGGATTGTTTTGACAGCCTTGTAAAACTTTATTATACTGTTCTTCCACCGTTAAAACTGAAACATTTAAGTTAGTTTTATTATCCGATAGATTTTTTGAACGAGATAACAAATCCGGTACTACATTTTCTTTACCTTTTTTATGTTTTAGAATGAAGTTAAAAGAAGATAGACGTACAGTCCATCGAGCAAGTCTGCCAGAAGGATTTGACAGATTTAGAAACCACTTTAGAGCAGCATGATCCGTGTAAATGACAAATTGTCTGCCATTGTCTAAATAACAACGCCAATGTTCGAGAGCAGTGATAACAGCAAGGGTTTCTCTCTCTGTAGTAGAATAGTTTTGTTCATTTTTATTAAGAGATTTACTCATATAAGCTATGACAACTTCTTTGTCTTCTTTTATTTGAGTAAGCATAGCTCCTATACCAAAATTTGATGCATCAGTGTGCACTGAAAAAGGGAGATTGAAATCAGGACAAGAAAGTACTGGTGTAGTTACTAAAGCTTCTTTTAATTTAAGGAAAGCTTGATTAGCATCTGAGTTCCAAACAAATTTAGCAGCATTTTTACCACCACTATTTAGTTTATTAAGCGGAGCAGCAATAGTGCTAAAATTAGGAATAAATCGACGGAACCAGCTACATGTTCCTAAAAATCGACGAACTTCTTTACGAGAAGATGGAATAGGGTATTCCAGAATAGAATCAATTTTTTTAGGATCAGCACAAAGACCGTGTTCATTTACCACGTAACCTAAGTATTTTAATTCTTTTTTAAAGAATACACTCTTTTCAAAGTTAATAGTTAGAGTCGAGTTTCTCAGACTCGGAAAGTTTTTTGGTAAGACGTGAGAACATACCGAACATAAGTGAGACATAAATTACAATGGATTCATTGTCACCTTGGGTTCGATTCCTGATGGCATTTAGTAGTTTATAGTCGTAGTCAGGTTCACCGAAGTCTCTTATCAAAAGATTAGTAACTTCGTCCCAAGTTAAGTTAGAATTTAGTTCTTTTTGAAATCTAAACCAATGTAAAGCATTGTCAGTAAAAATTTCGAAAGCTTTGTTTAGAAGTTTCTCTTTCGAAATATTTCGAGAAATACGAAATTCTTCTATTTTTTGAAGAAAAGATTTCGGACAGGTTTTACCATCATAGCAAATCTTTTTTAGGTCGTTTAAGGAAGAAGGAAGTACCAAATTTTGTAGGATTTCAGGATTGAAACTACTGAGAACAGAAGAAGAAGATTGAGGAAGAGGTGAAGTTGTAATTTGAGGAAGGGGTGGAGTGGGCGTGGAAACATTTTGCTCTGCGTTCAGAAAAGTAAAAGGTTCAAATCGTTTTTCAAGTTCGACAAATTTATCTTTGAGGACATCAAATTCTTCTTTTTTATCACTGTGTAAATCTAAATCAATTCTATCTAAGCGATAGTGTAGATGATTTAAATAAGTCTCTATTTTAGGGAGAATTTTTGAGTTACCCGACTCAAGTGAGACTAATTTTAATTCAGTGTAAGTTAATGTAGCTTCAATCCCGTTGAGATCATCCTCAATTGGCAAAGGAGAATCTATAATGTCATCGCTCAATATAGATTGCGTAAGCGAAACGACTTGTTTTTTAATTGAGGGAGCTTATCAGCTGGTTCCTCCAGTCTAACCTTGACTTCGTATTCTAACTCGGCTTTATTGAGCAGACTATATGCAATTGGACGAGACATTTTAGTAAAAGTTTAGGAGTACTTGTACAAAGTAAAGTACCTAAGTATAGTACCTTAGTTTAGTAAAGAGTTAAAGTCAAGTTATAGAGTCTAAGTCCAAGTCAAGTTAGTCAATAAAATAAATATTTATTGAATAAATATTTAGTATGAATGAGTTCTATGTGAAAAAGAGACCAGTGTGAAGTTAATTTAGTGTTTAAGGTCGAGAATCTAAGCCAAAATTAAGAGAACGTGTAGGTGTGTTTTTTAGAATTTAGAAGGAGAGACAGAGCCAAAAGATGCGATGGGCGCCAACTGTTATGTAATAATAACAGATTTTTAAGAGAAATTAATATTTAATTTAAATTAATAAAAAATACAATTTAAAATATAAAAATACACCACACGGGCACGGACAGAGTTCCAAAGAAATCACGGATACGGCACAGACACGGATAGAGTTCCAAATAAAATTACGGTTACGGCACGGACAGGATAGTCGGGGAAATCCCGACAGGGGGTAAAGTTTGTCCGGCGGCACAATAGGGTTGAAGATGTACTGGCGGTACAGTAGGGATGGCAGGCGAAAGTGAGTACCTTTAATCCAGGCTTCGGCCACAGGTCACAGCAGCACAGCAGGGGTGGCAGGCGATAGTGTGTGCCTTTATTCCAGACTTCAATCCACAGGTCACAGCAACTTCTTCGTGTTAGATATTGATTAACGACGCGAAGGCTTGCAGGGTCCCGGGGTCAGCAGGCCCCGAGACAAGACCTTTATAGTTCGTACCGTTCTGTTTCTCAGAAGATCAAGACTGACCCGGACTGACATTCAGTGTCTTTATATAGGCCTCGATTTAGAATTTCGTATTGCTTCATAATTTTCAAATAAAATACGAAATTAGAACATTTGTGAAGAGGTTCGCATATAAATTTATAGAATTTTAGAAAAATAAAATCTGACTTGTCACAATCCTTGACAATCAAAATTGTTTATAATAAGGAAAGACATAAATAATTTTAATAAAATTTAAAGAAGTGATCATCGAAAAGTGTAGAAAAGTACATTAAATATGTTGGAAAAACATATATACTATAAAACAACCAAAAATGAAGATATAGCGGTAAGTTTAAAGAAATATTCCCTAGCAACGTAGAAATTTTACAATAGAAAGTGTAAAAAATAACATTTTGAGCTAAATAAGTAATCATAATAGTAAAATAGACAAGAATAAAAGTAAAATAAACATGAATACACTACAATATAAATATAAATAAATAAATATATACGGACAAATCACACAGATTGAGTTAGACCCAAAGTAAGTTCGAGGCTAGTGTTATGGGATACTAACTCAACGATATATATTTTATAACAAATACGTATGTATATAGATAAACATCCAAGACCCAGGTCAATCTGAAAAAGATTATTTTCCATCTTGACCCGACCGGGGATCGAACCCGGGACCTCCGGTACGGCAGTCTGGCGGCGTGATGACCACGGAGGCCACGGAGGTCGTCAATTAGAATACCTAACTACAAAAACTTTTGCAGTGTTGTGTTTCTATTTCAGATTTTCCGACCTCAATTTTATTCAGCTACATAATCCCGATGCATCAAAATGATTGATTATTCACTAAAAACAGTTAAACAAAATATTTTTCACTTCTCATGCTCGGAAAATGCTTATTTGTGCAGGATATAGGCTGCACAAAATCGAATTTTGTGCACAAGGGCAATAACGTATCTACTCATAAATGTATCTATATTAAGGCAAAGAAAATGAGTCATACAGCCAAACACGATAAAAAGTTCATAGATAGAATTTGTTATTTTATAATATTTACTTTTAATTTATTTGCCTTATGTATTTTTTAAGACATAAAAGATATTAAAATTTAAATTTAAGTACGGTATGTTATTTAATTAATTTAAGAATATTATTACTAAATTAATTTAATAGTAGGCTGTATAGGTCTGCAGCCCAAGCCTGTCAATGTAGTAAGATTTAAAAAAATAAAGCGGCGGGAAACAGCTCTTGTTTTTTCGTGCGTTTATTACTTTCTTCAATTTGATTTATTTCCTCGCAATCGAAGTGAAAAGCAGAGTTTATAACTCGTCCACAAAACGATTTTTATCCTCGACATTACTATCAGCCCTCGCCTTCGGCTCGGGCTGCTAAAAGTCTCGGATAAAAATGATTCGTTTTGTGCACTTGTTGTAAAATCTACTATTTACACACGCCCAACCCAAACATAATTGACGTAAAAGCAAACGCGTTCAGGAAAGGGGCGCGGTATTATTAATGAAATGCGTTTCATTCAAAAACGAAACTAATTTAGAACAACACTTTAGTGACCAGTAATAACCCCGAGCATCAAATGCAATGAAGTAATTAAGCATAAAAGCCTTAAGACACGAATAGTAATTAATTTACCTAATACAATAAATTGTATTGCGAGGACCTTTGTACGGTACAATCTGTCTTTGTTTAAATTATACTAATTAAGTCATATTCTATGTAGGCTTGAATAGATAAGTATATGGCTTTACAAAGCAAGTTTTTTTTTTAATTAGAACGAAAAAAAGAAAATTGTTAATTCTATTTGTATACCAGTTTGCCTCAGCAACATCAGATTTTGCCAGCTATTTTACAAGCTTTTATCCGTGGGAACTATGCCAATTTTCGGGATAAAAAGATAATTTTCAATAAAATCAAATACCTACGTAGTTTTTGAGTTTTAATCCATTAGTTTTTATCTGTTTATGAACAGTAAATATTGGTATATGAGCACTTTTGGATGGACGGACAAAATTAGAATTTAAAACTCTGTTTTTTAAAACAACTAAGAATTAGAATATTCCTGATTGTACCTATATATTTATACATAGATATCTTTTTAAAATTAATTTTTATATACCTATCAAAAGTAAACTGATCAAGAAGATGATCTATTAGAAGATAACATAAATATGTGAGCACTAGCTGTTAACCGCGGCTTCGCCCACGTGAGTTTCGCTTAGATTAAAAATCTTGTTGTGTTCCAAACTGTAGTAACCTAAGCTCCAGTACTCAAAATTTCAGCCATTTGGTTATCCCGTGTCCCGTGGGAATATATTAGGTACTCGTAGTACAGCCGCGGTGTTAAAATGAATCAAAAGTGATATTTCATTCAATAAACGATCTTCATCTGCTCGTTATCTACAATTTCCCGTGTACCACAACTCCCACCCCGAGTCCCTCTTTGTCCTATTCCGTGTCCTGTCTATTTATAAGTCAGTAGAAAATGCTCATCAGGTTGAACGACTTTTGCTAAAAGGCCCCATTTCCATTTATTTTATAGAGAAGCTGGTCTCTTGGAGTTCTTCATCAGATGTTCCATAATCTTCATTTTTTATACGTCAGCAGAAAATGCTTATCAGGTTGAACGACTTTTGCTAAGGCGCCATTTCCATATATGTAATAGTGTAGCAGGTCTCTTGGTATTCTTCATCAGATGATCCTGATCTTCGATTTTTATGCGTCAACAGAAAATGCTCGTCAGATTGATAAACTTTTGCAAAAGTACCATTTCCATATTTCTTATAGTTTAGCTGTTCTGTTAAGGTTCTTTATCAGGTGTTCCAGTTTTCAAAATCAATTATAGCCCATATGTTGCCCAGGCTTAATAGCTATACAACAAAAAATTGTCATTCAAATCCGTTTTACGTGAAACGCGTACTTACATACAGACAAAAAATTCCAAAGATTTTTTTGGCTTTCTATTATTCTTTTTAAGTGTTCCTCTATCCATTTCAGTCAAAAATACTAAATGTACTATATGTATAGATGTATTGTATATTACTGTGACCTTCCAGTCTACATTGAACACATTTTCTTAAACTTAATAAAGCTCTTGCTTGAATTGAATATTCACAAATTCCGGTCCTTTATTAGATTTCCGTACGTACAGACCCTTACTTTTCCTACAATCAAATCCTAAAAGGTGTATTTTGTTAGTAGGATTTCCTAAAGACTTACATTTAATAGCACTTAAATACTTTCATTTATTTATTTCTATAGTTAATAAATTATTTGTAACATTATTTAATTAATTCTGCCAGACTTCTGCGGTCATCGAACAAATCTAATAGCAAAAATGTTAATTTTTGCGATCGCAACAAGGTATATAAAGATGACACTGTCAAAAAAGGTTTTATTCCATATAATAATATTTATCTCATCCTTAAGAAATAAAGAATACGACAATGAAAATGAATGCAGTGTCGTAGTCCAACTATGAGAGCTATCTCTCCCGCAAAATGATAATACTGTATAGCAAAGTCAATAAAAAGTTTACGGATCTCTTAACTTTTACGCCACAGCCTATATAAACAAGGACCCATCTCAATTGCACTTTAACAAAAAAGTTAATATGTAGAAAGCAGTTTTAGTTTTAATACTATTTTCAGTCAAATGTTGTTGTGTAAAAAGTAAATACCTACAAAAATGGATCGCTACGCCTCACAAAACGAAAAAATATTTTTTTTGATTAAAATAGATAGGTAAATTAATGTCACCATAAATGATGTTATTCTAGATAAAATATATTTACCTGAATTAAAGTCTAAATCTAACAATTAAACCTTAAATATGCTAAAAATTAGAGATAAAAATAAAATTATAGTCTCTAGTTTAAATTTTAAAAAATAATATAACCAAATAGATATAGATTTAGTAGGTAGATACATTAAATTTCTAGCTTTTTGAAGCATCAAGGTTCAATGTTATAAACAATTTGGAAGTTCAGTCAGTTCCTTGTTGAATCAATCCCTCATCTGTATTTAAATTTGTTTTGACAATCATTGAAATCTTTGGCAAAAAAATATTGAACTCTCTGGATGTTTTAAGGAGCCGTAGTTTATTTTCATCGAAGAGATGATTGGGAAAATCAATCAGAAGTGCTTTGAAAAGATTTCAGACGTTTGAAAAAGAAGTGAGAAGTAAGGAGGATGCAAGATATTTCTCTCGACGCACCGATTTCAATAGCTGCAATTTCAATGCCACCTAGATTTAACTTAATAGAGCATTGATCAAACGAGTATTTTTCTTATAAATAAATTTATTTTTTGTAATCTTTTTTGGGACGTATACCTCGAAAGGCGCTAGAGACATCTGTAAGATCACACCAAGTAAAGATGCATCATCTCCACCTATCCCCACGGGAAATAGACAATATCTTTTATTATTTTTATATTGACACATTCATTTTGAAAACTCATCCAAACATGATTTGAAATAGACACGTAGACACTTAAAGTTTATTTGATACTAACGTTATACGATCATGTTTAGGTTCTGAGACAATATAAAACGCTTTCATATGGATCCCGTAACGAGGATGCAAACGACTGACTGTCATTATGATGTCCTATTATCGTAACCCTTTCACAACACATATTACATTTCTGTAACGACATTGTCGTATAACCTATCACAAAACCTTTAGGTTTTACTTTTCATCTACTGTCGTTTTTATTTGTGCTGAAAGTACCTAATTTAGACCAATTAGGTTTCAGGTTGAAGCCATATATATACCTACTACATAGAAAAAAAGAAAATGAAAATTTTTGCCCTACATCGGCTGGAGGCTTGGAGATCCGACCACAGTACCTATAAAGAATGTAATCAGATGTAAACGACGTTTTTGTTGCGGTTGCGAATACGTGCTTCATAAATGTTGACAAATCGGAGTGTTTCTTGTGAAACATTTATTTACTTACCTCAATTTTATTTTTAGAACCTGTGGAGGTATCATGTGTGAAGTCACTATGAAGGTACCTGATAATAAAATGCCAGATGGTACCTACTTTATTTGGGAATACATTTTTCGATCAACAAATTTTTGTAGAACACGCCAGTTATATTATGTTTATGTCATTTATAACCTACTAAACTGGATTTTTTTTAAATTACGTAACAATTTTACCCCACTACATTTTGAGAGAATTACTAAGATCTTAGACTACTGAATATTCCGTTGAATATTCAAATAGGTTTCTCACTACTGTACAAAAACACATTCTGATCTAACTATAGGCGTAGTAGTACTATTTATATAGTAAACATCGCTTCTATTTTGAGAAGTCGGTTAAAAACATACGGCGTCATGGTCTAACGTAATTTATTCCATCATGGCCTGTCTGACATGGGGTAATATTGCCTAAAAGTAATTAACTGTGCCTGTATTAATCATCTTAGAGCTTGTTGGGAATGCGTCACTTCAACTTCCATCCGCTTCATATTCAACTTCGCAAAGCCATTTGCATTTGGCCTTATTTTTGGATACCTTTATATGCCTGAGGTATATTATAGAGGAATGACTTCCAATTTTTTTTAATTTTGAACATTAATAAAAAAAATAAAAAAAATCCCATGCGTATGGGATTTTTCAAAATATTTGATTTTAATTTTTTTATTGACGATACAGATGAGTCTTGTAAACAAATAATCCGATACATCGTTTGATGTCAAAGTCGGAAAATGACAAAGTCTAACAACATCAATGCAGCCGTGAAACTGTCATGTATTCATATGAAGTTGAACCATGGAATTAATAAGATGAGTTGAACACAATCAAAATTTAGTTCAATTAATTAGTTCACAGGAAACGAAACCAATCAAACAATGCGTTGAAATTGGAATGTAGAATAGAAGAGTAAACCTTTTGCTGCTGATCGAAAAGATAATCCCTAATCACACACGAAAATTGAATCTGATAGGTTCACCTGCCTGACAGTTATATGTGGTCAGATCTATATTGTGTATAGAGGTATATCTGACCACATAGGTATAAATAACAGTAAATGTTATATTGTGTACATCAAATAAAGAGAATTGGGTGGTGTCTCGTCTGCCGTATGCATTAACGAAAGATAGGCTCACATACGTACTATCTGGGTCCCAGATGATGAGTACAAAAACCAGATGGTCGGACGAACTTATGGCATTCGACAGAAAGTGGATGGAAAAGAAAGACCAGCGATAGGGATTCATGGAAAGAGAGTGGGGAAGCTTTTGCCCAGCAGTGGGACATCATGCTATAGCTAGAAAAAAGTCAAATAATTACTAAAACTCTTGTTATATTATATTGATTTAATTACTGTCAAAAAATTGCTTTCTTTAATCATATTACGAGTCTTAAGACATAAAAAGCTCGCTCACAGACAGACGGACAGTGGAAGCTTAGTAATAAGATCTTGATACTCACGTTGCTACGCCACGGTTGTACAGTATCATTGCCTCTATATTTATACTGTGGTATCGTAAACCAACATTAATAAACCGTTTATTTAAAAAAATATACATATTATTCCAAGTACATACATTTTTTTTAATGAACCGAGCACATCGTCAAAAACATTTAAAAGAAAAAAATAAGATCCAGATTTGTATCTGAAATAACAAATATAACACATCTGTGCGCCGTATGAATAAAGTAGAAACAACATAATCACGTTTCACGCTCGCTTGGAAGTACTGAATATACTTATAGCGAAAATCTTTTCAGTAGCCATTGTTACGGAAATATACCTGCTTACTTGCGACATGTTATTGCGAAAGAGAATATAATAACTGACAAAACTACACGTGTATCTGGCTTGAAAGAGAAACAGGTGTCAGCTGAATAATGCTTTTATTAGATGGGTGTCACCCTGAGCCCTTGGGGTATGGTAATTGAGTGGCGTCTGCCGAGTAGCCCTAGAGCTCACCTCTGAGGCCACGGTATTGTTGTTTATGATCTGCGAAGTCAACAAGAACTTTGTGCAAAGAAAAAATGTTAACCCTGTTATGGCAATGAAAACTGAATATTTTCATCATCAGCTTTTGTATTAATTAATATGCCTAAAGCAAAATTACCAGTAATTCATCATAGACTTCCTTTAAATAGCTATCATTATTATGCGTAGGTATACAAAATGTGTGATTAACCGTTAATCACTGGGAGCCAACCCTGACAGCAACGGCTGTGTCAATTACAGGGACAGTCAAGGACAAAATGTAAATTTTATAACACAAATTTGGCTTTATCTACCCTAGAGGCCGTTAGAGAGTTACTACACTATACTATAGCAAACAAGCTAATTATTAAAAATAAAAAACACGACTGACATATTTTTACTCAAAAAGTACATACAAACATATAAGTTATATACATTTTTGAAATCGCTTTTTAAAGCCCTTCAATTTGATACCCCACTCGATAAGATTGATCAAATTTTATTTTTTTGGTCTGCTATTTATCGCATATATAATCCGCCATTTTGTTTTTATGATGACGTCATATAGCCTATGTCACTTGCAGGAATACAAGGAATCTAAAAATACCTCTCACATCAAAATCTGTTAAGCCGTTCAGGACTTATGGTGGAATAAAGAAACTTACATACATACATACATGAACCCTGAAAACATAACACTCCTTTTTTGGTCAGTCGTGTAATGAAAACATAACACTCCTTTTTTGGTCAGTCGTGTAAAAAGGCAACGTTAGAATCTAAATGACTTATTTTTGAACTAGCCGCGCCCCGGGGCTTTGCTTCCGTGGGAATTTCAGGATAAAAACTACTACAATGCTAGTTGCGGTATTTTTCTATCCGCATAACAAATTTTATTGATATCCGACCAGCGATTTTGTGTGGTTAAGTAACAAACATCCTCACGAACTCACATCCAAACATTCGCATTTTTAATATTAGTAGGATAGGTAGGTACCTCCTTGGGGGGAGGCCTTTGTCCAGCAGTGGACGTCATTAGGCTGAGAGAGAGGATAGGTAGGTAGTAGGATTGGGTAGGAAAAATTTAACTAACGATATTTTTAAGCCAATCTTTGTAAAAGGGCATTGTTTTGTTCATTACATCACGACCTGGACAGGACTTAAGTTTTGGAGTCTAAAACGGGCCGCTAATGACCGGGAGAGATACCGCATGCTGGCCTCCAAACTTCATCTTGAAGATGGCACCCCCTGATGATGATGATTGTTTTGTTCAACCAACTTTTCTTTAAGATGATAAAAAATAGGAACTGCTACTTTTCTCTGAGTGTTATCAGAAAAAGTTACTAACTAAACCTCTTTTGTAAATTGCAAAGAATTTCTTTGCAGAGTATTGTGAGTACCATCCAACTGCGAAATGGAAACTGGGGGGTGGCGATTAAAAGTCTCATAAGCTGCTTATTTTCTAACAAAGACAAGGGTTTTATATAACAATTTCTTATTCTTCAATAAAAAAAATTGTATTTAGAATTTTCTTTTTCTTTGAAGCTCAATTGTATCCCTATAAGGATATTTTTGATCTTCCTATTTACCAACACAAATTATTTAAATGTTACTAACTAGGTAAATCTGGCATCAATTCACACGACATAATTAGGTACATAGGTATAAATAACTAAATAATATATATCTAAATAGTCCATTAACAGTGTTGAGTCTTGACCTAATAAACATTTTTGAGAAATAGGTATTACCATTTTGCTTTAGCTGAATATATTCCGAGAGAAAGACAAAAAGGTCAGCCAGATCATTTCACGTGAAAAAGCTAAAGAACGTTAAAATACAAGAACAAAAATAAATTTAGATGGCTTAAAATACCCCGAGTAATCCATTTGTGAGTGCAAGAGAGAGTGCACAGCAAACAATGACTGTTTCGCATTCCTCACAATGCATGAAAGCTAAATATCGCATTGAAAGTACCTGTCCATTCGGTACCCTATTAGAGTACGGACAGGTTCTATAAAGTACTTGTCATTATCGTCAATTAGCGGTATTTTGACAAATTTAAGTCTATTTTAACCGACTTTCTTTTCAGTATTCAATTAATGAGTATTAATACGCTACCCTATATGGGTTGTGTATGCATAACGATTGCAGATGTAGCCTACACATAATAATAAATATTTAGTATTGGAGATTCCTCTCGCTGGAGTCCTGACCACCACCACCGGTAGCTTGGGTCTTTGCCCCGCTACCCATGGGATTTTAAAAAATTTTAAAGTCTTTATTTTTGTAATAATTATTGTAATTAATTGATTAAAATATTTAAAAATGTTAAAAAAATGCAATATAAATGAATAATGGATATTGTATTATTTTTCTTAATTTCACATTAATTTTACAAAATGTTTCCGGAACCAGTTCAAAGAAATGCAGAATATTACAAAATTTATATATATTTAGAATATCGTAGCGTAGCACAGAGCTACTAACGACATCTACTAGAATAAATTTGGTTCTGTTCCGCCATCTGTGAGTTTCTGGGTAAACTACGCACCTCCTGTTGTGTTCCTGAAAACCCGTACCATGGCAATCATGATGTTTGCAGTTAGATAACAGATGCCTCCTGAAATTGTTGCTGAAAGACTACATGATTGCTTGAAAATAGAGAGGTCTGCTTTTAATTATTTTTCGCCCATTTATCTTGGTAACTAGATTGTTCGTAGAATATCAAGCTTTATGTATATTAGTTCACTTTTTAAGATTAAATAAATAATATCTATGGTAATAAATAATTTATAAGTCTCGGCCTGGTATTGCTACACAAAAGGACAATGCAACCAATTGTCCCAAAAAAATGAAACATATTATGCATAATTGAGACCGATGCCAAACGCTGGTCCTAATCATTCATAACAACTTTTACTATGGGGCCAAACAAATCTACCCTGGGAAAAAAAATAGAGGGTAACAAAGTTTTTTAAAAATGTGGATTTTTATATTACTTAACTAGCTGTCGCCCGCGGCTTCGCCCGCGTGAGTTTCGCTTAGATGAAAAATCTCTCTTGGAGCTTTTCATCAGATGTTCCAGATCTTCAATTTTTATACGTCAGCAGAAAATGCTCATCAGGTTGAACGACTTTTGTTAAGACACCATTTCCATATTACTTATAGTTTAGCTGTTCTGTTAAGGTTCTTCATCAGGTGTTCCAGTTTTCAAAATAAATTATAGCCTATATGTTGCCCAGGCTTAATAGCTATACAACAAAAAAAGTTTCATTCAAATCCGTCCAGTAGTTTTTGCGTGAAACGCGTACATACATACAGACAGACAGACAGACAGACGGACAGACAGACAGACAGACAGACAAGAAATTACAAAAAAATTTTTTTGCTTTCTATCATTCTTTTAAAGTGTCCCTCTATCCATTTCAGTCAAAAATACTAAATGTACAGACAAAATATTTTTACTGTTTTATTATATGTATAGATTATAGGTTTTGTTTGTTTTAAACAGGTTTTTCGTTAGTCCTAATCATACATGGGTCCCAATAAATCTATCTTAAGAAAAAACTGAGGTATAGATAGGGTAACAAAAATGGCATCCAAGCTGATCTGGGAGCGAAGACAAAACATGCCAGCTGCTTTTTTTCCCGGGTAGATTGTAAAAGTCAATCGAGGGAAAGTGCTTTAATCTGGGGATTCCTCCACTCATAGGTGATGGGCTAGCAACCTGTCACAATACCTGATAACCTGAATCTATTCCATCAGAGAGCCCACTATTCAGCTAAGCGTGGCCTTTGAGTCTCACGACTCTTGGCTCTGTCTAACCCGTAAGGGATAAAGGCGTGATTCTATTTATGTAACAAAAATAGGGTAACAAAGGTTTCGTAAAACTGTGGATTGTTATATATTGTTATTATAGATTTTGTTTATTTTAAATAGGTTTAACGCTAGTCCTTATAATTCATGACAACTTTTACTATGGGCATGGGGTCCAATAAATTATTTCTATTAAAAAAATAAAAAATAATTATGTGATACAAAAAAGAACACATTTTTTTCGAAACTTTGTTACCCTATATCTTTTTTTTTCCAGGGTAGATTTGTTTGGCCCCATAGTAAAAGTTGTTATGAATGATTAGGACTAGCGTTTGGTATCGGTCTCCAATATGTATGTACAACAGATTTCATTTTTTTGGGCCAGCAGTCAAAGGAAGAGTTGCATTATCCTTTGCTATCGATCACTTAAAATGCTTATGTATGTACAATCACAAAATAGCTGGTTAAACCCTCATTATCTTGTAGGTCCGGAAATTTGAGGAAATTACAAGTAGATATTTAGTCAAATAAAATACGGCCAGTATATTTGAAGGATCCTATCGTTTAATGCCGTAACAGGACTGTCAGAGACAAGAGCCGGGATCGCCTCAGTGGTGACTGTATCTGCTAATTGAGACGTCATGTTGTGGTCCTCTTTGTTCTTCGAGAAACCAACATTAATTAACCACAATTTGATGAAAACATTCGTGTTCTTTGAATAGAAGTGCGACTTTCTTTGTTTGTTATTATTAAATGATGAGTTTTGCACACAAGAATACATAAACGGTTGTTGAACCCAAAATAATAGCACAAGTTTTTAAATACTTGCTGTTTTTTTTTTAAATTATATTTCGAACCAAAATTGGCAATACCACCATTATACAAAAACAAAACATCTGAAATTAAATTACGATCAAGTGTTTGCCAAAAAAAAATTGTACGGGCTTTGTTTTTGCGTTCATTTAATTTACAATTAATGTTTCTCATCAGCCCTGTGATGAAAATTAAAGTGGAACAGAAAAGGCATTGTTTGATGAGTCCCTCCAAGGGGCGATACAAACGAGTGTTAATTGAAAATGGGAAGACCGATGATTTTAATCTAGCGTATTTGACTTCGCTACGTTTTCTATTTTATTTATTTAGTATTTCGTCTACCTTTAAATACAGTAATTACAATGAACTTGCAAATAAGTACGTGTGTACTTATTTGCAAGTTCATTAACACATAGCTCGTAGAACAGATAGCCGTTGGGGCAGAAAAGTTCTCGAGTGGCGACCACGAACCGGAAAACGTAGTGTTGGCAGGCCTCCCACTCGGTGGACCGACGACCTGGTGAAGATCGCGGGATGCGCATGGATGCGGGCAGCGCAGGACCGGTCGTTGTTTAAATCCTTGGGGGAGGCCTTTGTCCAGCAGTGGACGTCTTTCGGCTGAGAGAAGAAGAACGTGTACTTACATAATTTATTTTATCGGTTTATTTATTCGTGTGTAATTTATTCAAATTTTAATGTATACAATCGCATGAAATATTTAATGAAACATAAGATAGGTATAATCTTAAAACAGGCTATAATAATACACATTTTATGGTGTAGGTTATTTATTACTTGAGTCACGTAGTCACCTTCGTAATTGTTGAACAGGAATAAAAAAATGAAAAGCAATGAATTAGATTACAGGGTAGAAGGAAGTAAGTAAAGAGACAAGTTGAAGAAAAGATAACAAGCTTGTAAGACAGACTATGGTACAATTCCGAACTCCTAAAGAAAGTTAAGTATTAAAACACGAACCAGTCAACCTTACCCATATAATTACATTAGACACATCTATAATTTCATGTCACGTAATAAGTTGATATGAATCTCAAAGAATAGATGTACTTTATAAAATATCTATAAATGAGTAATCTCATCTATTTGAGAAGTCAGCCATTAATGTCGTATTTATGAATAACGTTCACGTAGCAAATGAGACATGTAGATATGTACCTAGTTAGTTAGTATAGAACTGTGCTTTTGCTGAAACAGCTCTTGCATATTAAGCGCAAGTAAGATCAGACACATGTAGTGATCAGACACCCAAACTATTTATGATCTGTGAATGACTTAAAGATCAAAGGATAAAATCTTTACTAAAATGTGTCCCTTGAATCGTATTATACTTAGGCAAAAACATTACATCTTTACACTTACTCATCCTCATCGAATGTGATAGGTAAGCCTTCCAAGATTAAGATTACCTAATCTAATGAGTTTCTCATAGAAAAATAAATATTTTCACCTAATCTATTGACTATAAATTGTCACCACATCTAATTTCTATATGAGTACTAATTGCATCTGAGATGCACAAAAGTCCAAAAATAAGTATTGAATGGCTTCCTACACATTACTTGATTTTCAACTTCCTCGAATATGGGTTAAATCAAATACCTTACTCTTATAGTGGGTATATGTGTTAGGTGACGCATGCCAAATGCGTTTCAATAGAAATTGGATATGGTGAAGATTTTCGATGTACAGGATTGAAATGCGATAGCTCAGTTGGAAGAGCAAGGTCGTATAAGGTCGCGAGTACAAGTCCTGCTCGCATGGAATTTTTTCACCATATCTAATTTCTATATGAGGATACTTGAGTACTAATTGCATCTGAGATGCACAAAAATCCAAAAATAAGTATAAATTGTATTGCAAAACATGTAGTATGTCATCTTCACATAGCGTGGGTTAGCTATGTTCTCACTTAATCCGCCACTGGACTCACCGGGCCGAATGAAACTCCTCTACCTCGTTACGTAAGTGAAGTCCTAACTTTATAATTTAGTTTAAACGCACGGTTTAACTCAATCATGCCCTATTAATAAACTACTACGACATTGCTGTATTTATATGACCTCTGCTTGCTCCAACTTTAACATACAATTTAAACTTACTTTTCTAACTCGTAACAAGTTGAAATTTAGATACGGTTAATTTTATTCTGTACTGGCCGCGCGCTGGTCTACCCTAAGTGCTGTTCCCAGTATTTTTCTACCCGTGTACCAAATTTTATTGAAATCCGTCCAGTAGATTTTTTGTTATTGAGTAACAAACATTCAAACTCACAAACTTTTGCATTTAGTCCTTGGTCTTTCACTCCGTTGGTAGCTACCTTTTCCTTTATAAAACTAAATTGAGACAGATCAATGTTTAAAAAAACTATAACGTTGTAACAGTTCAAATATGAACTTGTTATTTCTTCTCAAATATTTACATGATAAAAGGAGAGAAATTGAACTAACCTTGTCATCTTCAGGAGTTTTTGAACTGAGTCTGTAAACTGTAGTTTTGTTGCATATTACTAGTTATTTGGTAAATTTAATTATTGAAAACGGCAGCGTATTGTTGGCTCTATAAATTGTAAACAAAGAAAATAATGTCATTTTGACAACGTCAAGTAATGACACCGAAGGAAAAAACGTTCCGGATGCAATGATATTATTATTAGTACGCAAAGTATTGGGGGCTTAAAATAATTGTGAAGTTCGTTAGTTAAAGAATAAATATTAGCTTATTATAATAATTTTGAACATGCGAAGGGTAAATATAGGATTTATTTTAATAGGTAACTATTCGCTGTCATGTGTAAAGGCCACTTGAATTATAGACCTAGTGTCTATGGTAGAAAATTTGGTCTATGGTAGAAGTTCCGTTGATATTTGCACCTGTTAGTAAATTAGGAGGTAGATTCACACGGAAAAGTGGCGTGATCGAATTGGCTACCCAATAGTAGCACAGGGATGTCACGTGATATTTTGTCCAAAGCGGAGGGAAACGAATCATTGCCAGTATAGGAATTATTTTGCCATTATTGATTTTTCTGTTCGTTTGATTGTAACATTTTGGGGTACGGAAAATGGATGAATAATGGAATTAATCTTGATAATATAGGAAAAGAGGATAAGGATATGATCGGCAACGAGCTGAACTGTTTGGTTTATGTCGATTATAAAGAAAGTAGAAAATAATTATTAATTAAGCTAGACTATAGCACAAGTAATTGCGTGGAAATAGTTATTTTGTAAGAATTATGTATAAAATCATGCTATTATAAGGTATATTTTACATTAACTATTTATATTGTTATTTCGGTGGATATAGGGTTCGGGAGAATAGAATTATTATAGTTGCAATACAGGAAGTAAGGTAGGGGGAGCTTGGAATTCATGGAAGATTCGAGATTTTTACACACACATAGACAAGAGGCGGTTGCATAAAACTGATAGGAAGGGTCATTCGAGGCTTTTTTCATCTGCGGTCTTCGGGGGGACGACGTCGGGCAGCCGGGCGCCAATCTCACCTCTGTAAGCCGGCGTCATTGAAGAAGTTTATTTTAACTCAAGATAGAAGTAGTCTGCAAGAAAAGTGTTTGGGCGCAAGGTTTCTTCATGAGGCTTAGGAACGCATATTTCCCCGCGAGTCTTTTGAGAAAAAATACGTTATTGCGAGCTTGAAATGGTAAAATTAAGTTCGGTTTTAACGTATATAGTTTAATTTGAAGAATTCACAAAATAAGTAGATTTCCCCAGTAAATTTAATTAAATAATAGAGTAGTTGAGCATTAGCTGCGATTTGACGAGAATTTGGGTTTTGCCTGATATCTGCGAAAGTGGATAGAGGGTAGAATTCGTTTCTTGTTCAAATAGATATTTTGATTTGTTTCTTTAAGGGCTATTTGTAAGAACCTTGCGGGGTAGGTCCTGGAGCTTGGCTTTGCAACGTGTCAAGTGGGCTTCTGTTAAGAGAATGCCTAGTTAGTTGCTTAGTTGAATGAAAGCGCTTTCATTGAGCCCAGAGCCGACGATCCGAAAGGCGCAGAGATCTAATCTCACTGGACGATTTGGAAGACTGCCTCATATAACTAAACCTCTGTTAGGGCCCTCTACATATAAACCTGTTCCCTCCCAATCAGGTTTATCACGTTGGGCTGTTAGAAAGTAGGATAACGGGCTGCCCACTCGGTGTTTTAGAAGCTAGGGGTTTTAACTAAATGTTGGCCCAAAAACCAAGAGTAGGACACGTTTGTAGGATGATAGGCAGGTAAATTTCTATTAGGGAAGGGAGAAGCTCTCCCGAAGTCTCGTAGCTAGCTGATAGGAGGGTATTCCTTACACCGGGGATACCTAATTAGGGACCCATCTCATTGCACTATGAAATGGTTTAAAATTCTGTAGTTGTCAGGGACTTAGGGACTGATAGGGACTAGAATAGGTCCTTTTTCACATAAATATAGGTAGGGGGTGTTAAAAAAATGGTTGTTAGGAAATGGTGCCATTTTTAGGAATTAAAACACAAAATAAAACAAAATGGTCAAATAACACAAATACTTAGTCGGTTTATCGTTTATCAAAATGGAGGTATCAAAGGTATGAATAGAAGGTTCCCAGGAATCTTACAATTATAGGGCTATTTATAAAGCCTGTCCAATACCGGAAAATAAGTAATTGACTAAGGAAAATTTAGAAAGTGAAAGTTCTTAGTTGTGCTAATTATGTGTTGAAGTGACTATAGATTCGGTGAGTTTCCAATTAACCTTATCATTATTTACAAATACTGAATGTTGTGGGTAATGGAACGTTTCCAACCCCTTTTCCTACTTATTTGACTCAATTTAGTCATGTACTTAAAGGATGTTGACTTTACTTGTCTATATAGTTGAGTAAATACCTAATAATTGGTCCAATCTAGTGAATAAGATCATATCCTAATCCTTGTACCGGCATTGGTCAAATTCCTTGTTGAGAAAGTTAAATTTATTAGTAAAACTATATTCCTTAAAGATGGGAGTCTATACATTTATAAAACTTACAAATAAATTACAATAGTTTGATTCTAGTTGTGATCAGTGTCTGCTCGAATCTAGATATAAGGCAGTTACCGCCTGTGTGCTATGTCAAAAGATATTTTAGTACACTATCAAAGGATATTGAGTAGTTACTCTCACTCACTGGAATATTTGCAAATAACTTCCAAATATTCATAAAGAAATTGATTTATTAAGGATGATTCCTTTGGTTGAGTGCAAATAATTTCTATTATTGAGTGAATATAGACAAATTCACTAATAATGGTGATAAGTACTGAATCAATCTAAAATACAATGGATCTCAGATTTAAGGATGTAATTCTAACCTGAAAATTATATAAACAAAAGACAAGTCAAGTTACATCAGTTTGAGTAATGCTAATTCTCTTCTGCACACTTAACTTACCTATTACCACCTGTTGGTAAACCCACATTATAACTCTAACATAATTAAAGTATGAGTACATCACCACTATCCCTATTATTAATTAATTTTAATAACTTACACTCCTTCAGAGATCAGATTTATCAGTATCCCTTTAATGAATTGTAAGGTTGAATTCATATATGATATATAGTTAATCATTTAAATTTTAACATAAAAATAAAAGATCTCAGCTGATCACAATATATAGGATAAATCCATAATTGTGAAACTGATAAGTCACTTGGAGACATTTTGTCTCTCCTCTCTGTTTTATTTAATTATACAAGGACAGACAGACTAAACTATGTTCAGACCTTAGTTATTCATTATTTATATTGAAATCAAGAATATAATAGCTGAGCATCTGGAGGGAACCTGTCCAAGTCTGGAGCCGAAGGTTACTGTAACATGCGGACGGAGGGGCATGTTGCCATAAGCCAGATCTAGCTAATAAAGCTGAGAATTATCAATTTTGTAGCAATATTTGCATTTTCCATACTTACATATTTTTACCGACCTTAAGAAACACATACTTACTTATATAAACATTTCTAGCGGGGCCTGGTCCATACTAGACCCAACTATAAGCTGAGAGATTCTATTAAAGCAAATAAAACCATCATCGGTACCATTGGTCATATACTTTATACTCACCTATCTAAGTTAAGCGTTAGGAACACACATATGTTAGTAGATATCTTTCAAAGTTGCGGTATTTCAAAAGCTGGAAAACCTCATAGCTCACCTTATAATTAATAATTCAAAAATTAGTAGTGTTAAGTGTATATTTAAGACAAACCAATAATATTAATTAGCCAAGTAAGATTTAGTTTTAATTTCTATAGATAGTCCTTAGCATTATCTGTAATTCCTGTAATGTATATAAGGTTGGTTAAGACACAGACAGTACATAGTAGTAAGATATTTAATCCAGGTTATAATAATAGGCTCCCAACATTGCACTTCGAAAAGATCCAGGGTCATTGCGGAATACAATCAGGGTACTACACTAGGAAATCACAGCACAACTCATAATATTACGGGAACTAATAAGTAAACACACTTTTAGGTTATTCTCAAGCTAGGTTAAAGATAAATCAAATAAGAATAGATAATGAGTAGGTTAGAATAGTTACTTCTGGGTGACGTAACCAGGGATTTAACCATTCTTGGAGACGTTGGCTAGGGGGATTGTTACAACGTAAAATCAATTTTACCGTAATAAGCTAGAGCTTATTTACCTAAAGGTAAGTAGGTATTTAAGTATTTTTTCTCAAAAACCCCTACCTAATTTACTTTCAGTATGTGGGTCTTTAATGGAATTTTCAGCAACCCTTAGAACGAACAACGATAGAAGCCATAAAGTATAATAAAATTATTTAATACTTTTAATATTACCTGCGGCTTCGCCCGCGTGAATTTCCCAGGGGAACAGTGCTTTTTCCTGGGATGAGAGGTACCCTGTGTCCTTCTTAGTACATCTAACTATGTGTATGCGAAATTTCAGGAAGATGGGTTCAGTAGATAAAACGTGAATAGGTAACAAATAAATAAACAAACGACTAACTTTCGCGCTTATAATATTAGTTAGGATAATTAGGATATAACTAAGTGAAACCTGTACACAACATCGATATATGACTTTGAAAAGATTTTTAAGTGGATGTGATATACATTAGAAACTGAAAATTGAAAATAACATGAAGAACTTTTCAAGTTACAATCTGCTATTTGCTCCGATACGTCGTTACTCATTTATGAATACATTTATAATCACCGAATTGCATGTTGCTCGTTTTCAAATGCCATATTTTGATTGCTTTTCATATCTAGCTACGGTTAATTTTATCTTAAATTAAATTAATTACTTCTAATGAAGTACACAGTATGTTAATAACATTTATATAGAACCAAAAACTTCGAAAATCTTCATGCTATATATACGGTTATAGAAACAAAGATGTTTCGAAGAGTATTAAATTAATATAGACATTTATTAACATGTATTGGGTAAATGGTGTAGTATTTATTTTAAAAAATAATTTAAGTACAAGAATTACGGGTGAAAATAAAATAAAAGACTAACCTGCTTTGAATTTAAAAAAATCTACAAAACACTATAGTATTCTATTCACAGGTAAGAATTAACTTATATGATTTGCATACTAATATCTTAAACGGATTTTTTAAAAGTGGAAATGAAATAATCGTTTTATACATTTTTGTACCTATGTATTATATGATGTTGTACATGTCTGTCTATGACATCCTCTCCGATTTAAACAAATCTTTTTTATTTGATAGAGTGAGTTCGAGGAGAAATGGGAAATCGTAATGGAGAAGAAGAAGAAGAGTGAGACCGAGGAATTCACATTTTTATAATAATAAAATTCCATTGCAATTATAACGGTTATTGTTGCCGGTAATTAACTATTTATGTTCTACCAACGCAATTTATTTATGTTTTCCATGAAAAAAAACTCTTTGTAAATACTTTCTAAAATTTACCTTTAATACTTTTGCTGAAAATTAATCGCCGCACCAAATTAAACCCAAATATTATTCCTGTTCAATAATGGAATTTTAAGCTTTCAAACTTCTGCGAAAAAGTTATTACGAAATGGACGCTCTTGGCCGGTACACGCCAACGCCGATATCTTTATATCGTACATTTTTCAAAAATACTATCTTTTATAGCCTTAACCCAAAATTAAAATCAATGAATCTATTTCTTGGTAAAGCTAACAAATATATGGATACCTCTATAGGTGTCCATATATTTTATAGAAAACAAGAGATATATAGAGAAAGTTTTCTTTCGATATTTTTGATTCGACTGAAGCTTGTTATGGAAAATTGACTTGTATTACAGAGAGCTTTAGATACTGTATACTACCTCATTTAATAAAATACGTTCCTAGTAATAAACTCGACATCACGAAATGAGAAAATTTTAGCATTACTTTCGAAAATATTTCAGACGGCTCAACAAAAAAAATAATTCCATCGTAAACATGGTGTAATCTAGCGTCTGTCCAATACGTGACAGTGTCGTCCACGTTTATTTGTCCATCCAAAACAGCCGCAATAAAATCAAAATTGGCCGTAAACTTTCCGCCATGAAGCTATACCCTCATTTATTACAAAGTTAAGTTCAATGCTTTTTATGTTGGGTTTATTCAACTTTCATTTCGTTGTGAAAGTAATTACCTAAATTGGTTTATAGTTTCCAGATTAAACTATATACTCGTACTCATGTTATAACATGTTTCATGTGCGTATAGTTATCATAATATCTTAACCCTAACTAATATTATAAATGCGAAAGTGAGTTTGTTTGTTTGTTTGTTTATTTATTTGTTTATTACCTCTACACGCTTCATCTTCTGAACCAATCTTTCTGAAATTTCGCATACACATTATTAGAAGTACAAAAAAGGACATAGACTATCTTTCATCCCGGGAAAAAGCACTGTTTCAGTGGGAAATTCACGCAGGCGAAGCAGCAGGCAAAAGCTAGTATTCAATAAACTATGATAAAAAGTAAGAATGAAAATATTTCAGCAACCTTAGGTACCTATTCATACGAAATAAGTGATCTTGATCCTAAAGCTTCCAGACAAATAAGCATATTATGAGTATACGTGCTTGTGTGTCTAGATACTAAGTTAATAACGAAGTTATTATATAAAATATTCGTGATAGGAATTACCAAGAAACAAGAAAATATACTGTATATTTTCCTGTTTCTGAATATTTGACTCTACACATCTTAACTAACATTATTAATACGAAAGTGAGTTTGTTTGTTTATTGTTGGTACCTCTTCACGCTCTATCTACTGAACCAATCATTTTGAAATTTCGCATACACATAGCTAGAAGTACTGAGAAGGACATAGGGGGTACCCTATGTCCCTATGTCGATGAAAGGTATTTCATCGCGGTAAAAAGCACTGTTCCCGTGGGAAATTGACGCGGACGAAGCTAGTACATTATATTTTTCAGCTCAAACTTATTCAAGCTGTTGACATAAGAAAACGCCCAGTTACTTAAGTCATGGCTGCTACATTGTTGCTAGGTGCTTAGTTTATCCGACACTAATGGAGACTGGAGACATGGACGTCTCAGTACAAAGAAAGCCCGAGCGGCTCGTTGAAACTAACTTAACTGACACAAGCCACGGAACAACAATTTAAAGTTCAGAAACATAGTTTCATATTTTCAAAAAGACTTAAAAGCGTTACACATATAAATAAACTAGCTGTTGCCCGCTGCTTCGCCCGCGTGAGTTTCGCTTAAATAAAAAATATTTTTGTGTTCCAAACTGTAGTATTAGTAACCTAAACTCTATTATACTGAAAATTTCAGCCATTTGGTTATCCCGTGTCCCGCGGGAATATTAGGTACCTACTCGTAGTGTTAAAATGAATCAAAAGTGGTATTTCATTCAATAAACGATCTTCTTCTGCTTGTTATCTACAATTTCCCATGAACCACCACTCCCAACCCGAGTCCCTCTTTGTCCTATTCCGTGTCCTGTCTATTTATACGTCAGTAGAAAATGCTCATCAGGTTGAACGACCTTTGCTAAGGCCCCATTTCCATTTATTTTATAGAGTAGCTGGTCTCTTGGAGTTCTTCATCAGATGTTCCGTAATCTTCAATTTTTTTACGTCAGCAGAAAATGCTCATCAGGTTGAACGACTTTTGCTAAGGCGCCATTTCCATATATGTAATAGTGTAGCTGGTCTCTTGGAATTCTTCATCAGAAGATCCTTCGATTTTTATACGTCAACAGAAAATGCTCATCAGATTGATAAACTTTTGCAAAGGTACCATTTCCATATTTCTTATAGTTTAGCTGTTCTGTTAAGGTTCTTCATCAGTTGTTCTAGTTTTCAAAATTAATTATAGCCTATATGTTACCCAGGCTTAATAGCTATACAACAAAAAAGTTTCATTTAAATCCGTCCAGTAGTTTTTGCGTGAAACGCGTACATATATACAGACAGACAGACAGAAAGACAGACAAAAAAAATCCAAAAAAAAATTGTTTTGCTTTCTATTATTCTTTTTAAGTGTCCCTCTATCCATTTCAGTCAAAAATACTAAATGTACAGACAAAATATTTTTACTGTTTTATTATATGTATAGATTGAATGAACCTGACGAGCATTTTTTGTTGACGTATAAAAATCGAAGATCAGGGTCATCTGATGAAGAACTCCAAGAGACCAGCTACACTAAATATTACATATATGTAAATGGCGCCTTAGCAAAAGTCGTTCAACCTGATGAGCATTTTCTGCTGACACGTATAAAAATTTAAGATTATGGAACATCTGATGCAGAACTCCAAGAGACCAGCTACTCTATAAGATAAATAGAAATGGGGCCTCAGCAAAAGTGATGAGCATTCTCTACTGACGTATAAATAGACAGGACACGGGATAGAACAAGGAGGGACTCGGGGTGGGAGTGGTGGAACACGGGAAATTGTAGATAACGAGCAGACGAAGATCGTTTATTGAATGAAATGCCACTTTTGATTCATTTTTTAACACTGCGACTGTACTACGAGTACCTAATATATTCCAGTGTGACACGGGATCACCAAATGGCTGAAATATTGAGTACTTACTGGAGTTTAGGTTACTAAAGTTTGGAACACAAAAAGATTTTTCATCTAAGCGAAACTCACGCGGGCGAATCCGCGGGCAACAGCTAGTCTAATTGCGAAAGTGAAATTGTTTGTTTATTTATTACCTTTTCACGCTTTTTGCGCATACACATAGTCAGAAGTACTGAGGAGGACACCTGTTATCCCGAGAAAAAGCACTGCTCCCGTGCGAAATTCACGCGGGCGAAACCGCGGGTAAAAGCTAGTTCTAAATAAGTTCTGATAATTATTACATAGCTCGCAGAACAGATAGCCGTTGGGGCAGAAAAGTTATCGAGTGGCGACCACGAACCGGAAAACGTAGTGTTGGCAGGCCTCCCACTCGGTGGACCGACGACCTGGTGAAGTTCGCGGGTTGCGCATGGATGCGGGCAGCGCAGGACCGGTCGTTGTGGAAATCCTTGGGGGAGGCCTTTGTCCAGCAGTGGACGTCTTTCGGCTGAGAGAAGAAGAAGAAGAAATAGTACAATACTTATATGCATTCACATTCATCTCAAAATGTTATTTCATAATCAGTTCATTTTAACCAGAGAATTCAGACACTGACTTAGTAATGAAATCGATAAAAGCCTAAACCAAATTGTTTTGTACCAAGCAATGAGGACTCTATCAGGTGCTGCCTACACGCAATATGTTAATGTGTTCACTCCATTAAACCGCACTTTCGCTCGATTTTGTGCCATTGGCACAAAACAACGGTAGCGTTGTTGGGATAACAAATTATAGAATATACAAATTCTTCACTTTCATACAATAAGGATAAAAAAAATTATTAAAAATAAAAAACACGACTGACAACTCACATAGCCTATGTCATTTGGGCTAATGCAAGGAATCTAAAAATACCTTTCACATCAAAATCTGTTAAGCCGTTAAGGACTTATGGTGGAATAACGAAATTACATACATACATACATACATGAACCCTGAAAACATAACACTCCAAAGTTTAATATATTTACTCGTTATTATAGGGTGTCTATTTTTTTTACTGTGACTGCAGCACGCAGTAGATATGTGTGTGTATTTTTCAACTTAAATTCACATATCAGTTGTCATCTTTAAAACTTGATATAAGTTAAGTAACCATCATTTGAAATAATAAATGTACTTAGTATAAAAGATCCCTTGCTCATTAAGTAAGTTTTATACAACATTTTTTAAACGATTACGAACGACTAACAAACCATAAGTATAAGAACATAAGAGAAAGAAATTAGTGCGTGTTATGAGGTGTTCGTTCTGTGTTCTATTTATATCGAACTCTATTTCCACTTACAGTTACACCATCCATCCGGTTAATTCCGCTGAGTGCTGCGACAAAATCCACCCAAATGTAATGGTATCAAAGTTTCCTTTCCTTTCTGGGGGGTTCTTTTGCATTTGTTTCTCTGATAATACTCGTAATCACTAGCCTTGACTTGCCTCGACGACACAATCCTCGCCAGAATGATAATCACGGAGATAACACTTACTTAGACCAATTTTAATAGTAATAGTTCATCAAAATCGTTAGAGCCGTTTCGGAGAAACTAATTATATATACAAATATAAAAGAATTGCTCGTTAAACTGTAGGACTTTATATTAATCTTTATATAATAAGAAAAATAGTACGTATTGCAGTGAAACTTGGGTTTCAAAATAAAAGAATCACTGCTTGAAACACGAGTATAATTTTTGAACTAAAAAAAATTTGACCAATGTCCTTTAACAAAAAATTATTTGGACACACCAAAGAAATAAAAATAAAAGAAAGGAAAATTAACAACTGGAAAGGAATATTAACAGGTAAAATAAGAAATACATGAATTTGCTTGTTATTTTTAAAAAAAAATTAAATGAGTGAAAGAAATGGATGAAATGATGTATAAAAATTCCAAATCAAAACCGAAACAAAAATTATCCCGACAAAAGGGGGGCCTTTAGAATTTAGAGGAAATAGTTACAGTATCTAGATAGATGTAAAAATATTCCTATAAGTACTTCTCCAACCAGATTGCGGACCTCCTTAAAAAGGGAGATATTAGGAGCACCCATAACCGGAGAGCATGTATGAAGAGAGTGATGAGTGTAGAGGAAGCAAGAGAGATCTGTAAGGATCGTAGCAGGTGGAAATCGCTAGTCTCTGCCTACCCCCACGGGAAAAAGGCGTGATAATATGTATGTATGTATGTAAGTACTTCTCGCCAATTCTTTTCTCTATTAACTTGACCAACCAATATTATTTAAAGAAAGCTATCAATTTCAATTAAGAAGTGTAATTTATCTCTGAAAATATTACATTGGTTACAATTTCTCACGTGGCCAATCTAATTACTTATGCAAATTAATTGATCTAATGAAAAACGTGACTCGGTTTCGTCCCCCACCAAAAGCGATGTTTACCTGCTTTAGGGGCTGGAATAACGAATGGAACGAAGTTATAAATAACCAGGACTAGATTTATAATCCTTTATCGGCTTTTTGATGGATTATACCATCACACCGCCATGCTTCCTATCATGCTTTTTATTGCTTTTGTTTCGTGAAAAAAACCTTTTAAGAATATTTATGGTGTTATTTACGTTTTCATATTTTTCCTGATAACTTTTTCTATTTTATAAACTACCTTAAAGCCAAATCTCAAGTTACGTTTTTATAGAGCGTTTCTATTTTTACAAAGCTTACCTCAGGGCCAAACAGGGTTTATGTACAGTTGCATTTCGATGGGACCAATTCTCAAGTTTTGTTGGTCCATTTATAATAGTAATAAAATTAAGAATCTGAATATCAATTTCTTGGCATTATAATAATAATGTAGCAATAAGTTTTTTACTGTTATTAATTATAAATAAAGAACACTGATCCCTCATGAGCCTCAAACGTAGAGTATTTGACCAATGCGTCCTTCCTGTAATGACCTACGGCTGCCAGACCTGGACCCTTACTGCGAAATGCATGCACAGTCTAAAAGTGGCGCAACTGCCTATGGAACGGGCCATGCTAGGCATCTCCCTAAGAAACAGAGTACGCAACACCAAAATTAGGAAGCGCACAAAAGAAACAAACATTGGCAGAAGGGTTACTACTCTGAAGTGGAAATGGGCAGGTCACATATGCCGTAGGGAGTACAGAAGATCGGGCCGAAAGTTACAGAACTGGAAACCGTGGATGGGACGCAGAAAACAAGGCAAACCAGTTGCCCGTTGTAATGACGACATCGTCAAAGTTGGAGGCCCACTATAGAAAATCATTGCACGAGACCGAGAAGCTTGGCGTGCATTAGAGGAGGCTTATGTACTGCAGTGGATTAATTAAGCTACAAAAGAACAAGAAGAAGAATTATAAATAAGATCGAATTATTTCATTATAGCTTTTATGAATATAACTTATAGCTTGTTTTTTAAATAAATAATAATCCGTACCTACTTGTATTTCATTAAACCCTATAAAATATTATCGACATTTCTTAACAAAGTTATGAGGAAACTTCGAACTGCGAGAATTTTAAAGTGGTTTGCGGAGGAAATTGGTAAAAAGCGGAGGTAAAGCTTCTTCTTGTTTTATACAAGGAAGTAAAACAATGCAGTAACAAAGTGCGGGATGTTCGCTCTGCGCTCGTATAACGAAGTATTTATTGATGTACAAATACAAATATCTTTATTTTCTCTACAATCTTAGTAGGTAAGTACAAGTGTTTATACAGTCGGGAAATGTCAGTTGTGAAAAGTCAAAGCCTTGAAATGTCAAGATCGTAGAAAAAGGTCTATGTATTCTTGATTTGAAAATGTTGCCATTGTACGTAGAAGTGCTCTAAAAGTCTGGAGTAATTTACCCAAAAACTGATTTTAAGTAGCACTTTGTTTACACATCACTGCTTTCTATTGCACGTGTAGAGTAATTCTTAGATTTTGCACTCGTTCCCTATGTGAAAAGTATTTTTTTTTTACAAAAAATTTAGTCTAATTTTTCAGCCAAAAAAAATTAAATTTTATAGGTCCTAAATTCAAAACTTTGCAAGGTATCCACGTAAGTAAAACCTCATAAGAAAGGCCAATTACCAAGGATGTTTTTAAAAATGTTTAAAAAAAAAACTCTTTCCGTTATTTTTTTTATAATCTCTGTAAAAATGGATTCCCAAATTTTATTTTATTTTTGGTAACTTTAAAATAATTTAAAAATAAATTCTGATGACACAGATGCACAAAACATGTTTTATTAGAAAGTTCCTACATTGCTCAAATAAAATAGAAATAAAAAGAATTATGTTTTGCATTAATTTCGCCACTGCTAGCAATTAAGTAAAATTTTGGGTTTTTCGTAAAATAAAATTTAAAAAATCCCAAAAAAAAATTAGTAACACTTTGCTTAAGAAAATTTTCTTTTAAATGACTATAAATGGTCTATACTAGCTTCGCTTTATGGCTTTTACCAAACACCCTGTATGTATATATATAAACATATATGTATTATCAATTCTCGACAGAGTATATAGGTAAGTAATAGAATGTTGACAATAGTTAATAACATATATAAATAATATTAAAATTATAAATAGGTATTTTTTCATATTATAATATTATGAGTTGGTTTATACTAATGGTTTAAGTACATTTTCTGTGCCATCATAGTCTTGCCGAAGCAAGAAGTTGGTGACCGGCTTTTTGCAGCTGTATTTTTGTAGTTTATATAATTCCAAATTGCGATTTAACTTATTATATAAGAAAGGTCCGAGAAAACAGGGGAAGCAGTGTGAAAAAGCAGTGTTAAGGGATTCAAGAGGAATGGAAGGTGGAAGTGCAGATCGGGATGAGGTAGGAGTTGGTTTCTTGTCATGGTGCTGCTTTAGGAGAAAATTTAAAATAAATAGTTGACGGACGGTGAGTACTTGGCACATCTGGTAGAGGTCGAGACTAGAGTTGGAAAAGGATAGGCTTAAATGTAGAAACTTTGAGCACTGCTCTCTGAGCTATTTCCAGACAAAGAAGGTGTGATTTGGCGGCACCGCCCCAAGAAGTTATGCCATAAATGAGAATAGATTGGCATAGTGAAGTGTATACCATTTTGAGAATGACCGGTCAGCAACATGTCGCAGTTTTTTAAACAAATACATTAGTTTGCGTATTCTGCCAGAAGTTATTTTAATATGTTCATGGAAAGTCAGTCTATTATCTAAGGTAATCCCTAGAGCGGAGCCAGAGTTGAGCCCAGCCTGTGCATAATCAAAAGCAAGTTTCCAGTTATCGGCAGTAAATAGAAGAGCAGTGTCATCTGCATACGATATGATTCGGCAATCTATCTATCTATACAAGGGTGATTGGTAAATCAACGCCCAGCCTAAACCATAAAAGCTATAAACTTGAAATTTGGACCGAAGTTTTATGTTAATACGTAGTGCTCAGATAAGAAAGGATTTTTCAAAATTAGACCCCTAAGGGGGTTAAAATTGAGGGCAAAGTTTGTATGAAAAAAATTTTAAATCTTCACTTATTTACTTGAAACTTGGCAAGAATGCTTCTCAACAAAAATAACTAATGGCGTGTTTCAGCGTTTTTAGAAATTCAACCTCTAAAGGGGTAAAAAGGGGAAGGTAAACTAATTTATCATAACAAAACCGAAACTATAAAAGCTATAAACGTGAAATGTGGTTAGTGTCTTCATTATACTATATACTGCCCACATAAGAAAGGGTTGTTCACAATTTCAACCCTTACAGTCCAAAATAGGGGTGAATTTGCGTACCTATAGACAAATCCCATTTGAAATTTCGTCAGCTATAAGCAACGCAAGTTGGCTTAGCGGTAGAGGTCGCGGTTCGTTTTTTTAAGTAGAGGGTTCGAATCCTGCTCGACATGACTTCTTTTTACTTACTTTTTTTCGTTTTGTATTAGTTTTTTAGAATTCTATATTTTTTTACACAATTTAGTAAAGAAATGTTTCAAGAAAGTAGCTGGAAGTAGCTGGATCGAATCCTGCCACAAACAATAATTTTCTGTTTTCTTTTTTTATTTGTATTATAGAATTATTTTCTTACTTTTTTTTTACTTTGTAAAGAAACGAATAAATTCATTTGCAAATTTATTTCCGGTCATCTACTGATTGTGCCAAGAAAAATATCCAATAGATGGCGTTGATAAAATGATAATGGCGTCTTTAAAGTTATATAATGCTATCCTAAAATTTAAACGTAGTTCCTATGTAAATTTTTGCATATAATCATAAATCGTAATCCACTGAGTCTGCACGAAAAAGAGATGACCATTATGTATGTATTACGTATTCGATAGCCAGCCAATCAATGTAAGCTGAAATTATTTCCAATCCAATATTTCCAATTATTAATCAATGTTTCCAATAGATGGCGCTGCGCCATTTTGGTGATTTCTACTTCGCGCTATTAAGATACTTAACAGCATAAATGGGTCGTGTCGTGGGTATATTTTGTCTGAACATACATTTAGTATTTTAGACTGAAATGGATAGAGGGACACTTAAAAAGAATAATAGAAAGCAAAAACTTTACTTGGAATTTTTTGTCTGTCTGTCCGTCTGTCTGATTAATTTTAACACCGCGACTGTACTACGAGTACCTAATATATTCCCGCGGGACACGGGATAACCAAATGGCTGAAATTTTGAGTACTGGAGTTTAGGTTACTACAGTTTGGAACACAAAAAGATTTTTCATCTAAGCGAAACTCACGCGGGCGAAGCCGCGGGCAACAGCTAGTTGGGTATATTTAGAGAACACAGCCCATTAATATACACAAGAAAGATTGTGGGCCCAAGAATGCTTCCCTGAGGAACGCCATATTCAGTAGAGAGATATGAACTATACTGAGAGATATAACTATATAACATTCATCGATAGCTACACATTGACTACGTTCGGTGAGGTAGCTTGAGATTAATTCTAGTTTTTTTGTTGTTATTCCAAATGTACTTTGTTGTTTTTACTCTTCAAGCAAGTTAACGAGAACAGAGTTTATAAATATGCAGAGTTTTAAATTTTTTAACATGTATAAGTACGCAAACTTTTTTTCAGGTGGAAATCAGAAGTAGGATATAAGAGGTGATATGACTGTAATTTCTTGCGAATATAAACCGTCACGAGATAAGGTTTTTTGATTACCTTAAAAAAATGCACAAGTACCTACGAACCGTACCTACGTACCTTATGAACAAACTCACCGATTGTTTCGCATCCTTGAAAATTTTGTGACAAAAAGGGATTTATAGGCGCTAACATGTTATGTTGTGTTGTTGTCACAAAATTACTTAGGTGGACATTTCGGTCATATCCTATCCGTGTACCAAATAAATTTCTTACGTCCGTATACAAAATTCACTCAACAACAATTTTTACTTGTAAATAAAAAATAAAATTACTTAGTAAATATATTTTTTAATGTTTAACTGGAAGTTTGTTTGATAACATTATTGCACAAATCACATAATACAACACAAACATATTATTTCCATAACAGAAGAGATGGCAACGCCCGGATTTATCCCATGAAGAGATCTCATCCAGTCAACCATTGTCAAATTTGTTTCTGAAAAATTGCAAATACTGTTTGAATTCGTACTGTTGAACCGTAATTTAAATTAATGAGACTATTAAATAAAACAAATCATCTCATCGTCTATTTATTGGATGTTTCACGATCTCAATAAAATCCCTATTTATTCAGTCTGTTACCCTAAATTGGGGCATCATTGCGCTTGTCGACAGTAAAAACGAATGTTCGCATTTGTATCCTACCAGTACCGCCAGTCTGGTTCGTATCCGACTTAACGCTTCTATAGTGGTTACAAACTGCGATGATAGCTTGCACTAACTTACTTTATTTTCGTGGCAATTTTCGTAGGCCGGTTTTTTATACAAAATCAGTAACTATCACATCAATAATGAATTAAAACGTCACATTCATAAACTACATACACAAATTTCACAGTTTTTAATACAAAATAAGGGCGGAAAAGAATTAATCGATCAATCATAACCACATTTGCAAGTCTCATCAATGTCAATTTAATGTATCTGCCTTACTTTCTAACTAACAATCGATAATTCTTATAACCCTAAACACACAGGCGATACAGGTAAATTCATAATATTTTGGTACTTTTACGTGTTTTGGATTAGTTTATATTTCATTTTATTGTTTTCTTGATTATTTGACACTAATAACATTATCTTAATGTACAACAATCTATATGATGTATGATTATGTATTATCTTAATGTTTAACAAAATTTAAATTACGATGTTAGTACTAAATTGAGGACTAGATGGCAGCACTGTAAGTTTATTTTCATAAATCGCCGCGCGGCGTTCGACTATCTTCTTCCAACTGGCGATCGAACCAATAAGTCTGTCGCCATCTTGTTTCTGGGCTGCGCTCAACCAATTACAAGACAGAATCATTTCGCTCGCGCCGGTGTCCCAGTTAACCATATCGAATAATGTTGTTCGCTATCTTCATTTTACGGGACTCGCACTTTATACTGTTTTCGATATGGTAAACATTGAATTCTAATTAAAGTTAGCTCTAACCACGTTCGGGACGAGAAAAATTACCATTCTAAAAATGTTTGCCAATTATGGGGAAATGGGGAAATTACCCTAAGCGATTTTACGAGTACAATTCGATGTGTTTTACAGTTACAATTCGACGCCTTGGGCAGCAAGGCTCGAGTGGGGGGGAGTTGTGGAAAGAGGGGGGAGAGGGTCGGGGGAGGGGGGAAGGTGGGGATGAGGGGGAGTTGGGAAAATTAGGGGGAAGGTGGGGGTGAGAGGGGAGTTGGGAAAATTAGGGGGAAGGTGGGGCGTGAGGGGGAGTTGGAAAATGAGAGGGGGTGAGGGAGGAAGGTGGAAGTGAGGGGGGTAGTTGGGGGAGTGGGGGTTATGAGGGGGGAATTGGGGAAATGAGGGGCGATGGGGGCAAGGGGGGGGTGAGGGAGGGAGTTAAACTATATAGTGCCATTGTTGTTACATAATCAAAAGGATGAACAAGTAGAAGTGTAATTCATGTGATAATACCTAGAACAGTGCTAAGTGTTGTGTAGCTATTGTATATCGATTAAAATAAGATCCCGACTTGCACTTGGCGCTACGGTAAGGCAATTGCCATTACACCAACAATAATCTCAATAAAATCAAGTTTATATTCGTAGAGACGTAGTAGGTTTATTTCGATGATTCACATCACAATCACTCACAGAACATACAACCATTGTAATTTATCAGCTGTATTCTTCAAAATAAACACTTACTACCACAAAAACCATCAAAATGTGCGGAGCAAAATGTTCGGGTGTTGAAATGAGCCATTCGGTATTTCAAAACAGGTTACAATGTCATTGGATTCGCTATCCTTTTCTGTTATATTAAATTCCCATATAAGATTTTCTTCTATCTCGCAGGCTCTGTTGGTCTATCTACATCCTAAGTTTATGGTTGCGACTTGTCAAAAGGGCATACTGTCTCTATAGCCCATTGCCGTGTACGGCCTACCTACAAAGATGTTCTTGTATTTCTATTGATTATTTGCTTTCAGATACAGCGACTTCATTTTTACAAGTTGTGACCAAAAAATCTGTTGAGAACATCGTTTGGTAAAATTTAATTTCAATTACTGGCAACACTAGGAAAAATGTCACCTATTGTCACTCGAACAAAAATAAACAAAAAGATGTCATTTCTTTATTTTGTTTGTGTAAAATAAGATAAAATATAATAGTTATGTAATGTTATTGTTGTTAAATAATCAAAAGGACCAACAAACAGACATGAAAATCAAGCGAACATACTTATAACGGCTATAATGTTGTGGTGCAATAGTTATAACCGTTGTTGCTGTTATGATATGATCCTGACTTGCACTTATCGGAAAGGTAAAGTAATTGGCTGTTTCATTCGATTTTATAGATAATTTCGACGATTTATTTCAACAAGACTTCCAGTACAGTTGATCTAGTTTTAAGTTTTTATTTTATATATTTTGGTTAAAACGTTTATAAGAATGGGGTATCTATAACACAAGTTTTTTATTACTTAGCACAGTCGGTAATGTCACAAAACGCATATTATGAAACGCAGGTACATTCAAAAACATTGGAAAAATTTTTACTAGTGAAATTACGAGTACTCATGAATATGAGCAATTTTTTTGTATTAGATCGACTCTGATATTTAAAAAAAAACAGCTTTTCCGTAGGTACTATTTCACAAAACCTCCTTGTCCAAAATGTATGGAACAGTAGTTTGTTTTTTGAGATACCAGAGTCGGTCCCATCCCAAAAGTTTTTGAATTCACCCTTCACTTTGAAATAATCTCATGACCATCTTTGATTTACGCAAACGAAAAACCTTCTCGTAATTCATGGCGATAGGATATCGGGCCCTTTCGGTTTAACTTAATTCTTGGGACGACACTTCCTTATATATGGCGATAAAACGGATTTTACTCGAAGCTGAACTAAAGTAAGTAAATAAATCTTTTTATACCCTATAAAAATAAAACCCAAAGTCGTATGCTCTTAGGTATGTGTATAGTGAGTAAATAGATCCATTAAAATATTATTACATTAAAACATGATACAAATAAACGTATTATCTATCTATCTATCTATTACGTATCTAACTTGAAGCAAATGGTTTTTAACTGTGTAATTGCTAAACTTACAAAAACTTTTTCTACGATCAATAAAAATACAACTAAAGCCTGACCAGAAATATAAAAACCCTGAATTAGAGGCAGAACTTATGCGTTTTATATTGCAACATTATTACAAGCGGTAGCGGATTTAAAGGGTGGTAGCATGGGGGCACAACGATCCATATCATATTAAGATTTGAGTTGTCTAAATAACAAGATTTAGTAGTAATAGTTTCTTAGAAGTATATTTCCAAAAAAAATAATGCGCCACCATTAGTAATGTGCCGCTCTGAAAATTTTCAAAGAACAAGCGGAAACTTCCTTAAAAATATCTCGGAAATATTCTCGAGAAAGAAAAACGGTGCCCTTCCCATAAAGAAAATACTGGATCCGCCCTTTGTCTGTCTGTCTTTCTGTCTGTATGTTTGTACGCGCATCTCGCAAAAACTACTGAACCAAATTTAATGTGGTTTTATAGAAGGTAACTTAAAATCTGGCGTAGGTTTCATGTTGATATGCCGCTTAAAACCTGAGATACGCGCGGACGAAATCGCGGGCACAGGCACTAGTCTGTGCCCTTACTAACTTAACGTAAACATAACGTAAGTACTAACTTAATATTCTCCGTTTTCTTTAGCCCTATGTATGTATCTAGGGCGAAATTTTCAAAATTTCCTTTTCACAAGAAAATGTTAATAATAATCACAATTCCATTTTGCACTAATAAACTGTTACTTTATACACGTTGAAATATTGGGCTCAACATAAATCTCTGAGGCTTGTCATGGTCATATTTTATTGTCCTATCACCATTTCACCCAGATCCGTGGTAATCCCTGACCGGAATTAGACCTTACCCTGAAATTTGTTAGTGCTGTTATAAATGAATCGCGATCAATCAGCCCACGTTGTGATTTGTTAACTATTAAATGAATCATGGTAGGAGATTGGATTTTGAATAAATTGCCATGTCATTCGTAAAAATCTTCGAGCAACAAGGACTTCCGCGCGCGGAAGTAGTCCGTGTTAAAAAAAAATCAATAAAAGAAATAAAAACATAGTTGAGTTTGCTATAAAATGCAAAAAAATGATTAATTTAATTCTCCTCTAAAAATCGTGCTACTCGTGCAGATGATTGAACTAAATGTATTATATCCAAGTAAATTGCTATATCTTCATCATGACAGTGGCTGATTAGGTTATGTGTTTATAAACACATTAATATAAATAAATTTATTTTAGAAAACGACCTTTTATAACTAGTACGTATCAATTTCGGAGGACGCAGGGTACAGGATTTTGTCGGTGATTGATATCCCTGTTAGTTATCCCCAGTAATTCTCACATAATCTCGATTTATTATTTTTCCACCAAAATATATGTAAAAATTCGATGGAAACCTCGTTAAAAATAAACTGACTCTTTTAATAGGTATCTTTAGGATTTTTATCAGTTCAGAATAATTTTATAAAATTTTATTACATACCTATCTGAGTTAGAGTTTCCAAGAAACACAATATTTAGCTACACATTAGGTTCCAAAAAGCTTTATGAAACAAATACTTTCCAATTTTAAACAAGAGATACAACTGTAAACCATTTAGATACTATTGCGTAATTTTTTTTCTACAACTACGACCACTAAGAATAAACATTTTGCACATTGTTATACTATATCACTCAGATAAATTTATGTACGAGTATTACCATGCAGGTAAAGTAAAAATAGTGTAGGAATATATTCAGCTATCCTCAGCGTATGTATACGATGCCAATTATACGTAATTACATACAATGTTCCGAATAGACAGTGCAATCCCACTTAATTAGATTTGTGTCACCCCGCGCCACGCACCCGGACCACAGTTTAAATTTCCCACATCGCCCGCTCGTGATAGTTAATTTCTGATACAACTTATGCGATAACATATAGGTACACCTATTTATACCATTTAGTTATTTCCCCGAAGGCTTGGATATTTCGGAATATAAAATGATTCACATTAGCACAAATCTATATTTAATTGACACAAACATGCAATAAATAAGTTTTTTTTTACAAAAAAACAATCATTTTTGGTAGGTACAAGCTTATATTGTCGCCAAGGCTTGTACTTTATTTAAATGCGTGACAAAACATGACCCCAACCTTCCCCCTACTTTATCATAATGATACATTGTCATCAGAACTTAAGCCATGGATAAAATTTCAAATATGTAGAACAAGCGGAAGTGGCTCTAATTTGCAAGATTTGCCCCAAGCATCCACACAGCGTAAACGAGTATAAGTTACCGTTTTCGTGGAAATTTCCTTGCCGTATAACTAGGTACTACTTCCGTGTTTACTAGCTTTTGTGAGAACAGTGAAAGAAATAAATAAATTTATATTTATATTGAATATTGAATATTAAGTAATTCCATTTAGTTACATATCATTAGCAAATTACATACATAAATTTACCGGCGATTTACTAGAACGTTTTTGCAGTTTTGAAACCATCGTCATTTCTCTTGATAGACCTTCTGCTACGGAGCGAATTGTGACTTACAGTAGTAGCTAAACGAAGAAATTGATAATAATAAATCAAGTGATAACAGTGGGCATGGACAGGACACGTGAGCACCGATCATTCATCTTTGAACAGATGGAGAAAAATGATTCATTTTCTTATATTTATTAAGACAAAATATATGTAGACTTTACTTATCACTGTACTTATATAATTTGCTAGTGAAAATAAAACGTAAAGTAATAAAAATACGTATAGTATAGGTAATAAACCATAAACGTAAAGAAAAAGTAATAAGCAATATCTATATAAAACTCTTACTTTATAAATTACTAGCTTTTGCCCGCGGCTTCGCCCGCGTGAATTTCCCACGGGAACAGTGCTTTTTCCCGGGATAAAAAGTAGCCTATGTGCTATTCCAGGTCATTATCTACCTCTGTACCAAATTTCATCGAAATCCGTCCAGTAGATTTTGCGTGATTGAGTAACAAACATCCTCACAAACTCACAAATTCACAAACTCACATCCAAACTTTCGCATTTATAATATTAGTATGGATATTCGATGTTTGTTTAGTTATTTTTGTACCTATAGTACACCAACGAAAATACATATTTACTGCGTATCTGATGCATATGTAAGTAAATATGTAAATATGTAATTTCATGCAGGTATTTTATGGGATATGAAAGGAATTGAATGTTCGAACATAAAACATAAGTACCTCTGTTTTTTAATCGGCAATCTGTTACTTACCATTTTTACGAACAGTGAAAACTGGCGTATGCGTCACACGTATGTCTGTAAATACGCTTAAGAAAATTTCTAGTTGTAAACAACGCTTTGTTTTTGATGAAGAAAAAAACAATGCGTATGACTTTTGGTAAATGTTGTTTATTTGCGTAAACAGCTGCGCCCAGCTGTGTTGTGGCGCTCTTCATTCGTGGCCAGAAGTCGAATATTAAAAGTCTGCGCAATTTCGCAAGTGATAAACAGTCATCATAAATCTCTAGGGTCATAAAAAGTTATTTTCTTTTCTTGTGGTTTATAAAACAACAGTCCATAGACTTTCCAAGTAGGTACGTAATAACAAAACTGACCACGATGCAGCTTTAAAATACCAAAGAACTCTTCTTACTTCCTTCGAAGACTCTTTTCCGCAGTTAAGTCTCAAAAACGGGTTTTTTTTCTACGTAGTACCAAGGAAGTCAAGAATCAGTTCTTTCATGGTTAATAATTACCAAATAAAAAGCTTAAATCATAATGTATAACGATATATATTTTTTCTTTCTTTTAAATCCGGTAATAAATTCGCCGTTGGACTTGGCCTAAGGGACAAGCATCTCATCATGTATCAAATTTGAATCTGATTTAACTCATCAGACTTGCACAAGGAAGTTAAAAAGTTGAATTTGGTACGTGACAAACGAATGCCGGCAGCGAGCAGAGAAACTTTTCAAATTTTAATTTTAGATTAACATAGTCTGAAATATTTTGTAACGAACCTTATTTTGCCTATTATGTAGGATTCATATAATCGTAGCTATAAAAATATTGATGGATAATATCATGCATTTTATTAAGTATCTAGTTGTCATGCAGTGTCTACATATATACATAACCCTTCACCGATATTTAACATCAAAACCAGTAGGTATATCTTATTTTAATTTTTACTTTGGAGAAATATATAGCAAAATAAATAATACACATGTAACTAACTTTTATCTACTTAATTTCCTATTCCTCAATTTTTTTCCTACAAATTTCACTCCGGACATTGCCTTCCGGTAATGCTTTTTCTGAATCGGAAACAATTCTGAAAATATTTCCCCTGTAGTAACCTCATTCACTCCACTAAATTCCGCCACGGCGGCGGCGGCGGCACTGTGACTGTGAAGTACATGTATATGGATGGAGCTCTATGTCTACCATTAAGTATGAATTAATGTTTCTGTAGTGAAAGAGAAATGGGATACAGTTTTTAATTTAGCTTATTATTTTGATGCAATATTTACCTTTTCCAATCCCTCTTGATTTCAGTTTTTATTTGTAGTTTGCATTGACTCGGAGAAAAGTGCGATTCTCAAATTGTGTATTAAGTTTAAAGTTCTTTGATTATCATTGGTAATTCATTCTCAATTAACAATGCTCTATATCACAAAGAACTTTTTGAAAGTCTGCTAAGTACTTACCCAAATCCAGCCATTGAAGTCTCCGATGCAAAACAATGGCAACTTGGGCAATTAGCCGTCGCTAACTGAGCGTCATTCGATCTTAAAATTGTTTGTAGCCAAACTTTGGAGCCCTGTGAAAGCTAGTTTAAGCGATGAGGCTCGGTTAACTGCATTGTAGTCCAACAATGATTTCTTCTTATGTAAGACACAGGACCAAAAACCTTAAAACTCCGAAATTATAATTAATACTTAATAACAACAAAATAAATTACGTCTAGCTATAAAGTAGGTACCAAATTCATAGTTTTAATTTAACTTACTTAACATTGCTTTTAAGAGCAAAATTAATTTGTTTTGCAGTGAAAGGCAAGAAATACGCTAAAATTCGTAAACCCTTTTGACTGAATTTTAAAACTAATATTTCCAAAGATAGAGAATCTTATAAAATATTAAGACTGTTATGAACTACGTAATTCTAATCAATAAGATCAATAGTTATCTAATTTGGAAAAAATCTTGCTTGAGTTTTGTCCTGTGTCCCCTGGCCCCTAGGTCCGAGAGGTCACCGCACTAAAACTACAGTATTTCAACCGAGTGGCACCCAAGGGAGTGAGGATTTTATTGGCCGTAGAAAACTCAATTACCTACACCAAAAATATCAAGTCCATTATGTTTTTACACAACTGCCCGAAAGTATATTTGTACTTTAGTAGCTCTAAGTATAAAAGAGAAAGACGGATGTTAAAAAAGAACGTAATTTTTTTAACATCCAGCAGTCCAAATCAATTCCTAAGAATATGATATCCTCACCTCAACCCTAGTACCAATCAATATCAACACTAGTGCCAAACGTTATGTTATTTTATCGTTGATTTTTGTTTTTGTCGTCGTTGATGTTGATAGTGTTCAAAAAGTCACCCTGTAAATTTACAGGATGACTTTGAGCCTAAGTTGATACCTAACTAGTCCAGCATAGGCACATATTTATGTCGGTTCTATAATAAATAGCGTTTTTGGTAGTCACCTATTAATAAATTGAAAAAAATGTGTCACGGAATACAGGTAAAAACTACACCAATCTTGATAGCACATGCCTAGAAGATATCCCTTGTGCTTTCAAGTGTGTGTGTGTGTGGAGGATGAAAAGTGAAAGGTCATCTAAAATTTTTCGTTTTTAATAACAATCTATTAAAATCACTCGCAAACCATTAATTATAAAGTATAATAAATGTCGGAGCAGCAGTATTTAATAATAATCTAACTACCACGTCGGAGCAATAAAAATACGTGTCCCCACTGCCAAATAAAGACAATACGCCTCCCTAAGATTTACGACCTATATTTTGCAACAAAATACGATATTATTTTCAATCTAGAAATACTAGGAAAGAAGCATTGGGTTAGTTGTATTGTTAATTCTGCCGAGTATAATTCGTTATACGAGGTACATTTTTTTTTATCAATCGACTGGTCGTGTTAGGTCTGGGATTGATTGATAAACGCCAGGCTGCCGGCCGAATAAAACAGCGCCTCATTTATAATTTCTCTCCTATAGTAAATAATAACTAAAATGTATAAAATTTTACTTGGTATAAAATTGTACCAAAGGTTCAATTAATACTTCCTAAAAAAAATTAAATCAATTTGACACATGAAAAGGAAACCTTTTAAATATAGGAATCAAAGTCGCGTTTAATTTACATTTTGCAATGTATACCCAGCCTCTTATCTCGAAATTAATTGCTCAATTAATACCTGATGCAAATTAATGTGCCGTGCGCATGTCGGCTAACGAAGGCTTTGCCAAGGAAATATTAACGAAATATGTTTGGCATAATAAGGGTGGCCCATTTTGAATTATGAATCTGCATGATTTTTTATTTACATAAAACATTAAATAAGGCTATATATGAAAAGTTTAACACATTTTAAATGTTATTTTAAACTTCTTCTTATCGAGTGTGTTATTACTAACATCTACGCCTCTAGGCATCTGACATGACTCATATATATAGATATATTATGAATAAGGTAATATTAGGTACCTATTTACAAATGCGACAGCTTCGATTAATGTATGTATGTGTGTATGTTAGCAATCACGCCTCAACTACTACAGGGCTGAATTTGATAAAATTGGGTACACTCACACTGGTAGAGTTTGAATAGAAAGTAGTGTAATTTTTATCTAGAAATTTCCGCACGTGTGTGTGTGCCCTCGGGGCGGAGCATAATATCGTTTAAACGAAGTGTAAAAAAATAAGTCAATTACATAATAAATTCTTCAAATCCTTCAATCTGTCCGGGTCCGGGGCTGTCACAGGGCTCCGTACTCCGATCCGGTCCCATTTCCACAGAGATACAAAATTATTGAAAATTGTAATTTTATGCATTGTCTTACCTACATAAATTTGTTCAAGAAAGGTAAATAAATTACCAAAATAACATCAAATTCCAAACAAATCATACCACATATTTACCTACGAAATGGGAACAACTATTTTGAAATAAAATACTATTAAGTCCGAAGCTAAAATATCATTGTTCCTTGAATTATGTTAAAAAGCTTTTTTTAAATTTTTGTTATATCTGTATTACCATTGAGCTCAGATATTTTCTTATAACATCTATATGTTACCTAGTAGTTTATACAAACATCACAAAAAAGACTGACCGAAATACAGTTGACATAAACAAATCCTTCACCCTTTTCCAGAATAAAGATCAAAGTCACGAAGAAAATATCTGAGCTCAATGGTAATACATTGCGGATAACAAGAGATGTAAAAATACCCACAATAATACACAAAATGAAATGAGAGGCGTATCTACTGTCAAGAAAATCTATCACACTAACTTATTTTCTGAATCCTTTTAAAAGCGACATCTTTTTCATCATAAAATGTACGTGAGAATCTCTAAAATATTTCCGATACAAATTGAAAAACACGTGCAAAATTATTTTTAAATATTAGCCATTAAATATTGGGTAACAGGTATATTGGGTTGACAATAAGAACAGTAGTATAAGTATACCTACTTTTCTTTTTGTCAAAATTTATCTCATGTCGATATATCAAAATGCAAAATAATCCATTATCTCAATATACCTTCGAGCAATGTGGCGTACAGCGGAGCGTCATGTTCCCCGCTACCCGCATTGAGCTGTGACTCATTATATTCAGATACGTCTCGGTGTGCGGACGGTTGCCCGAGTGCACAGGCTGTTATCATTCTCAGTGACTATCTAGTCGCTCTGTACCAACTTATACCAATAGTCAGGATACGGTGGAGCCCCAGTTAACTGACCCGGTTAAGCCCCGGGTCAGGTTGTGCTGTGGGGCACATAACGTGCGGGGCGGGGCACGTTACTATGCCGTATAATATTAGTGCCAACGGCACATTTGGCGACGAGATAAACGTGAGTACATTAATTAATCTTTAGTAAAAAAAAAACAAAGAAAGTGGGTGGAATATTCAATTTCATTTTATAATCCTATCACTGGGCTTCCGCCCGCGTTAGATTCTTATTCGAGGGTAGAATCTTAAGAAAATATATCGTAAAGAATAATCAGCCATCTCGATAATCAATAATTTAGTGAAAAGGGTACAAAATGACCTTATTGGCTTTGGTACCATGAATGGCTCAAGGGATCTTGGCACCAACATAACAACAATACTTTTTATTTAAATATTAATTTCAATATTTTCCTGCATCTATAGTTTGGCCATAGTGGCCGTGATGATATACATATATGAAAAAGTTAATAAGTAGGTACTAAACAATAAACGACAAATACAGATTTCACGTAACATTTAATGGCTCTGATTGTGATGAGCGGCACCTAACTGTTTATGAATAGCTTTTCGCTTAATACAATGAGTATTATTCTGTTAACAATGCACTTTCTGTACATAATTTGAAATATTTGCTCATTCATTTATTCACTGTTTACAATTTATCATTATACAATGTTACATAAACCAGTAATATGAATGCATACTTAGTTTTCTTAGGTTAAAACCTCAGTTTAAAACGTAACTACAGTGATACAATGATATCATGAGGTCGGCTGGACTGGCACTACCGGCAGGTCACAAGACAGAATATTTATAATTGATTATTTTGCTAAAGCGAAGTATATATAGCAATTACCTACTTTTAATTTAACGATTTAACATAAGAAACAAAAATTTAAAGCTTGTGTAGTGTCACTGTGAAAGATACACGAATTTTTGTTTTCTAAAGTTTTTATACCTTTGGTATTAAATCAATTATTATTTTACAGTCTACCCTGTAAAACAAAATGGTATTTCATTGAAAGCGAATTAATTGAACTCATTGGTGAAAACACAAATTAAGTTTATTACAAAGGATTTAAGTATGATTGTTCGGTCCTGACAAATACAGTAACTGGGCTATGCCCAACGATTTTGATATTAATTGATGCTATAATAACTACTTTAACGAAGGTACACTCGGTTGCCTTTATATGTTTACATTAATTTACTTCACTAATCACAATGGTACCCCAAGAAGCAAGTTTACGTGCATGGACAAAGTACATTAATTGTTCTTTAATGCACTATATACCATACATAAATGCTGTTCTTAAAAACTATTCATAGTTTAGTTTATTAAAATTTCCAATTGTAATGATGTGTAAGGAGATATTATTTTCCATTGATCATTGACGAGTTAGCAATGAATCAGTTAATTGTAATGACAACACAATATTTATTTGAAAATAGAGAAAAGCAGTTAAAATATCTAAATACATGGTGTCACCTAAATGTTATTTTTACTATTTTATACTCCTACTTAATATCCAACAGTATTTTAGTACCTTTGTTTATGAGTCCATAATTATGGATTGATAAGTCAGCATTAAATCGACCTCGGCAACTTTATTGCCTGAAGTCATCATTAAATTGCTAAAGTTACCTTTGTGAACCAAAGTATAAATTCAGATGAATCGATATTATGGATCGTTTAACCAGCATTAAATTGCTAAAGTTACCCAAAATAAAACGAACAAATAATGAATATTGATGTGCACTTTGTGCTACAAATAAAAATATTATGAATTGTTAAGCTAGCATTAAATTACACGGAATCTGCAGTTAAAATGCTCATAGTCAGCATTAAATTGCTAAAACTACCCAATATAAAACGAATAAAGAATAAAAATTGATGTGCACTTTGTGCTACGAATAAATGTTATTCCAATTAGGTATTTAAGTTTATATCTAATTGAGAATAACCAATATGTGTTTCGTTTGAAATAAAATATGTGTAAGGACAATGATGACCTCTGTATGTGGTCCCGGGATAAATTCTCGGTCAGGTCAAATAATCTTTGTGAATCGGCCTGGGTCTAGTAGTGTGCCATCCTACACACAAGCGACTGTTAACAGCAATAATCCACAAAGGTGGATAAGTAATCAATGTGTAAGGACAATAACGACAACCTCCTTGTGTGGTCCCGGGTTAATTTCTCGGTCAGGTCAAATGTTTTGTTTAAATAGGCCTGGGTCTAGTGGTGTGCTATCCTACACAAAAGAGTTCCACTGTTAACAGCTATTCCGTATATGGGTGACTGTAACGGATAAAGTAACGACTGTTATTAATTTAACAGCTATTCCACATAGGTGGTCAAAGAAATGATTGTGGTCCAGCAGCTATAAAAGTATTGGAGACGTCCAGTCTTAGCAAATCCATATTGTTGGGTTGTAATTAAATATAATGTATATTGGAAAAATGTATAATGCAGATCATTAAAAAATATATATATTCTGAACCTGCTACTGACAGGTTACAAAAAACTTATTGCCAAATTAAGTTTAAAAATACAGAATAGTCACTCCTAAGCTAATGCATAAACAAATATGTATTTTATTAAACTAATGTAGGTACATTACATACAATTTAATAAAATGATTATTTTAATATAGTATTAATTGAAATTGACACTGTACTGGAAACATTAACATAAAACTAAAGTAGGTATGGATAAATTTAATGTCGTCCTGACAAGATGTTGCCTTGCGGTAAGGTGCCCAGAAGACTGGCAGAATTGCCAAGTTGAATGGCAATACTGATCCTTTGATCAGTACCTACATAACATTAAGTTAAAAAAAAAACATTATCCTTGTTATTTAGATTTTAAATTAGTTGCTGCTTTAACAGATTTAACTAATAAGCAACTCATGCTTTATTAACAGCAAATCCTTATTTGTGTGTGTTTTATAGAGAAGGTCTATATACTGTTCCGGCTAAGTTTAGATCCAGAATTTACGCCAAGCAATGGTATCGTGTCTACTTCATGACCAAAATAATTAACAATATTTCTGGCATTTCTTCCAAGTTTTGACACACTATAACAGTTGTCGTTGTTCATCTTTCAACTGTAGTAAGTAATTATTATAAAATACAATTTCTACAAACATTGAACTGGGTTGATCAAATTAAAAAATAATAAAAATATGATCAAAATACAAGTAAATAAATGCAATATACCGACATGTGGTTGTTAAAATTTTTCAAATTCGGCAAGTATCTACCTCTAACAATGATGTTGCTATGAAGGAATGAATTTTTAGTATGATTAAACGAAAAGTTAAAAAAAAAAAAGAAAAAGAAAAAAGGATAAGTGGCCGATGTTGGGAAAGTGGACATGTTGATTATGATGAGATTAAAATCTGTGAAACTAAGTGACTTTCGGTAAAGGAAATGGCGCAGAATATTTTAATGATCCCAATTTGCGAGATGAGAATCGAAATTTATTGATGCAGATATTTATATGATTCCTATGAGATTGTTCGCATTCTTTTGACCATGCACATAATGTAAATAATATCTTTTAAATTTATTGATGCAGATATTTATATGATTCCTATGAGATTGTTCGCGTTCTTTTAAACATGCAAATGATTATAAAGTAATCTATACATATAATAAAACAGTAAAAATATTTTGTCTGTACATTTAGTATTTTTGACTGAAATGGATAGAGGGACACTTAAAAAGAATAATAGAAAGCAAAAAACATTTTTTGGAATTTCTTGTCTGTCTGTCTGTCTGTCTGTCTGTCTGTCTGTCTGTATGTATGTACGCGTTTCACGCAATAACTACTGGACGGATTTGAATGAAACTTTTTTTGTTGTATAGCTATTAAGCCTGGGCAACATATAGGCTATAATTTATTTTGAAAACTGGAACACCTGATGAAGAACCATAGCAGAACAGCTAAACTATAAGAAATATGGAAATGGTGCCTTAACAAAAGTCGTTCAACCTGATGAGCATTTTCTGATGACGTGTATAAATTGAAGATCTGGAACATCTGATGAAGAACTGCAAGAGACCAGCTATACTATAACATATATGGAAATGGTGCCTTATTAAAAGTCGTTCAACCTGATGAGCATTTTCTGCTGACGTATAAAAATTGAAGATCTGGAACATCTGATGAAAAGCTCCAAGAGAGATTTTTCATCTAAGCGAAACTCACGCGGGCGAAGCCGCGGGCGACGGCTAGTATAATATATAATAGTAATATAGAAAAAACATACCAAAATAAAAATTAGAAATCATGTTATGTCAGAATGACATAATAGCGACCAATACTGTAATGAGTTTCTTTCGGCGTTTCTTCTCAGCAGTGGTCGTTTGCAGCTTTAAGAATTGCGATGGTATATAATTTGAAATTATTGAAAACCTTTATCTGTATTAAAATCATCAAAAGAAAGGAGAGATGTGGCGTACAGCGGAGCGTCATGTTCCCCGCTACCCGCATTGAGCTGTGACTCATTATATTCAGATACGTCTCGGTGTGCGGACGGTTGCCCGAGTGCACAGGCTGTTATCATTCTCAGTGACTATCTAGTCGCTCTGTACCAACTTATACCAATAGTCAGGATACGGTGGAGCCCCAGTTAACTGACCCGGTTAAGCCCCGGGTCAGGTTGTGCTGTGGGGCACATAACGTGCGGGGCGGGGCACGTTACTATGCCGTATAATATTAGTGCCAACGGCACAAGCAACAAGGACTTCCGCGCGCGGCCCGGAAGGGAGGCGCCATAGATGTCTTTCCCCTCTGGCAAAGCTTAGGCCCAGGTGGACTTGAGCGTTTATAAAAACTGTTTGCATTCGGACTTTTCGCTAGACAGAATCCATCAGTCAGTGTGAATGACACATAGGCCGTAATACAAAAAATTCCGAATTGTTCAATTTTGTGCTGCAAAAAGAGGTCTGGGACATCTATTTTACAGAAAGATGGTGTTACATTTCTCTAGTAAGTAAATTCTTATCATATGATTATAAATTAAACAAAAATTCATACATTTTATTATAATGTCATTGTTGGATTTGTTTACCAACATCAGTCCAGTCGCCTATAGAAACACGGATTTGTCGAGTGATAATTCCGTCCAACATCTAGATTTAGTGATGTTACTTTGCTTACATTGTGTGTTGTAGTCCTGTATCGATAAATTGCGATAGATGTAGTTTTAAATTGTTGTATGTTGTAACGTGTATTTTCTTATTTTTTTACAGCTTTCCTAAAAATAGGTACCTACTTAGAGATGTGTGTATGGAAAAACTAGTGCAACAACTAGCAAACCTGGGATGCCAAAAAGACAAGTCCCGTTTGTTTAGCTCATTATAAGGCATCTAATTTCCACGAATGGTGTTAGTCAGCTCGGATGAACAAGACTAAATTGAACAAGAGAAAATTATTAGAAATAGTTAAGTTATATTTAGATAATTTAAATTTTATAAGTATTCCTTTCTTGTCTTTGTGGTACTTAACTAATAAACGTGATAACTTTGCAACTGTGATTTTATTTATTACTAGCTTTCGCCCGCGGCTTTGACCGCGTGGATTTCCCACGGGAACAGTGCTTTTTCCCGGGATGAAAGGTACCCTTATGTACCCGTATGTCCTGTTAATGTGTGTTCTGTCTTATATTCGTACACAAAAATCTGACGGGTGGTGACAGATTTGTCAATGTATTGTTTTATTTTTCATATGTGGTGTCGTAATTTGTCGTAATTACAGATTTTCATTATGTATGTGTGTACCGAACAGCGCTTGCGTGAATTTCCCTCCCCCCGCAAAAAATGCCAGAAAGATTTGAATTTAAAGATGTCGCTATGGCTTCTCCCTCCGTAAGGAGTCCGTGTTGCTCTATGCAATATACATACAGTGGTTACAATAAGAATACCAAAAGTAATTCTTAGGTTGAGTGAGAATGGGTCGTCTTTGTGCCATTTAGTGTCAGCAATTGTATTTGTGTACCCATTGTGGATAAGTAAAACGCCGCCATGTCGAACAACCTTTGTGAGAATCCATTTCCATCGCTAATCTCAGGGCCATAGGATTACAATAAATTTCATCGCCTCAGTTGGCGCAAAAGGCATAGTTCCACTATCAAATTCTAACTAATCTAAGATTAAAATTGAAAATCATTTGCAAATTATTATGAAATCTACTTCGAGATATTATTGTTGTATTTCGATGGAAATCTATGATTATGCTTTATAGAAATTGTTGACCATTGAGGAATAAAATTAATCATAGATCTCTGCGAAAGTCAATATTGTCCTGCATAGTTGTTACATGTTTATATAATAACTTTATGGTTTAGGTACAAGTGTATAGGGGCAAATACTATATTACATACATATATACATAGAATCACGTCTTTATCCCTTACGGGGTAAACAGAGCCAAGAGTCGTGAGACTCGAAGGCCACGCTTAGCTAAATAGTGGGCTCTCTGATGGAATGGAGATTCAGGTATAGTGACAGGTTGCTAGCCCTAATACTATATTAACAGATTTTATATAGTATTTGATAGGGGGTACAAACATAGAGTTATTTATGGTACTACTTAGAAACTCCATGATAGGAACACAATATAATATATACCTTAGATTAAGAAAAATACTACGATAAAAACAATTAAACTAATATCTAATGATCGACAAATCTTGGAGACTTAATTTATTAGTCCATCCGTTTTAATTTCTTTTCATTATCGTAATATATGATTTGGTTATCTATGATTTCTATGATAAAATCATGGAAGTAATAAGTACTTTGTACAACAGTACTTATTACTTCCATTGATAAAATATATCTGAACTTAAAAAGAATATATCTGACACTTGCTTGCTCTTGCGTGATGTCAATGAAGGACAGGAATAGGGGCTGTTTACTTTGTTATAAAGAATTTATTTTGGATTTCTTTATATTATTTACCAATTAGTTTTAATAAAAAGACATTTCCCTGATGGATCTAGAGAGCGCTGTTGAGTTAACCTTAACATGGCAAGATATCTCTGGGGTATTAGTCAATTGATCAATGATCCTTCAGCACAATTGGCCCACGTATTTCATCGAGAAATATTAATATCACAAGAAGTTGAAGACTGTACTATTTCAACTCACGAAAACGAAACCTCACTTGAAGCCAAAATATTTCCGAGCAACGAGACAGATAATCCGGAAACAGAAAACTGTTCATGCTGCCCTTGCCGCAGGAATGGTGACGACAGACCTCGCCCGGAGCATCTATCAGAAAACATTCAGGTAGGAAGTAGTTTCAAGAAGCAGAGGCACGTTTCAATTCAATGTTTTAGGAATTTACACAAAAAGACTAGTAGAGCTACCAGCGCTCAACAAGTTAGTCAATTAGATACATGTACAATCACTCCACATGACACTAACATTGTCAAAATTAATAAAGAGACGAATACTGATCTTTCAGTAGTGTGTCGACAGCATCGAAAAGTATTTCGTGTTCTCAAACACTGGTCTGCTGAGGATGACTTTCAAAATAAAAAGACGCCTACAATATGTGGTCGTGTTAAACATAGATTTCAGGAAATTTTGAAGTCATTCAGTTTAGAGAAAATTCAAAATGTGCCTGAATATAATGTTAACGACAAGGTGTTTAACAAGGTATATAGGAGTATTAGCTTTGATAAATTAAACTCTGATAAAAGAAAAAAGAAGGTGAAGATAAAGAAGAAAAATCAAAAACATGATTCTGATATCCAACCAAACCAAGATTCTAATCCAAAATGAGCTTCTGAATCGCACGTGTTAGAAAAAGGCCAGTGTATATATGTATAATTATATAATATATATTTTTTTACTTTAATAAGTAACTATAAGTTTATGAATATATTTGTACTTTACTTTTTTCTAACAATTCAAAATGTAGGTAGTGAAGGGAGAATAAAGAAACAATAAGTTTAACCAGAACCGGATGTTTATTTTTATACTTGAACTTTAGTTACCTTTAATTTCAAAGCTACAGACTACTAGGATTTCGGACCGACCACTGCTGAGAAGAAATCCCGAAAGAAACTCATTTGAACAGTATTGGTCCCTATCGAGCCAAAGGGGTCTTTTGTATATTTTCACATATTCTTTTTCACTATGGTATCAGTATGTTCTATAATAAATACACCAATTATGTACCGTCAAAAACAATATAACAAACATATGTTTGTGATCAAGTGACTACTATAAAACACTTATTTGAAAGTCACTTTATACATTTTCTTACACTTAATCAGAGTATGATTTACTTTAGTCATATTAACTATTAAGATTTATATATAACGTAGTAACAATTACATATTATTTCGTAATATTTTATCAATAAGAAAGATTTATATGTTTGTAAGGAATAACCTCAAAATTACTGAACATATCTCAAAAATACTTTTACCATGAGAAATCTACATTATCTCTGAATAACGTTCGCTATGTTTATTACTAGAAAATCCCGTGAGAAACCGGGATGGGCTGTCAGTATTTCATAAAATTCCACAAAACAAAAATTATCAAAATACACAGAAATATTCGTATGACAAAACAACAGCATAACGGTATAAATTTAAAACAATAAATTTTGTACTTAACTTAAGATAGGTCCGCTCCAGTCGATCACTCAGCACAGAATGTGCTCCGCTTTGAGCGTCGGGTAGTTTTATTCGAACATACCTACCATCCCTACCAATCGCAACCAACACGTGTTGTTTTCGATGGTGCATGATACAACATTATTTCTTTAAAAATAATCTTTTAATCCATTACAAGTTATTGTATAATTAAATTGTATTATTTACAATACTAGTATAGGTTTCTATTTGTGATTACGTTGTAATTAAACGTTACATAAAATCACCTTTTAATTAGACATTTACATGATCATGATGATAACTACTTATGATAAGATATCATGATTTATTCAACAAATAGAACGTCTGTAAACGTTACACGATATTTAAAGTAGTTGTAACTGTTTATTTTATCAGTTAAATACAACGTGTCATTTATAATGATAATTCCCAGGGAATTATCAATAGAAGTACTTCATGAACTGTTGGGACGGGTACCTTTTAAAACATATTTTAGTTTTGTTTTGTTTCATCAATATAATTTATTTATTTACTTTATTTAGCTAAACGTGGCCTTCGAGTCTCACGACTCGAGGCTCTGTCTACTCCACGAGGGATAAAGAGGTGATTATGTATCTGTACATAATTTCGGTTTAATTTAATACTTAGTAGTTAAATTTTGTGGCCTGTGGTGTGGCCCTAGAATAGCACCAACCCATCTCTTCCCGTGGGTGTCGTAAGAGGCGACTAAGGGATTTAAAACACCGGAGGATGGGCAGCAGCATCTTTCCGCATACTATGCCATCACACTGCGATCGCCAACCCGCCTGCCAAGCGTGGCGATTACGGCAAAACCCCCCATGGATAAAATCCTTGGGGGAGGCCTTTGTCCAGCAGTGGACGTCTTTGGGCTGAGAGAGAGAGAGAGAGAGAGTTAAATTTTAAGATAACTGTTTGTTTTTGTTTTTAACTCATATTTTAGGAAATATGATTACATTAACTACTATATTATAACACACGCATCGTGGCTAAGTTATTTTTTTTCCCTTAACAGGATTACGGTAAGTACTCGTTATGCATCTCACCTATGATTATATGTTATAGCTTTAAAAACGAGAATAACGGAGCGCCTCCTGTAATTGGATTTGCCCGCCTTGCATGACAAATGCCATGAGCGTCCTACCTAAGTGACTTTTACGCTTAACAGACCATTCGTTAATTATATTACGTACATACAGGCGACTCGTTGGAATAATAACGCAAATTATAATTTCTATGTATATTTTTTATGTTGGCTTGATTGAAGTTAAAACAGGACTTTGATCGCTCCTACTTCTAGAATCTTCGATACAATCATAGTCTATTGGGAATTCAGAACAATTCAATAACTCTGTGGAAAATTCAGATCTGAGTAGGTTGTTGTTGAGATGTGGACGGATTTGCTCAACTTTTAGTTGTTTGTTTAAAAATCAATTGTATCGAATAATTATATCGTTTTTTTGTGTTATTCATGTCATATCTTATTGTTTCTAATTCCTATTATGTACCTACTTTGATTCTGATTAATTAAAGGAACCTATAAATGTTTTGTCTTTTCACAAAAGTATTCTCGTACTCGTCTTCGTTCTCAAAGTACAATTTATTAGACTTTTGACAAATGTCACCTCGAAAACTTTGAATTGATGATAATGCAAAAACAACTCACTTGACATTTCAAATTTATTTAAAACAACAAAGGATCACTTTTGTTATATAGTAACAATTAAGCCACTTTTTAAGCGAAGTTTCTATATTTTCCTTACTTACAGTTCCCATAGGTTCGCCCGTCGTCGTCGTCAGGTGGTTCGAAAAAAGTTCGGATACTTTTAACACTATAAAGTGTAGGTAATTTATGATAGTACTAGTACAGTAGATACTTAGTAAAGCAAATTTGACATTTTTTGAAGGCCCGAATACTTACTTTTTTACGTGAGATAGGTAAAGACATTTCAACTAAAGGAAAGTTGAAAACTTTGCTCATTTTCTTTTTAACGGCTAAGCAAGAACAATATTTATTTAAAATAAAAATATGCAAAGGAATACCGCTAAAAATGTTACCTTAAAATTTTATGAGTAGGTAACGGAACATTTGGTCGAGAACATCGAATGAAATAACAATTGCTTAGCTCATATTATTACAACAGAAAGAGTTCGGTGCCACGCTCTTTTGGGAACTTTGAGATTAAAAATACTTAGACATTAAGTAATCCCAGGTTTACTCTCCCCTTATACCAAACTATAGCCGCGCCCCGGGGATTTCTCGTAGAAATTTCGAGGTCAAAAGTACCCTATGTGCTATTCCCGATATATTTCTACTCGTGTGCCAAATTCTATCAAAATCCGTGCAATATATTTTGCTTGATTGAGTAACAAACATCCAAATTTTGGCATTTATAGGTATTTTTCATAAAAAATAGAAAACAAACATCCATATCTCAACGGGTTTATATAATAAGTAAAATTAGCTATTCGTGAGGTCCGCAATCCCTCCAAATAGATACAATTTGGTAAAATTCGGGAACAAGTGATACAGGCCGTTCTTCCGGTCCACTGGCTGATCAGGAGATCATCAATCATTGTGAGGTCCCGAAGGATCGCTCCTTCCAGAGCTCGAGTTCATTACACTACGTGGTATACACAGATGTGAATCTATGCAACTTATTAACTGTTCTTTACTAAATACAACTAGGTATACGTATTTAGAATTTTTTGCAGGCAATACTATTTTCTAGAAGCTTAAATATTGGATTCCGTCTTTCAATTAAAATGAAAGCGTGCACCCCAGTTTTAGTTATGACGAGAAACTACTGGAAATGTGAATAATTGTATGATGACTACGGTACTTATATGAAAAAACTGTGATGAAGAGTACAATAATTCGCTTTTTAGATGAGTAGGTACTTAAAAAAGGAGGGTTATGTTAACAGGGTTCATGTATGATTTTATGTGACTTTATTCCTTCATACCTAATTCCAACGCATTTACATATATAAAATGTGTGTGGCACATGGCACCCTTAGAATCCTTAAGTTATCCCGGATAAAATAGACTATGTATTTAAAACCATATGTAGTAGTATTTTCTTTATTATTAAATAAATAACTTGGATTTGAACCTGGATTTCGATTTTTTCCTGTGTATGCAAGCGCTAATAAAATATTGCTAGAAACCGAAAAATAATCGAATGCACTATCGAAACACCAAAATATAAACAAATGTATACCTGCCACGACGCCGTTTGTAAAACGCGGAATCATACAGTAGACCTGCGACATATCTATTGTATTCCTAGAAAGTAGAAACCCTTACCTTACAAAGACAAATAAAATATCTCATAAAATAAAAGCTACATGTGCGAATTGGAATCTCTCACGGAATATGGTTCCGTAGTTTGTTCCGAAGTACCTACAGATCTTATAGATTCTTCTAGATTCTTGATCTTCTGTACACTAGGTACCGGTAGGTATTTAGGTATAAGTACGAGTGTTTTAAGGTTTGATAAGTGAGTTAAATTGATGATTTCAATAAAGAGTAGGTTTTAATAAAAATTAACATTTTAAAAGCTATTATTTTTAATTTCAAATTAAAATTCCAATAATTTAAAAAAGAATTCCTTTACTATTCCAACCTGACATACACTTACTGTGTCTTAGCCTTGTTGACTACAGAGCCCTTAACGTGCCTTCTTACTTCTTTTACTGTATTTATTTTACGCTCAATTACATGCCAAAATGTTGACAATACGAGTCTCTATAGTAATAAAAGGAACTCGTAAAGGTAATGGCTTTGCTTACTGTCGTATATATAGGGGAGTTTAAAACATTTTTACAAATGTTAATGGTAATAATGGTAATTTTGGAAAAGGCACCCGCAAAATACTCGTACAGTAGAACTTAGAAGTAAACATATTCTTTGTTTAAAAATTGTGGGAGACTCTGGTGAAATAGTTGTCTTATATTCGTAAGTATAGTGTTTAAGATTTATCATCAATTCCTACTCGGACTATAGCCGCTCTGCGTGCCTCGTACAGGGATTGATTCCTTTCGACCCTTGCTTAACAATCTACTTATATTTATATGCTGCAAATAAATTCGAAATCGAATGAAAAATTACATGATTGCCAACTTATTTTCCAAAAAATCCTATCCGTAAACAAATGAAAATTCCTACTATATGTGTTCAAACTTCATCTTGTCTTTTAATAGATTGATATATACAAAGATATACGAGATAAATCCCGGGTAAATAAATTAATCAAGTAGACAAGTTTTGGTCTCATCAAGAGCCGAATTCCAGAAAGCTACAATTTAGTAATTTACACGGTCTCGTCTCACATATGCACAACAGTGTAGGCCTACTTGACAATGATTGACTGAGATAAAGAGGAGATGCTAACGTGGGGATTCTCGTTTGAAATTGCTAGATTAAGCTGTTAGCTGTTAGTATGAAGACATATTCAAGGACTGAGATTGCCATTTTACTAAACTTATGTAAAACCCTTCAATCAAGAGGACTAATAAATATGTATTTTTTCAAACCATTGCAATACAGTATATTCTGAGGAGTCAGAACGACTACTCTTAATTGACAATTACGCCGACGTAGATAAAACTGAAAAAAGGAATTGTTTTCCGAATTTGTTTATAAACAAAGATCTCAGAGTGGAGTGGAGTACATTTTCGTAGCGAATAGCTACAAAAATATATTCTCTACAGCTGTAAATTATAATAACAACTAAAAGCCAGGCAGCAGAACAATAAGAGTAACCTAGCATCACTAAAAGGGTTTTCAGCAATAGGCACGTATTTTACAATTGTAATATTACTTAACAAAAGAACCTGCTAAGTAAACATTATGGTTATATAATGAGGAGAGTTAAGCGTTCGTAGTAAAATCATAAATACAGGTAAAACGTATTCAACGAAAGATTAAAATAATGTTAAAGGAAAATTTAGTTTAAAGCACGGTAACTGTTTGTTGTTCCTTTATAAAATAAAATGAAGCGAAATCAGTTTAGTTGTAGCAAATTTAGACAGAAATTTTGAAGACAATGCCTTTCTAAATTCGTAAGGAGAATATATTTTCTGTCTACATAGGCACTGTCTAAAATATTACCTAAGTAGGCCCGTAGGCCTTAAGACTTAACTTAAGCAACGCTAACTTTAGATAGTTTTAATATGTTTAAGCAAACTATTGTCCATACCCACAGCACTAACTCCCTCAAAGTCGCTGATACACCCACATATAATAATTCGGCATGAGCCCGCGGCGACGGCCACGTGACCCGACTCCCGCCTTCGGAGGGCTCACAATTTGATTACGAGAACAGGGAGACTGCACACGACCGACTGTCATAACTGACATATTCCGCGTGCTTTAGGCTCAGCTTTGCTTTTATATATTCATATTCATTTATTCACATCAATTTGTAAACGTACATGCACATCTTAAATCTACATATTTACAAATTTACCTTTGCAGGCGTTGTGAATATAGGGTACAGGAAAATCTACAACTTTTTTCAATAAATATAGTTCACAAAACAGTATTAAATAATTTAAATCATATTCCATGTCAATCCTAAAATGTAAATTATCTGTAATAAATTAATAATTATAGCAAAAAATAAAATAAAAAAACAAATATATGGGAATAGTTACAACGTCATTTAGTAAATTATTAATATCACAGTTTGTCAGTCCAATAGTCGTTTAGATTATAATAACTTTTAGCAATCATTAATTTTTTTAATTCATTGTCAAATTGTTTACCTTGAAGGGTTTTAATTGAATTTGGCAAATGGTTGTAGGCTTTTATTGCCATGTAATATGGACTACTTTTGTACAATGCGAGATGTGGGGTAGGTACCACCAAATCATTACCGCGGCGTGAGACGTAACGGCTAGGTTTGTCAGCATTTTTTTCAAAAAAGCGCGGGTGCTTCCGTACGAAGCGGCACAATTCATAAATATACATGCTAGTTACCGTAAGAATATTAAGTTTTTTAAGCAGTTCGCGGCATGTTTCTCTCGGCTTAGTGAAAGTTATTATTCTTACGCAACGTTTCTGCATCACAAATACCGCCTGGACTTCGGCTGAGTTTCCCCAAAAGATCAACCCGTATCTTATCCAGGCAGCGGCATGACTGTGGTAAGTAGTGAGGGCGCATTCCATATTCGTACTTTTTCTAATTTGTCGTAATGCGTAGGAGAATTTACTTAACTTGCTAACAACTGATTCTACATGGTTTTTCCAGGTTAACGTTGAGTCCATTTTGATACCCAGGATTGAAAATGTATCTACCATTTCAATATTTTTTATTATCATGAGATATATTTAAAGGTATTTCATTTCTTTGGTATGGCCGAAGATGCATTATTTTAGTTTTTTCGAAGTTCAGCTCCAGTCCTATATTGTCACAATAATTTGTTATCTTTCGGAGGGCCTCAGAGAGAATATTTTTAATTCATTTGAGCTGTCGTAATCGCAAGATATAACGAGTGTCGCATCATCCGCGAATAGGACAATTTTATGCGGCTCGACTACAGTGGGCAAGTTATTGATATATACAAGGAATAGTAAGCAACCCAACACGCTGCCCTGTGGGATGGACCCTTGTACCAAGCTACTAGATGACCGATACTGTAATATTTCTCTACTGGCTTCGGAATAGTGAGGTATTTGTACGGCTTGTTGTCTATCTGCTAAGTAAGAAGACAGCCACAGTTTCGCTGGCCCGCGTATTCCTAGAGCGTCTAACTGCGTCAGCAAGATGTTATGCTTTACTCGATCATATGCCTTAGACATATCCATGAACACTGTTATTACACATTTATTTTCGTTTAGAGAGTCATATATCTCCTTGCAACAGTCGAATACAGCCGATATTGTCGAGTGGTTTTGCCTAAAGCCATGTTGATTTTTATGTATTACATGAAACTTTTCCATGAATGTACCTATTTTTTTGCAAATCGGTTTCTCAAAGACTTTAGAAAAGACTGATGAGAGAGCAATGGGCCGATAATTAGTAGGACTCGACTTATCTCCTTTTTTAAATATAGGTTTTATTATAGTTATTTTTAAGCGTTCTGGAAATACTCCTTCGTCATATGATTGATTAATCAAGAAAGTCAATGGTTTTATAAATTCTTCAACGCAGTGTGCCAACAATGTAGCAGGTATTTCATCATAGCCGCTAGTATTATTTCGCTTAAGTCCTAATATTACTTTTTTTATTTCTATTTCGCTTACGTTGTCTAAAAAAATTGTATTTGTTAATGTTGATATATTAGATTGCCATGTCAAAGTTTTATTATTATTTACGCTAAGAAAATAATTGTTAAATATGTTAGCTACTTCTTTAGGACACGTTATAGTTTCATTATTTTTTATTAATTCTATGTTTTCATACGGTTTTATGTCATTTCTACTAGTATTTATTTTCTCATTTATAATATGCCACATTTGTTTGTATTTATTCTTAGAATTGTTTATAATTTTTATGTTATGTCTTCTTTTGCAGTTAGAAATAATTTTTTTTAATATTTGGCTGTATTTTTTTGAATAGTTTTTAAGGTTTTCACTTTTAAATTTAGTTGTAAGATAATGCAAGATACGTTTATTGTAGCAACATTTCCTTATTCCTTTTGTAATCCATTTTATTTTATACAAGTGAACAAGGATATCAAGGATATAAGGTCATCAATGTGAGATAAAGACACATACTGAATATTTCAATTGCGGTCTGCACTCGCCTTGGAAATGGTCCATAGATGGGTCCGAAACTGGTCGGCAATTCCCGACATGCATCACGTGAGTGACTTGTTGAAATATTCAGTATGAACAAGGATAGTGTAAAGTCACAGAGTGGTTGGTACAGCTTTATGATAGAGCACTCACACAAATGTAAAGCTAAGCATAAGCTGCTGCTTTATGATGCACGCGAACTGTGCATTTCGAATTCAGATAACAATCGAGTCGATTTAATCAAGAACGATTAAATATTGAAATTAAATTCCTTTAATGTAAGAAACGCAATACCTACACTAAACGGATTTGGCAGTAGGTACAGTCCACAGAGCATCGAAAAAATATTTCGATTTCTGTGACAGTCGCCTGTAATCGTAAACAGATGGACAGCCTAAAGCAACTGCCTCTTACTTTGCACTATAATAAACTTTTCTCTCACTACACAACTCTAGGGAGTCGCGAAAAACATTATACTTCCAGTGTGTCCGCAAAAAACTGTAATACAAACACGCGAGCACTTAGCCAAATTGTTTTGGGTATATTTCCTTGTATAATATGAGCGACGTGATATGATACGCGTGCTAAAAGTCTACTTTACAGGTATACCATGAAATGTGCGGTGGTATTTTCAAGTAACTAGGTATCTATCCAATTTGTAAATAATACAAAAAAAAAATTATAGTTGAGAAATAACTAAAACCTAATGAACAGAATATAAGTCAAATAACTTTTTGATGTAAAAATACTGTTCCAAGGGTCTTTCTGACAAGATAAAAAAACGAAGTAAAAGTTTTGAGAGTTTTTAATTAAATAAGATCTGAAACAAAAACTTTTGCGGGTATTAAATTATCTGGTAATTCTATTACTTTTTAGCCAATTTGATTTACCTATCTTCACTGATTCTGTAATTTAGGCAGATACTTACTTCTATCCGTAGCTTTACTCACGTTGAAATTATACCTTCCTCCTCTTTGCTGTCTTTAACTGTCTTCTTTTTTCCTTTGTTTTTGCTCTTTGCTTTTTTTTTGCTTTTTTCTTTGCTGTTCTAAAATCTGGTACAAATAATACCTAATACAATGGTTGGCTGAATACTTTAGGTGTCAAAGCGGAAAGTGAAAAGATTTAGACATTAAAATGGACAACATGTGGATTAGCAGATTAATTATTTGATGGACAGAAGACGGTTATAGCAGTTATAACAAAACATTTCTTAGGTGTCGTCAAGTGTCCATTTAAGTGTATCTATGTTTAGACCAATGAAAAACTTATTCTACCAGAATAAAATGATAAAATGCAAAGGTTTTTAACCCATTCGTGAATTTTATTAGGACATCACATAACTTTTCATTCAATTACGGCATTTGATTACTAACTTCATGATAAAAATCGTAATAAGCTAAACTGGTCCAATTATACCGTTACACCTCTATCTATTTTTGTACAAATACCAATGAATGTAATAGATATTTCTGTCTTAATAAAAAAAGAAATACCTGCCCGTAATATGACAGATGTGTGATTCAATTACCTCCTCCCAGCATCTCCTGCCAACATGTCACTAACGATGAGATACGAATTATTTTGGCGAGTTATATGAAAGATTACGGATATATCATAGCACAGCCGAAACTCTCGTGTACTGAGAATGGACAGCATTTTCGTGCAAAAATTGATTCGTGTGTACACGAATTTTGGAAAATGCAAGCAATATCTGTATGGATAATTTGAAAAAATACCGTTTGATTAAAACTTAGCACAAATACTGATTATATAGGTATAGATATGCTATTCAATATTCAGGTAGATATCCCTGTTAACTGATTGAATATATTCATAAATATCTCGTAGGCTTCACAGTAGATTTCCGGTATTTATGAGAACAGAAAGCATAGGCGTTGAGGGTAAAACAGGAAAATTCCTCAACATATAAGTAGGCGGAGAGCATGATAAATTCCTCGAAAAATAAATAACTCGTGGCGAAATGTGTAAGTGCTCACTTATTTGTTGGTGAAAATATGAATATTTCATTCTGTACATTTTCTGAGATGTGGCAACACGAATTGTTGTAACTTTAATGAAATCTTAACAAAATAGGCACTAAATCTCTCAATTTATGCGGGCTTATGTATAATAATGATTGGTGATCCACACAAAAAGGTTCTTATTACATACTTAGCCGTAATACATGTCGTATATTATACCAGGTTTTTATTTCCACGTTATCAAAATAATTCTGTAAACATGTTTGAAATTTCAAATTAATTTTAAAATTCAGAAGAACAATAACTTTTAATAAAATCCATATTGGAAGCGCGAACATGTCATCTAAATTCCAAGTCTCGTTCGCGTCATATTGTAAAATTGTCGTAAAAAGTTTTCCAACACATCCGACCGAGCGTTAAAAGCAGGTGTTACGGTGTAAACAGAACAAGTCTGAACAAAATATATCCAAGTGGGTACTTTACACCCAAAATATAGCCTCTTATGACACAGTTTAGATATAAAGGTAGGCACGTTTATACGGTAGAGCTGTAGAAAATCAATTTCGATTACGTTGTATTGTGACATTTTGAACGATTTCTCTTTTTCGGAGCGACAGGTAATTTTATCAAACATTTTTACAAAAATGTTTTACCTACGTACTACCTACTTTATTATTTCTACCTACTCACGTCTTACGTACATACAATCTTGACGATTAATAACTAAACACAGTGTATACGTTGACTGGTACATATATACAAATCCGCGTGATTTTTTCAGAAATCGTTCTTACCCTCTGATCTGTCTCACAGTAGTTCAGTAGTTTTAGTTGCGGGTGATTTTATTTTCATAAAGAAATAAACACGACGACATATACCTATATTTAAAACTAGATTATCCACCTACAGATTGAAATGAGTCGATAACGTCAACATTGCACCATCAGTCAACAGCTCCACTAACGGATTAGACATCCAATTTTCAACAGATCAGCTTAATATAATCTGCTGAAGTATTCTTAGATATAAAAAAAAATCTTATTAATACTTTTTCTGAGATAGATACCTACATAAAGTTGATTTTAAAATGAGATGAGATAAAAGTAAAAACTGATTGATGTACATTCAACGTAATGTGAATGGCGGCATGTCGATATTAAAGTACCTATTCTAAATAGAATACATGATTCAATACTCTACTTTAGATGTACGAATTGAAAGAAAAATTACTGTGATTGGCTTCTAGATTGAATTTATTTTTTATCTGCTGCTTCATACTCTGTAAATATGTGAATTTTCTTAATATTATTTTTGAAATTTGCGATGCTTTGCTTTAGCTTTTGTGCTAAGATAATTTCAGCTATTGTGGAAAAGAGGATATAAGTCTGCTTTTTTCCCTCGTCACGATCATATAAATTAGATCAAAGGAATGATAAAGATGTGATTTATGTCTTGAAGATTAGAAGAAAAATAAGCACGTGATGACAATGCACTTTACTAAAGAGTTCTCCAATCTACATCTACCTTACCTATATATATTAAACAGGACGCTGACTGACTGACTGCCATATCAATGCAGAGCCGAAACCGCCGATCGTATTAATCTTGAAATTTTGTAGAGAGGTTTTTTGTATCGAGTAAGTGAGCACCAAGAAAAGGAATTTTGAAAATTCCTCCCTCTAATGGTGTGGATGGGCTGAAAATCGGACAACCACGCGAACGAAGATGCTGGTAATTGTAATTTCATTTTATTATTTTTTTATATATAATCGTTTGCATGCTTTTAATTTAAAGTAAAATGTATTTGGTACTGTAAAACTTGTAAAACTGTACAACATCTTAAGTAACCTACATTTATGCAAATAAAGGATTTTGAGTTTGAGTTTGAACGTAATGGTGTGTCATATTAAGGGTATTTTTACTATATGTACTTTTTACTTACCCATTCATTTCCAAAAGAATTACATGTCAGTCTGTACTATATTATTCAAAAAATACCCTGATATATTATAGGGTCGGAATTGGAACCCATTGGTCCCCCGAATGTACTTAATTTAATTTAAACTAAGTTTCCAAATTGTAAAGTAAGAAATTAATTAATTTACGTTGAACCAAGAATTTTCCACAAATATATGTATTGTGTCCATTGGCATGTAATTGCTTTAATAAAGGCAAAGATTTCTTAGTTATATTGAAGCACAATTACTCTCACGCACTCCGCTCCGTAGTCGGCTTTCACGTTCAAATGAATGTACGTTTGTCCCAATGTGTGTCTGTAAAGGTTTATACCTTCGTTAATATCTCCTTTTGACGTTACCCTTAAATGTGAATATAAAACGGAAACGATAAACCAGAGCGTTTCCACCAAGGGTCTATAAAAATTGCATCGTTCCACACTGCATTCTTTATTTATATTGTAAGGGTTCACGGACTGCTATTTGACCAATGTTTTTATAATCGGCCGATTAATTTCTAACCATCGTTTATACAGCCGATCAAATTATCACTGTTCACCACAAACATTTGAATCACGGTTAGTAAATCGGACGGTAACCAACACGATAGATCAGTGAATAATACGAGTATCATCGTCGGGTCAGAGGTAAACTCGCCAAACTGTCATTTTGGCGATTTTGACTTTTTTGTGTCAAAGTGTTTTTTTATTTTTTATACACACTGTGGCAAAATATCATAAGTGTAGGATTAATACTTTCGGAGTTATTTCAATTTGATCTAGTTGCTATCTGCATAAATTTAGAATATTACAAAAGTAAACTTGCATAAGTAAATATAGGTCAGTTTCCCCATTTGAAAATATAGCTTTTTATAATAAAATCAATGTATTAAACTAGCGTAAGTGGTATATTGATTGTTTTACTTTGGTTTACAATGTGATATATAAACAATAAATTGACAATGCCCAACTAGCCTAAGTGGTAGTTTGAATACTTTACTGTGGTTTACAATATGAAAAAAACTCTAATTTAACAATGCTCAACTGACCTAAGTGGCAGATTGAATGCTTTACTTTGATTTACAATATGATTTTAAACTAATTTGTTAAGATCAACTAGTCTAAGTGGCAGATTGAATACATCACTAATTGCCCAAATAGTACTATGTACACAAATAAAAATACACTTAATTAGAGTAAAACTATCAGACTGTATGAAACAATTAAATTTAATTTCATGAAAAGTGCAAGCGCAAATTTTCAAACTTCAAATATTTTAACAATAAAGATTTGACCATAATTTACTACTAAGTTTTATATTTTCACAATTTCTATACCATAGACAAAACTAAATTCTTTGTGTTATTTTTGGTGCCGCTTCCCGCGATGTAGGCGCCCCGCTTCTCTTTCATCGTATGCTAAAAAATGTTGGTAGCCTTATGATATACCAGACAATATAGCATTCAGAAGCCATTAAAAAATATAAAATCCATACCTTAGCGGTTCGCATGATAAAGCAGTAGGCGAACCTAGAGTGAGAGATCCCTGTCCGCGACATGTCGTCCGATGGTGGAATGGTGCAGATGGAATTAATTCATGCGATTCCTGTGCGCACTCTCCGAAGTGCAGCCTGTAGAATACACACAGACTTGCCACTAGTCGCCGATGACTGAGGCTCTGAAGCCGTCCTGCTGTAAGCGAGTCATCATCCACAAGCCTTCTGATACGTCCTTCGATAGCTTCCAGGGCTTCGAGCTGATAGCGGGTGGATCCATTTCACAGATGGGAGAAATACTCCATACAGGAGCAGACTTGAGCTGTGTAAAGGCTCAACAGTTGGTCCGGAGTAAAATACCGTTGGAACTTGAAAAGGATGCCTAGCTTTTTGAAGCAGTCTTAGCCTTGGTCTCAATATAACTACCGAAGTTAAGATTGAATGAGAAGTTGATACCAAGAAGTTCTAGGTGATCGGTGACAGGAACAGGCACACCACGGCAAGTGAGAGAAAAGTTGAACGGGGTCTTTTTAGAGGCATTGAATCTCACAAGATTGGCCCAATCGGAGACAGCCTGCAGAGTGAGATTGGTACAGTCCACCATTGCCTGCCTGAGTTCGTCTATTTCCGGTTTTTTTGCTTTGCACTACCCGTACTGCGTACCCAATAATACCGGGTTTTAGCAGATCATTGATGTGTAGCAAAAAAAGCGTTGCGGAAAGTACAGACCCCTGAGGTACCCCGGCATTAATTGCCAATAGGTCAGACTAGCAGCCGTCAACAACTACTCGAATAGACCGTTTCCTCAAGAAATCGGAAATCCAAGCACAAAGGCTGGCGGGAATACCATAGGCGGGAAGCTTTGCAATAAGATCGTCATGCCAAACTCTGTCGAATGCATTCGAAATGTCAAGTGAGACAGCAAGTGCTTCACTGTATTTTTCGAGGGCCTTACTTCAGAGATGCGTAGCGTGCACAAGAAGGTCTCCTGTAGATCGGCACTGGTGAAATCCGAATTGCCAGTCACAGAGGAGATCATTGTTTTCAAGGTACGCCAGCAAGAACTTGTTAATAACACGCTCCATTACCTTGCAGAGAATGGTGGTGATTGCGATTGTGCGGTAGTTTGTAGGATCGGCACGTCTACCCTTTTTGGGTACAGGTTGTATGTTGGCAAGATTCTACGCTTTTGGCACAATACCAGTCTGAAATGATAGACGATATAGGCGTGTCAGAACAGGAGATAATTCGCAGCGCAATTCCGCAAAATAAAAGCAGGTATGCCATCAGGGCCACTGGCTTTTTACACGTCTAGGTTGTGTAGAGTTTTAAGAACATCTTTTTGGTGAATTTGGAGCTCAGGCATTTTACAACCACAAAAAGGTAACTGGGGGGTGTTTGGTTACTCGCATCTAGATAGGAGTTTTCAGCAAATAGAATTAAGTAAATAAGCTTTCTCTAAAGTCGTGTGTGCCAATGTTCTATCTAGTTTCTTCAAAAGTTAGCTTCAACGCACTTGGCTAGGGATCAAAATGCTTTACTGCCAGATGGGTACGAAGCGAGTTTTGTTCCCACTCGGCCTATGTGGTCAAAGCGAGCCTTTTTAAGTACTTTTCTGCAGAACTTAAAGGCCGCAGAATTAAAGGCTTTCTTCTTCTTTTGCGTATCCGGAGCTTTACAACTACGAGCGTAAGCCCAAGCCTGGTATGCTGACTGTTTAATAGCCTTAGCTTTCGCACAGTCAGCATTAAAACAAGGCTTAGCTTTGAAGTCAGAGGGTCGATCCGAGAATGAGTTATAATACTCTATTGCCAGACCGATAATCTCAGCAACAGCGCTTGCACCGCTCGACGGATCGTCAGAGGAAAAGCAGACCTGCAGCCAAGGTTAAGTTGCTAGGAAGGCTGAAACAGACACTTCATTTCGATCTGGTTCGGTCGTCAGCAGAAGGTCCAAACCATTGGCTACCTACGTGGTTCTCAACGTCGGGTTAGTTCGGGTCTACCAGAGTCGCCTAGTCAACCAGAAATTATGCTCGTAGTTGCAGATCCCTACAGCTTATCATAATTTCTATAACAATCTGCCATGCACTGAATTTGCAAGAGACTGTCTTCCAGAGCCAGACATACCTAAATGAAGAAAGTGAAGATAATTTTGACTGTATTTCACTTAATTTTTAAGGAAAATAACGAATTATTCATTAAAAATATTGCAACAAACAAAACTTATTTCATTTGTTAGTTTAGCTATCAAATCTTTAGCCTAAATGCCTACTCACAGTAAAAATTTTATAACTTAACCTAAAAGATTGATTCAAATATACAAGAAAACGTTAAAAAAGGTCATATTTTTCCCATAGCCAATTGATGTAACTGCCACATTGACTAATATACCACAAGTGAATTAATTTATTTAATTCGTACTCGTTATGGTAAACATGCCAAACTGCTTTTATTTAATAAATAATAATAATTTTACATTTTGGACCATTAACCAGTAAAGATACATTATTAAGATTTCTGAAAATAACAAGTTTGAAAACATATCTTTAAAACCTGATTTACAATATTTTTTTTTAACTTCATTGCCCTCTCCTCAAAAATTCAATATTTTCAGTTTGGCGGATTTACCACTGACCCGACGCATTGACAGACAGCAAAGTTGTACCTACCTCTCTCTCAGCCAAAAGACGTCCACTGCTGGACGGATGCCTCCCCCAAGGAGGTACTGGTACTGGTACCTACCTACCAGTTTTTAATTCCAATTTGTGGATTCACGTTCATAGATTTTAATGAAATAAAGAAATTAAGATATCTATTCCAAAATCCTGATCTTTTCAGCCAATAATTTTCACGTAAGTAGGTAAACCTATCATTAGCAAAAGGGAATAAAATTTATTATCAACGCCCCTATATTCTATGCGGGCTGTTGAACCACTTACGAAAGCAGATAATAGGTACTTACTCGAATAATAATTAGGAGAAAGTTTGATTGAATTACAGCAAATAACTTCGGCTATTTGCTCCTACGAGAACACTCCTATACTGGAGGACCCTAAGCTAAGTGCTATCGTATTATTTCGATGCTATTGATCTCCTCTAATATCTTCTCTACATATTTATTATTTATATTGTACAAATATTCTAATTAATTAAACAACTTTTCTAACATAATAATGACAAAATACATATAGAGATACTTATAGGATTAATGTAATAGAGACGACTAAGTTACGTAAGTTACACGGGCTAAACTTGCTCATGTGTTTTTGGATGATTTACAAGTAACCCTGTTTATCTCAATATGTCAAAACCATATTGTGCTTTGTATGTAAAGGCCCTACCCAACCTTCGTAAGTTGATTTAAACCTTAAACGGTGTTTTGATAGGCAAATTATGTGTGCGGCGTGCCGTGCGTTATGGAATATCGATGACACCATCTATGTAAACCTTAAGGAGGATGCCATGAAATTGTAGGTCTATAATCCATATTAGAAGACTATGGCGCTCTCTCGTTTCGGAAGTCAAGATCCACTTTGGGGTCACTGAGCCAGCGGAGTAATTAAGTAGTAAGTATTACCCATATTTCAATAATCAGCATCATACTCCTATTGCCTGTTTAATCTATACATCTATACCTTCGAGCAACAAGGACTTCCGCGCGCGGCCCGGAAGTCTGTGTTGCTCTATGATCTATACATATAATAAAACAGTAAAAATATTTTGTCTGTACATTTAGTATTTTTGACTGAAATGGATAGAGGGACACTTAAAAAGAATAATAGAAAGCAAAAAACATTTTTTGGAATTTCTTCTCTGTCTGTCTATCTGTCTGTCTGTATGTATGTACGCGTTTCACGCAAAAACTACTGGACGGATTTAAATGAAACTTTTTTGTTGTATAGCTATTAAGCCTGGGCAACATATAGGCTATTATTGATTTTGAAAACTGGAACACCTGATGAGGAAACTTAACAGAACAGCTAAACTATACGAAATGTGGAAATGGTTCCCTTTGCAAAAGTTTATCAATCTGACGAGAATTTTCTATTGACGTATTAAAATCGAAGATCAGGATCATCTAATAAAGAATTCCAAGAGACCAGCTACACTATTACATATATGGAAATGACGCCTTAGCAAAAGTCGTTCAACCTGATGAGCATTTTCCACTGACGTTGGTATAAATAGACAGGACACGGAATAGGACAAAGTGGGACTCGGGGTGGGAGTGGGAACACGGGAAGTTGTAGATAACGAGCAGACGAAGATCGTTTATTGAATGAAATATCACTTTTAATTTATTTTAACACCGCTACTGTACTACAAGTATCTAATATTTTCCCGCGGGACGCGGATAACCAAATTACTGAAATTTTGAGTACTGGAGTTTAGGTTACTACAGTTTGGAACACAAAAAGATTTATTATCTAAGCTAAACACACGCGGGCAAAGCCGCGGGCAACAGCTAGTTTTTTTATAAAATAATTTAAAAACATTATTATTATTATTCAGCCATTTAGATCCTGCTGGGCAAAGGCCTTTTTTTTATTAAAAATCTGAGTGCGTTTGACGTTTGGCCTCCCTCTCCTCCCTCCATTTATCTCTATCCTGAGCTATTGAAATCCATTCTGCAGAGTGTGAATCTAAGTCATCCCGCGATCTTCGCCGGGGCCTTCCAGGAAGCCGGTTTTCTTTGGGTGGAGCGTAGGTGGTCTGTGGGTGGAGCCCATGAAGTTAACGTTTTGGCCCATTGTTCCCTCAGCATGCGGGCGACGTGTTCTGCCAAATCCCATTTTAACTTAGCGGCAGTTTAAAAACACTATGGGTAAAATCTTTTTCCTCTGATTATATTTAAGAATTTTAACGTATAATGTTAAAAAAAAACCATTAACATTAGATTTCAGCCATTGCGACAGTCTCTGCCCACGAGCGATATGAATTATTAATTTATTCAGCCAATAAAGCCTACGAATTAATCAGTTTAGCAGGAGTTGGTGCCGGTAAACTAAACTCAAAGCCGTACCTTACCTTGAATTAATTTGGTTAACCGCTTCACAATCGTGTTTATTGTGTATTGTTAACATTGTTCGCCCCTATTGACTTTTGCTGCGCCTTCTAATATAATACCAAGTATTTTTAGGGTGGTGGAAGCGGTGGTGGCCGAGTGGTAGGGCGCCCACCTGTGGATACAAAATCCCAGGTTCGAATCCTGCCCGGGCTACAATAGTTTGTATACCAATCTGACTCATGTTAGTTTTCATCGACCACCACTTGCTTCCGGTGAAGGAAAACATCGTGAGGAAACATGCACTCTAGTTGATGATTATCAGCTAGTGTGTGAAATGGAGCAATGGCAAACCACTCCATTAAAAATTGCCATGAGAGTCGTTGTGTGTGTTTCATTCCATATAATGACCACGACCCTCAGTCATGAGGAAATACGTGATTTTTAGGGTTCTTAGGGTTCCGAAGTAAACAAGGAACCCGTATAGTTCGTCATGTCTGTCCGTCCGTCCGTCTGTCTCATAGACATAGAAAAAAAAAATCATTCTTTAATAGACTGATAAGCTTGGTTGTCAAATGAAGCCGAAAAACGTTTTCCAAATTTAATGACAGTGTATGAAAGTGATGTGACCTTACAACTAAGCATCGACATTTTGTATCGATACTACATAAACAAAAACCTTTTTTTTTATCGAGGTGAAAACGCCTTCGCATACCGCTTCACTTCTCAATAGTGTGGGACTTGAACCCACTAAAAACACCCGAGTGCCTCTACATGCCAATACTGAAGAGGCATGGGTAGTGCCAGTAGTACCTTTGTTGCCAAATTTCACAATTTTAGTCAATGGGAAGTAGATACCCCATAGGATTTGATTCCTGTCTGAAAAACAAATTATGCGAAAAATCGCAACATTTACGGTAATATATCCTATGACGTTTAATTTTGATTATTTTCTACACAATGAGGTTTGTAATAAAAATAAAGATTGGATTTAATCAAAATTAAATATTTATTTTTATACCTATATGTACATACATATGGTCTATACATATAAAAAAACTGTAACCAGTCTGTGACTATTAATGAGAGATATAGAAAAAAAATAGAAAACCATTCCTTTTTTTACACGACTGATTCCATTAGTCTTGATGATATTAATACACGTATTAACAATAATAATTAATGGGCGGACGAAGTCGTGGGCACAGTAATAAGTCATGTCAGTCATCAGTAATGGTAATATAATATATATTGCATAATATAGTCTCAACGGACTGCTCTTTTAAAATTGCAATGTTTTCGAAGAGCAAAAGTCAAAATCAAAGTCATCCAAGACAAGCCAAATAGTCGAAATAAAAGTCATCCAAGAGAAGCCAAATGAAGCGCAAGAGCACTATCTGCCTTTTCTCGAAGCGCTTCGTAATTTTTTTGAACCCTCATAACTAGGGTTTTGAATAAACCAGATAAACAAAATTCTCAGCATATAATAGTAGTAAATCACCCCCACCCTTTAAACTAGGGCATGAAAGTTAGTTACAAACTTTGTTGGTATAGCGGATTTTCTTAATCGTATCTTGCCACCAGCAATGTAAAAGTCGTTGTTGTCGAAGTGTCGACTACATATACGAGATCCTTAATTTGATTGCATTATCCAAGTTGCATTTTTAATTATTTTAAGCCAAGTGTGGCGTCGCTGCCGATCAGTGGTGATTCTGAAATCGAAGAGAAGTATGTATTTAGCTAAGAAAAATATTGTTTGCAAAATGTATTTGACGATAATTGAACCTTTTCTAAGTTTCGAACTAAAATCCATTTATTCTTACCAGTCCTATCATGTAAACAATCTTCACAGTACTTTTTGTTGAATTTTGTTGAAAATAAATCAAATATTAGTTCAAACCTAAACATTCTAAAGTAAATTTATTAACCACGAAAGTAATTTCCTAAAAAATCTATTTTAATTTATATTGTTGTAAAATCATAAAAAGACATGGTAAGATTGCTTACATGATAGGACTGGTAAGAATAAATGGAGTTTAGTTTTCAGTTATATATTGAACCGAAAATGTTGTTTTGAATTTTTATCGATAATTATACCTCCGGTACTGATCCTACCCTAGCAATTGCCTCGAAAAATGCTAATATTTCGATACTCAATATTTTCTTAAATAGTTCTTTTTAATATGCGATGATACTTTTTCTTACAAGAAAACAATACAATACACGAAAAATACATCATTGAGACGAACATATCAATGTATATCAACAGAACAAGCTCACTGAAATTCAACTATAGGGTATTTGACAACGTGTAATTTTTCAACTTATCCATACTAATATTATAAATGCGAATGTTTGGATGTGAGTTTGTGAGTTTGTGAGGATGTTTGTTACTCAATCACGCAAAATCTACTGGACGGATTTCGATGAAATTTGGTACAGAGGTAGATAATGACCTGGAATAGCACATAGGCTACTTTTTATCCCGGGAAAAAGCACTGTTCCCGTGGGAAATTCACGCGGGTGAAGCCGCGGGCAAAAGCTAGTTTTTGAATAAATGGAAAGATCATATACAAGTTTTATAACAAACTGTTTTTATTTTTTTTTATTTTCGATTTAATTACTAATAGGCAGACATCATGAAACGCCAATACTACTCGACGGGAATCGACACACGTATCCCAACTCTTTGTTGTTTTTTAAGCGAGCAGTCGGTCGCTAGCTCGTGTGTGCTACGTACGTTTTCTTAATACACGGTTTTGCATATCTTAAAAGGACTTTCTATCTAACAATTTCAGAACCGGGATATAAAATCCAATTGCCCATAAAAGTGGTTTCGTATGTGCATATGTGCGGACAATAATACGATAATAACTTTTATAATTTGTGTACCCCGAACTTATCTAAACATTATTTTTAGTGCTGTTTGTATGTGCACATTGTGAAGTGTATGCCCTGAACATTTTTGGTAAGCTCGCTTAAGTATAAAGTGTAATAAAAACTGAAAGTAAAATGACTTAAATACAACAAAAAAAAAATTGTGTAGTGTATGTACACAGAGGGTGACTTTTAGTAATTAAAAGACTGAACTTTTGCTAAGCAAGTATTTAAATTTTAACAATTGGTGCTTGGTGCATAGTGTTATAACGTTTTATGAACAAAGACTTTTAATCACAACGTACCTTATACATTTAAGTACTTCGCGTTGGGGCCCGGGGAGATACTTAAAATACCGCACTGATAAGCGCGGAGGTTTGGCGGAGTCAGGTAGCGGGTACCGACCGAACGAATAAACAGTTTTGTTTTTGATAAACACGCAAGATTTATAGCCCTTCTTCATAGAATTCTTATGTGAGCGAGTTGAAAGGGGCGCAGCGAGGGGAATTACTTGGAATCTTGGACGTTTTGGTTTAAGTATAAGGACTCTGTGTTTAAACTGTAACATTCTTGTTTGAATTTATTTTTAATTTTTAACATGGGTCGGCATAAGAAGAGACAGAGATCCAACAGTTCTTCCTCTTCTAGCTCAAGCGGGACGCTAAGTAATTCTAAAAGCAAGAGGTATAAGAAAAATCTGAAAAGAAAAGATAGTAGAATTGAAGCGTTAGAAGGGTTGATAAGAGAATTAAGAGAGAAACATACCTGCCATATGGGAACTTCATCTGAGTCATCGACGCTCAGGCCACAGTCAGTGGTTCGGTATGTGGGTCGTAATGACTTTATACCCGAGTTCGATCCACATACATCATCTGTGTCGGTACAGCATTGGCTAAGGAACTTGGAAGGTGCTGCCAGTATGCATGGTTGGGACGAACGCACTTTGATCTGCAACTGCACGGCAAAGCTTGGTGGTTACGCTAAGGGTTGGTATGAGCACCAAGATACGTATGAAATCAGCTGGGAAGAATGGAAGGGTAAATTGATTAGAGCTTTCCCATTTACTAAAAATAAGCTTTCACAAATCAGAGAACTTGTGAATCGCGTTAAGCCAAAAGACGAAGATTCAATCAAATTTTACTATGAAAAGTTGGATATCGGTATGTCATGTAATATGAGCGATGAAGTGATCGCTCAGTCAATAATAGGGACGCTTGGGGATAAACTGCTTGAGGTTGGCGCCGTATCTGCTGGTTGTCATGATACAAACTCTTTACTTAAATACCTGGCAAGTATGAAATCCTCATCTGACCGTACCATAGTAAAGTATACTGAGATATCACAAAAAGAGAAGCCAGGTAAAGAAATCAAGTGCTTTACTTGTGGCAACTTCGGTCACAAGGCAAAATTATGCGGTAAGATTAAACCTAAGAAGCAAGATGAGAGGAAATGCAACTTCTGTAACCGCCTTGGGCACCTAGAGGAAAATTGCTATAAAAAGAAGAATCAAAGCAAGCACTGCTCACATTGCAACATTAAGGGTCACGCTACAGAAGAGTGCAGGAAACAGAAAGCTTGACTTAACAAGAATGTTAAGAGCATCCAGACGGTGAGCAGCGATGCTTCTTCTAGCAAATATTTTAAAACAGTTCATTGCCTTCGGGGCTGGATATTATATTGCCTTCGGGGCTAAACAGTTCATTGCCTTCGGGGCTGGATATTATATTGCCTTCGGGGCTAAACAGTTCATTGCCTTCGGGGCTGGATATTATATTGCCTTCGGGGCCAAACAGTTCATTGCCTTCGGGGCTGGATATTATATTGCCTTCGGGGCCAAACAGTTCATTGCCTTCGGGGCTGGATATTATATTGCCTTCGGGGCTAAACAGTTCATTGCCTTCGGGGCTGGATATTATATTGCCTTCGGGGCCAGACAGTTCATTGCCTTCGGGGCTGGACATTATATTGCCTTCGGGGCTGGATATTATATTGCCTTCGGGGCCAAACAGTTCATTGCCTTCGGGGCTGGATATTATATTGCCTTCGGGGCCAAACAGTTCATTGCCTTCGGGGCTGGATATTATATTGCCTTCGGGGCCAAATAATTTATTGCCTTAGGGGCTAAATAATTTAATGCCTGCGGGGCTATGCCTATGAGGCTATTTTACTGCCTACAGGGAGTAATGTTGCCTACGCGGCTAGTATCGATGCCTACGGGGCTATTGTCACTGCCTACGGGGCTATTGTCACTGCCCATGGGGCTATTACTATTGCCTACGGGGCTATGACTACTGCCTACGGGGCTATTATTACTGCCTACGGGGCTATAACTACTGCCTACGGGGCTATAATCACTGCCTACGGGGCTATTACTACTGCCTACGGGGCTATTACCACTGCCTACGGGGCTACTGACATTGCCCGTGGGGCTAAAATGCTGTTGCCTGCGGGACCTGCTCGACGTGGCATCTTCACCGGAGGCTGCTAGTATTCCTTCGAGGGCGAAGGAAGGCAGGACGGCCGAACTAATAGGCAGACATCATGAAACGCCAATACTACTCGACGGGAATCGACACACGTATCCCAACTCTTTGTTGTTTTTTAAGCGAGCAGTCGGTCGCTAGCTCGTGTGTGCTACGTACGTTTTCTTAATACACGGTTTTGCATATCTTAAAAGGACTTTCTATCTAACATTACCTAGTTATCTTGAATTGAAAATTCATAGTAACGGAATATGCCGACCAGTTACCGAACACTTCCGATTAGCCAGGTGACGTCACACGTGTATTCCCTACTCGGTGCGCCTCTCCCCGCCGGCACGCAGGCCCGCGCGGGTGTGGAGCTCGGGTTTGTTTCGTGAACTGACAAGAAGTGATCGGATTTTTTCGGGGCATCGGATTTTTTGATACTTTTAATTTGATATAACTTAATAATTAGCTCGAAATTTAAAAAAATAAAAAACAGTTTGTTATTATACTTTTACATGATCTTTCTAAAAATAAAATAAAAAAAACATTGTCAAATACCCTATTGTAAACAACATTTACCTGTGAAAAGAGTATTGATTGGCTATTCTATTAGAAGATGAATCACAATTCAGATCACAACACTACACCTTTTTCACTCGATGAAACTTTAAAAAGCTTATCTATAATAATAAGGGAATAAATTAACTTATAAGGTTTGTTTACAATACAATATCAGTTCCAAATTAAGCTTCGATTGTCAAAGTCTACTGAAAATTGGATTCACAGAAGATATTACCTGTCCTTCACCAACATAGGTAAAAACCATATCTGTCATCCCGCTTCCTCAGCTGTCAGTGCCTCTAAATAAAATTAAAAATTTTTTGCTAGCTCTATGGTCTGTCTGCATCAATTTTCTTTCCATATGATGGTATATACTTAGGTTATTTTCATTAGTAATATAAAACTGGAAGTAAATAAAAGTTCATGTGTCCCGCATTTCTACAGGATAGGTACATTTGGAACCCTACATTGCGCGTGGCCCGACACGCACTTGACCAATTTTTTTAATTTTATCGATGAGTTCGAAAGAAAATGCGCATATCTTTGTTTTCTTATAGTGCAAAAAAAAACGATTTGCTGGTCCTCAACTTATTCATATCATTAGATCACGTCTAAATGAAAAAATTGCTTTTTTTGTTTTTATGAATGTTTAGAGCTTCAAAATAAAGATTCATAACCAAAATACAACATTTCTCACAAGAATTGTGGACATACGTCATCAGGAAAATTTGTTCTTTTTTGTATACACAAAAGGAACGAATTTTCATGTTTTGCAAAATTGAATTTGGATACTGAGCCACCGTGGTTGTATAGTCGAAGGCCACCGGGAAGGGATATCAAATTCCATTTATTTTCAACACTAAAGCACGTGTCATAATGGTGACTTGTATACTTGCCTATATATTTTCCAATTCAAATGTATTTTTTTTAAATATCCGGTTGATTTTTATAAACATTTTCTAATTTGACTGATACACATGTCCAGCAGTGGACAATCCATTGTGGACTGCTATAAACTGATGATGTTAAATTATTATTTCAACCCGTGTCACATTATACTCACAAGAAGTCCACCCCTCATAATACAGTCGACCACATGATAAGTTACCTTGCCTTTTACTGCTACCATGCGAATATATATGCCGCAGTAAAACCGCGTCAAATTTTCAATAAACTTGGGTAGGTTGGTCTGTTGTATACCGTAATTAGCTCGCCCACACAAACCTAAAATAATTTTACTATGGTTTTTCTACAAAATTAACAAGAATAGTAGAGATTACTTGAAATTAATTTCAGGCACATTAATAAATCACAGCATTGCTATGTCATGCCATCGTCGTTTGGAGCCCGACATACCGACTCGTTTTGTTCGGTCACTCACTCTATTCAACCCATGTTACCGTCATTATGCTGGATCTACAAAAGCTTCTGCTTAATTACAACACACCAGGGTAAGGTTATTGTAGGCACACTAGTTGGTAAACTACGTAAAGTCCATTTATTCATAATTGTCCTATTATGTAAACAATCTTACCATGTCTTTTTATGATTTTACAACAATATAAATTAAAATATACTTTTTAGGAAATTACGTTCGTGGTTAATAAATGTTTTACTTTAGAATGTTTAGGTTTGAACTAATATTTGATTTATTTTCAACAAAATTGAAAAAAAGTACAAGTGAAGATTGTTTACATAATAGGACAATTAAGAAAAAACTGAGCTTATGTTGTGTGCTTATGCCGCATACTCCGAGCCCAAAAGTAAGTAAATATCTGTGGTTAGCGTTTTAGATACTTCAATGTTTCACCAACACGCTACTAACCAGCAAATTGTATATATAAGATAGTATGTGCATAAGTATATACATTATTATAGTTAGGATTAAATTTCTTATACAATTTGGTTTTTTTAGTAACTTTTGTTTACATTTTAGTACTCTATTATTACCTATACCTACAACCTATTGTGATAAACTTACTAATCCAAAAAGTTAAAAACCACTCTATAACTCCTAAAAAGTATCTGGTAGTATCTTTTGCAACTAGATAAATATATATTTATTACAACTTAATAATAAGGTGAATAATGTAGAGCAAAATCAAATAATATTTCATAACTTGGCACTCTGTCATAGCAGCGCTCCTTTATTGAAAATTGTTGTCATTCAAGAAACTCAAATGAAGCAAGAGCAATGTTTCCGTCTTATTATTTCTCTGAACTAAATGATTGCATTTTTAACTAGCATTGCTCGAGGCAATGTTCCTTTGAGATATTTGTTCAAATTTAATAAAAGCACAGGCAATTCTCAATGAAGGAGAGCCTGGTTGTAGGAAGTATAATAAATCATTCTTCTGATTTTATATTGGTATCTGAATGGAGTGTGTCTATAATAAATTATTTATTACGCTGACCAAAGTAAACATATCACCTAAACCAGAGGTGAACTCATCTCATGATATTTATACAGCAGCTGCCGAACAGAATATTTTCTGCCGCCCACCGATATAGAAAAAGTCAATTTATCTGGCACTCACGAACACGTACATAGTTCATTTTCGTACATACTACAGCGTGGTCTGTGAATTCAAACGTACATTCATACAATAATACCTATAGTCGGGGCTGTGAATTTTCAGTTGTATGGAGGTGGTAACATTAAATCCTACGATGGTGATTTTTATAAACTACATAGATTATGATATTACAACTGCAAATTTAAGTGTAAAAAAAAAATCACCACCGCCGTTTTTTTTTAAACGCTATTATAAGACTCATATTGTTATAACTCTCAAACAAAAAATCCTACCAGGGTGATTTTTTGTTACATGTTTCCTTACGAATAATAAAAGCTTGATTTAAAAATCACCAATAAATAACAATCCGAAATGGATTTTTTAATGAGTTGTAATTTTTATACTTTAAAAACATCCTGTACAAAAACAAAAAATCCAGCAATGGTGACTTTTATATATTATTCGTATACTATTGTAATGAACCATATCCTCAATTTTTATAGGGGTGACTACCACAGTTTTTTTTTTATTAACTTTTAATTTTTTTTTTTTATTCTACAGTCGAGAAAATTGTATATTCGTACGTAATGTGAATTATTCAATCTTAATTTTAAAAAACGACTCATGTTTATGAACCCGATTTCCTGTAATTAAATAAAAACCATATTGACATTTATAACGTTAAAAATACATTTTATGACTAGAAAGCCTTATTATAAACCGGCCAACTTTTATTTACAGGTAAATGAAGTCTTATTAATTAATTGTGAACAGTAATCTCTATTGTAAACTTTTTTGTTTACGAGCAATTCAGTATAGTTTATTTACCCCTCCCATTTCATATCGGATCATCAAAATTCTTTTTGTTTTATATAAGGATGTCTAAAAACATCAAAATAATGTTAAGTATAAGAATCATGGTTGTAGGAATTTGTCGGTAAAAAAAAATTAAATGCCCCGCCTACTATGTGAGTTCACTCAATTGTTTATTTTGCGTGATCTGAAAAAATTACAACAAATGTAGATTTTCTCTTAGAATAGGACGCACGACTCACAATGCGCAAGCGTGTTATAGTGCTCTACTCTCGATATCATTTTTTGTTTTAACTCATAACTGTAACTCCTTTAAATTATAGTCTACTAGCGCTCAGTCCCGGCTTCGCTCGGCAGGTACTTTCATATTTGGGTACTTTAGAACTACCATACATCGGCATTACATACTTCGCGCTCGTAAACTTTAGCACTGGAGTACGTAGTACCTACTAGGATACTTTAGAACTAACGTACATCGTATTTGCATATACTTCGACATTGGATAGTTTAAAAGTAACGTACATAGATATTTCGTACTTAGATATTCCGGGTATAATGTAGCTTTCTTTGGTGAAAGAATATTTGAAATCGGTTCACTAGTTCTGAAAATTACTCCCAACAAACAAACAATTTACTTTTTATAATATTAGTGTGATTTCACCTTGTTATAAGGTCCATAAAGTCTACGAATATTGAATGAGACTTACAGAGAACAGACATTGTCGTTACTCTCATGGCTAAGGGTCGTTGAGTTATTTATTTATTTAATGCCAAAAAAATCGTTGTGTGTGTTCCATTCCATCACGACCTTCAACTATAAGGAATATAACTAAAAGAGGAATTAATGTGAAACTAAATCCCACGAAAGTATATTCCATATTTATGATGTCATAAAGTTACTCTATGTATGATATACGCTTGCATGTTCTTTGACAAATAAAATGTTTTTTTTTTTGTTTTAAAAACTTACCATAAATTCTTTCAGCTTCGTTTAACTCAGTTTCTGCCCGTTTTTTCCTCTCTCCCATACTCAAATGATTTGACAGGAAATCGGTAGAGTGAAGATTGATTCAAATGGTGTGTTGTTTATAAAATGCAAATTTCTTTCAGCTCTTTGATCTATAAAAAGCGCTGTTAGTACCTCCCTTTGACGTTCTATTACAAAACACCGACAATTCTTCCAAGTTATTAATGAAAAACAAACCATTAAATTTTATACCATTGCTCTACACCCGAGGCAATTTCGGGGAAAAAACTTCCGTCAACATGTTATACTTGGCTATTAAATAAATGTATTATTAATTTCACCTAGTCGTATTTCTGTATAATTAAAATTAATGGAAATTGTATTTAAGTAGCCCTTATGCCCGCGGCTTCGCTCGCATGAATTTACCGCGAGAACAGTGCTTTTTCCCGGGATGAAATGTAACCTTTGTTCTTCTCAGTACTTCTAAGTATGATTATGCGAAACAGGAAGATTGGTTCAGTAGATAAAGCGTGAAGAGGTAACAAACAAACTCACTTTCGCATTCATAAAGATTTTTTAATCATTTTTTTTTTCTTATGTACAATTAACATCGTTATTCTAATTCAATAAATCATTATGATTCGAAAATGATGGTAATGGATTGATGGTATTCATTGCGTCAATCCAATTCATAACCGAATACGTCTCACATTTTGTCCAGACATTCATCTCTGAGATAATAGCTATTCATATCACTCGCCATTCCTTTGATGAATTACGACATGGCCGTCACCAAAACTTCTGCGTGGAAACATACTACAAATAGCTTTCATTTCTCAATCAATAGGATATGACATGACTTCGCTTGGGATCGATTTCACTTGAATAGCTTTTGTTTACTCTTCCATTTCATCATAAAGGTCTAAACACTTCCGTGATCCTCATAATGCTTCATTAGGATGAGGCTAAGGGCAGAAGGGTAGAATACAAAGGACAGGATATTCACGAACCGCATAAATCCGGGAAATATACCAGGAAATAATACCCGGAATAAATTACAATGCAAAGACCTTACTTGAGACGTCTCTTGTAAACTAAGGGTCGGTTAAAAACTGGAATCCACTTAACTTATATGTTTAATGAGATAGGTGACCCTGACACTTAACGTTGGAAGCTGTAATAAAATAATATGTATTCATTATTTGGTATCATAGCTGTATATTTTCTGTTAGCAGGTATGTATTCTTGAGAGTAATTGCTATTTAAATGTGTTGCCATCCACAAAAGCAAAGGCACTTTATGTTGAGTAAAAACACTAATAATCCATACTTCCATACTAATATTATAAATGCGAAAGTTTGGATGTGAGTTTGTGAGTCTGTGAGTTTGTGAGGATGTTTGTTACTCAATCACGCAAAATCTACTGGACGGATTTCGATGAAAATTGGTACAGAGGTAGATAATGACCTGGAATAGCACATATGCTACTTTTTATCCCGGAAAAAATGGTTCCCGTGGGCATGGGATACCAATTATAGTAACGCCATCTATTATTTGACAAAATAGACTTCATATCAAAATTACGTTACGTCAGAGTGACATTACGTCAAAGTGACGTTGCACCGGCCGGCAGTATGCCCCGATACGTCGAGGTGTGCGGACCGCTGCTGAGTGCACGGACTAATGGCACTCTGCTCAAACTTCTATATATTATGTGTGTAAGGGAACATCAGTGAGTTGTTTGTGATGTAATTTCGTGCTGAGGCGGGGCGCGCAACATAGCCGTATGAGTTACACTCCATTTTTTCCATTACATCTAATTTGTCATTAGATGACGCTTTAATTAAATACTTGCCTTTAGTTTTCACGGCCTGCCACGAGATGGCACTTGACCGCGGACAAGTTATTTCAATATTTTTTCGCGAAGAATATTCTTTTGAGTAATATTTTTATAAATATTTATGTATACCATATAGTGTAGCGAACAGTAGCGCCACAGAATAGTAAGTAGTACTAACGTACATATCGGCTACTCACCGCCCCGCACTCATTTCAAATACCGCACCCCACCCCGCCCAGCACTTCGCTGTAGACATCACTGACACGGATTAGGCGCAATTGGTCCAAAGTTCCAAAAAAATTTCAATTCGCGGTTGGTCAAATTCGCGGTTGGTTAAATTCGCAGTTGGTCCAATTCGCGGTTGGTCTAAAAATAAACAATGTTTCCGAAATTGTAATTTTTTAAGTGTTAAACTTTGTATATTGAGAAGCTAAGATCATAATATAGTAGTAGTTAAGTTTAGATTATTTTTTTAAGACCGCCCGGAAATACTTTGAGGGCGGAAAAGAAGTTAGGTTCAGGTTATTTTTTTTTATTACCGCCCGGAAAGACTTGAAGGCAGAAAATAAGTTAGGTTCAGGTTACTTTTTATGAACACCCGGAAAGACTTTGAGGGCGGTAAAGAAGTTAGGTTCAGGCTTTTTTTTTATTACTGCCCAGAAAGATTTGAAGGCAGAAAATAAGTCCTTTAGGCGCGATTGGTCCAATTCGCATTTTGTCCAGTTCACCAATTCGCGGTTGGTCCAGTTCGCGATTGATCCATTCATACTAATTCTACTTTGCGGCCGATTTGATCCGCCATTATAGGAGCCCTCTCTGTATTCCTTTCAATGGTAGATCTATGAGATGTCAATGAGAGTTTATTTATATAAATCCTTATATTGTGGTGTTCTTATAATAATCTGTATTGTAAAAACAGCGACATAATAATAAATTTAGTAATAATCTGTCCGCCATTACAAAATCCCTCGAGTGAAAATTGGCACGTTATTTTATCTTTATCAATATATCTTTCTATGCGCGGTAACGATGAAAAGACATTGTTCATCGCCGGCTTACTGCGGACAGTTCGTGCAATAAATAATAGTATTATCATTCATCATAATTAATGTCAAATAGATTTTCTTAATATATATTGGAGTATGAATATCTATAATTAAAATATACAATTTAGTAAGTATTTTTTGCGTTTCCGTTATTAAAATCAAAGATGTCGGCCTTTACGTCTGTGCTGGGATGCCATTATCTAAAATAATATTACATTTAAGTAGTTTATTTTTTATTCTTTGATGAAAGACTGGATTAATTAAGTAATTTTTTAGCATAATATGTTAGTTTTATGTATTAAGTACACTCATATCATTTCATATTTATATTTTTGAATGAAGAATTATGTATTTATTTTAATTTTTACTTAAGTAATTCAATATTGCATTTTCTTTACCTGGTAACACTCGATTCTTCAGCACGGCTTTATTTTGACGTTGACATGTTGTCTTCGGTCGACATTGACACTTGGATACTTGTCAACAACTGTCAACGTCAAAATAAAGCCGCGCTCAAGAATCGAGTGTTACCAGGTAAAGAAAATGCAATATTGAATTAAGTATTTAAGTAAAAATTAAAACAAATAATTCATTCTAAAATATAAATATGAAATGATATGCATGTACTTAATATAAAACTAACATAATATGCTAAAAAAATACTTAATTAATCCAATCTTTCATCAAAGAATAAAAAATATACTACTTGAATGTGATATTATTTTAGATAATGGCATCCCAGAACAGACGTGAAGGCCGACATCTTTGATTTTAATAACGGAAACGCAAACAATACTTACTTAATGGTATATTTTAATTACAGATATTCATACTCCAAGATATATTCCGAAAATCTATTTGACATTAATTATGGTGAATGATAATACTATTATTTATTGAACGAACTGTCCGCAGTAAGCCAAGCTCCCATACACTTTGAACGAAGTCCTTTTCGCGCCATTTTGATTGAAAATAACGACACGCAAGCAGTCTTACTAACATGCACACACATATATAATATGCGAGTGTATAAACGGTATTTGCCTATGAGTTTGTAATTTTGCCTATTTTACCTATTTTTCAACTTGCTCCATCGTGAATAAAGTGCTAACTCGCGCTCAAGCAACAGTTTCACAGGGGCGGGATAATGATTAATCGTTTTTTGCCGCGGGCGAAGCCGCGGGTAACAGCTAGTCAAAATATAAATTTAGACAAGAACAAATTCGACAATACTTATTCACTGAGTACGTCTAAGTATTTATTCACTTAGCATCCAGAAGACTAAGTATAAGACGATAAGAACCGTAATGCTTCCAAGTTTCCAATGTCGCGCGTCGTCGTCGTGAAGATCAGAAGGCCGCTGAAAGAACTGGGAAAAATTAAATTGCTGCAGTAAACTTCTTTTGGCAGGTTAGCCGAAATATGATTATTCTAAGTAAATAAAATATTTTCAGAAACCTGGTACTGTTACCGTCCAAATTTAATTATAATATCCCGGGAGAGAGTTTTGAGCTTCAAGGTAATACCGCTTAGTTCTTTTATCAAATAAGAATAAATTAAATAATGTTTTGTAATTTAAATTTTATAATAAGAATGAAGACGATTCTAGGAGTTATAACAATATTGACGGTCGAGGGGCGAAAGTGAACTAAATGGAATGAAGTTGTCATAGACACAACTAAACAAAAAATTTAAAAGTCAGTACAAAATTTATTTTTCCAGACATACCTACTTTCAAATGAGATAGTGGGAAGTGAACAATGGCTATTCAAACTACGTGACAGAATATAGGTCGGCTCGTCACGCTTTAGTTATTATATCTTATCTATGTTTTAGTAAAAAGTCAAAATTGTGCACGAGTTCAATGTTCAACCTATCTATGAATACCTATATAGTTTTAGTTTTTTTCTGTCCTCAAATAATGTTATTTGATAGTACAATAACTATGTTTAAGAGCAGTTAATAAATAAATAATAATAATATAGCAGTTAATAGGTATATTTTCTTCAAATATAAAAATAATATTTTAAATATTATTATTAATTAGAGCAAACCCATCTTTTATTTAAAAAAATTAAAACTATAGGTTGTTAAAGTCTTTATTTTCTGCTTATAGAATAGTGAATTCATTGAGTTAACAAATTATATAGAATATTATCTTTTTTTGGGCACTATATTACATATCTCCTTTTAAGTATCCTTATAGTATCAGACCGATACATTCCGGTGAAGGAAAAACATCGTAAGGAAACCTGCACTCTGGTTGATGATTATCAATCAGCTAGTGTGTGAAATGGAGAAGGCAATGGCAAACCACTCCATTAAAATTGCCAAGAGAGTCGTTGTGTGTGTTTCATTCCATATAATGACTACGACCCTCAGTCATGAGGAAATACGACTAAAAAGAAAGAGAGATAGTATCAGACACTAGTCTGATACTATAGAATATCAGAATCCTTCGTGAAAGAGTCTATAGACTCTATCATGAAGGATTCGGTTGGATTGTGAACATCTCTTTGCAGTGACATTCAAATCTTGTTATCATCATAAATCATGCTCGTACTCAGCTCAAGGGAATTGAAGTGGAACAAAAAGAAGATAATGGTAAAAATATTTCTCTATATTTTATTTACAATGGTCGTAATGGTGGTTTATTTACATAGATCAAGGTTAATAAAAACTTAAATAAAATGTTTACTTTTCTGTCTAAAAAGTAGTACAGTTACAAGTAATATGATTTTACTATTTTATCGATAACTAGGTTGACATCGCTTGTGCACCTCTATCTTTGGGATAAAGATATTTTAGTAATAAAGTATAACTTACATGGCAATTTATGACAAGACAAACATTTTTTTCGCATTAGATATGCATAGATATCATTGACTTCACTCTTATCACTTAGGTACAATTAAAACGAATTAAACATTCCTGCCAGTGACAAGGCAGGGCAGGGACTCGATTTCTAGCACGGGCAAACTATTGTATTCGATTTTATAATGTTTGAATCCATCGATACATCAATTTATTTATTACTCGGAAAACTCTAAATACTCGTAATGTGGTCGAAAATAATCAATTTAACAAAATTTTCATTTATCAAAATTGTAATATTTTTCTGAAATTACAGAATAAATAAAAAAAATACATAAATAAGTACAAGTACGTATACAAGGACACATCAGAGAAGCCCTGAATTATCCTAAATTACATTAAAAGTATGTACATCTAGATAATGAAATAACGTGTTTACTAACCACAGCTATTTTATGACCTATTTTACACATACATACAGAGAAACATAGCCCTAATAGCCCACTATATACATATGTATATGTAAATCTATATGTTTTTGGGTGAATTTAAGTGTTAGTCGATGTATACAACATGGATGTGCACTTTCGATGTAATGATAACAATGCAAGTATACAATACATATAATAATACAGAATGTATAATGCTTAGAAAGCGTGATAGCATCACAAATATATAGTTACTTCATAAATGTTTTGAAATTTGGACATTGTTCTTATTTCGCTAAAGATACTATTTCCTTGTAATTTAATCGTTTTTTTTTAATAAGAAATTGAAGTTGTTGTTTTGCGAGCAGTTACATAATATTTGCGAATGGAAACATTTTGTTCCAAGAAAATGGAGTACCGAGCAACTGCGCAAGCACTTGCTTTGCCTCCGGCGCTTTGACTCGAATAGTGTGTAATGGAGATTATTATACAGCTTCAACTATATACTATATATATAGGTAAGTACACTTACTACTTATGTACATTTTCTAAGACATTTCACTATACGTCTCTTTCATATACTATATGTATACAGTTCAAATAGATAATTATCCAAGGGTTCGTTACTTTCTGTATACGGTCAACGACATGGTAAATTTTATATAGGTATTTTAAAAATAAATATAAAAACGCATTTAAATTTTATAAATATGTACAAAATAACTTGCAAATGAGGCCAACCATACATAAGCACATAAATATAAAACCATGAAAAAGTTTAGAATGAAGGGATTCTACGAAATTTTATAATGGCAAATAATTTTGAAATTTTACTTCTACTTTGACAACAACCGGCGAAATTAATCTAAAAGTTTAATAAGCAGGTAAGTTTTACATCATTCACGATTGTTTTGCCTATAGGCCTACGAAATATTGGCTTTTAGTGGAAATATGTAATTGATATCAAAGGACGGGACGGGACTGACTACTAATTGACTTGATAATAAATGAATAAAAATAGTTCTGGCTGAATGCTGACCTACATTTTTTGTATACTGCTCGGCAAATATTTCCCCATTTGCTTTCATTTGTCTTTATCTAAAGCAACAAACAAACAATCAATCTTGCAGGAGAATCGAATTGTCGCGCCATCGCTTTCTTTAAGTATAAATAAATATATACCAATCACAAAAAATTATATACACACACACTATATTTTATAATAAACTAGCTTTTGCCCGCGGCTTCGCCCGCGTGAATTTCCCACGGGAACAGTGCTTTTTCCCGGGATAAAAAGTAGCCTATGTGCTATTCCAGATCATTATCTACCTCTGTACCAAATTTCATCGAAATCCGTCCAGTAGATTTTGCGTGATTGAGTAACAAACATCCTCACAAACTCACAAACTCACAAACTCACAAACTCACATCCAAACATTCGCATTTATAATATTAGTATGGATGCATAGATAATCATCCAATATCCAGATCAATCTGAAAAAGATCATTCGGGGCCATCTAGATATTGTACTAACATTAGCACATTTACCTCGATGTTCGGAACCCCGTATTTCAGAGGCAAGGCCTTTAGCACTGCGCCATGGAGACAGACTTTCTTGGTCTGCCCTGACCGACCATCTTATGACACCTCTTGCTGGTGATTCAATCTTCCCTTTTTTGTATGCATAATGCATATACTTATCTACATTCAATACAAAATATAGAGATTTTGAAACGCTGTGGTAAACTATATCATGTACTTTTTGTAGGTAATATTTACTCCTAATTAAGTTATTAAAAAAATGGGGACTTAACTATTAGGTTTTGATTCCGAAAATATTACAAATACAAAACAATACAGCTTTATTTCTTTTGTTTCAGCCGGTAAGTAAAGTAAGTATTAATTTGTGTGATTCATGCCCCATGAAGACAAAATATTATAGCTTTAATAAATTTAGGCTCCCTTAATAGTCATTACCAACGTTGTGGTTAATTTTCTGTTTTATACCTTAATAAGCCATTTTTTATGATGGAGTCAAAAGGTGGCCAAAGGAACTCTATTAGTAAAAATTGATAAAATTTTGGCTCGTTTAATTGATAAAAGTTTTGTCCCTGTCAATTAAAGTTTTCCCTTTTTGGGATAAGTCCGCCGTTGTACTGTACGCCTCTCTTTTTATTTCACTATTTTTTGTATTTTTCTTATGCGTATGTGCAATAAAGAGTTCACAAACAAACAAAAGCTTTAGACAAATTTTTAAGTAGGTACTTAATTCTTGAAAAAAATTCATTTGATCATTTTATACTAAATACTTACACATAAATTATGGATCAGGTCGACTGGTCTACATACTCGTAAGTAGCAACGGATTTGCTTCACATCAGATCAGAATGGCAATGTGGTGTTTTTAACAGGAAAGGGCTTTGCGAAGCCCTTTTAATGGTTTTGTGATGATTCGTGGATTAGTTTTACACGTTTTTCCGATTGTTAAAACGAACGAGTCACGGTTACGGTCACAGCTCACGGGTGGTGGGTGTTTCGGAGTCTAAAGTATATATTATTATAGTAAATCATACATTACAAACTGGCTGCTCCCTGGAGCTTTTTAAGGGTATTATCCCAGGTTTTACCCACCCGTATGACACGTTTCATCGAAATCCGTCAAAAAAATGTTAATATCTATTTAGAATTACTACATAGGTACCTATTTATTATAAAACAAAGTCTCTCGCCGCACCGCCACGTCTGTCTGTGTTGATTAAACGCCCTTCGAACTACTTCTCTATTACAGGTTCTGACAGGTGATGGTAAGTACCCGCAATTGTCACTTTTAAAATTGTTCAAGCCCAAATAATTCTAACAATTATTAGAATAATTTCAAGATGGCTTTTGTCCTAAAAACTTATTCTGCCAGTTGTCTCCTTTCGATAATTAGATAGATATCTGAATGATATAATTTAATTAAATAAGTAACTAAGCATTCATAAATAGAAATAGAAGCCTTACATAATGAGTTATATGTTTTGATATCAAATGATAGCGCTTTATTTAAATCCTTCTATTTCACTCTTATTGTGTGGTGTAATCCTTTGACATCTCATAATTATGTAAAAATTCGTTACACTCATAGATTTAAAAAGTCTACGTGAGCGTTGCTCTTACAGTGTGTGGCAAAACATGATGCATACCTACTTATATCAAATACTCTATAAACTCTAACTCGGTAGACTTTACAATAGTTTTTGCTTATAGGTATACTTATGCTTGACAAACATGCACATCGACGCTATTTCCAAATGATTAAAAAAAAATTCTAACCAGTAGTGTTATGCCACGACGACGACAGCATGTATGATGGTCATATTCGCGATGAGTCTAATATTTTTGTGAAGATAAATAAACCCTTTGAAATAACTTCTCTATAACTGCAAAAAATTACATAAGTATGTACAGTAAGTAGGTATGAGCGAGAGTGTCATAAACCAGTTTTATGCGACAGTTTAAGCCAAGTACTTATTGAGTTATATGTCCAATTTATTGGAAATTCCAACGGCTTTGTTTCACCGACATTACGTTTTGTGGTGACACGCATTGAAACGTTAGAAATGGCCTATAATTTAGCTCGTGGCGACACAATTGCCCGTGTCAGACAGGAGAGCCATTGTCCTACAATGCCGCCTGAGGTCCATCTATCTAGGTAACAGGGTTATTGATCTATTAATTAGCTATAAGTGTCAAACTACCTGTCATTTTATGATAAAGCTTATGAGGATTGGTGTTCCACTTAGAATACCTCTCATTTTAATTAACCTATATACCTACTGATTACTATGCCTTTAGGTACCTACCTACTCAATTATTATCCCGTTGGAATTTCCAATTTTCAGAAACCTTTCTCAACTACTTACAGCTGATACTGCTAGTATGTACATGTTACCTAGATTTTAAGATCGCTCAGAAAATATGAATAAGGTGACACTTAATGCTCTGTTTTTAGAAAGCTCTCATAATAATACATTATTTAATATGCGTTCATGGAGTCAGTTTTTAAAGTAAATGGTAATTCAAAAACATACTTATCTACTTAGATAAGCTAGTCATTTTTCCGAAAAATTTAGTATGCTAATTTTATCTCAGTAATAACCTATTTAGTGGGACTGCGAGTACGTATTATCTCCTATTCTACCAATGGGGATTTTAATCTTCTGTTATGTCCAATAACGTCATTATTAACGCTATCAAAAAGCAAATTCGCTTTTTATCAACAACACTTATCAGTTTAATTAAGATTTTCTGTATTGTTAGCTTTTGATTTTATCAACCTTTTCCAACATGAACGCTCTGATGAAATAATAACAAATAACGTTATTCTTTCTAGAGGTATCGTTTGATATAAAAATATATGTTTCAAACATTTTTTCCAAGTACAAGTTAGGCTGGCTTAAATAACATAAACAGAGTAAAAAAAACAATAGTGTATGTCAATCACATACATATAGCATTAGTTAGCCTTCCCATTTGATGAAAAAATATCTCAAAAGCTCGTATCTTCTCCCAATGTAACCAGAGAACTATAATTGAATACAAACAAGAACTTGGTCAATCAGTTCTTTGAATAACTCACCGGGTTATTTTATATTTATCTCGAAAATGTTATTGGTTTAACATCTATTTTCATTTTCATTCAACCAACTTTTGATATATCTTATATCGAAATGGTTTTATATGGTTTTTATATGGTACTTAATTCTAGCTGAACATGTTAACACTTAGTACTTACACTGTGAGATTCACCTTTTCTATCTTCCTCGTTTTTAATTTTATGTTTTTGGTTAAGCTTTCTGTTTCTATTTTAATTTTGTTCTACTACCTTGTTGTGCATTTTGTCTATGTTGTTCATCCACTAGTGGCAATAATAATTTGGAAAACTCTTTTTAAATTAACCTGTGAATAACGTAGTGGGTTACGTAATTAGTACTAGTACTTAATAATCAATGTAATTTGTTATTATACATTATGTAACTGTTTGTTATTCCTTTATAAAATAAAAATAAAATAAAAATAAAATAAAAATAAAAAAAAATATATGCACGTAGAGAAGCTAGGCGCGTGATCTGCCTAGCAAATACATTATGTCATAAATGTTTAGTAGTAAATTTGGACACACGATGATGGGAAAAAAAAAACACTTTGTTATATCATGAAGTTTCGGATTTTCTCCGATTAGTTATATAGAACATTTTAAAAGGTGTTTATAAGTTATAGGTATGTTAAAATCGAAAAGGAAAAATAACAGCTGAATAAAAAACCTACTTCAACAAATTTAATTTCCTGAATATCTTTTTATGTAATTATTTCAATATAATATTTCATACTGCTACTAATGAACACTTTTTTCTAAATGAAAGTACTTAAGTAGGTATATATGGAATCACCATCAACAACGGAAAAATTGGTCTTGGGAAGATAAATTGTGAATGTATTTTCATTCAGTACGCATTCGCTGAAATGTAATATTGTTTTATTTTCATTTTTGCCGCTATCCGATGTGAAGAGAGCAATGCTTGATTTATGTTAATTTTTGTTTGTTTCACATGTGAATAGCTGTTATACTCCGACCGCTCGCCATTACTGTTTGTTTGATTTAAAAACAAAAGTGTTTATAGGCATGTAAATCATGATGGAAATTGTGCCGATAGAAAATTGTGTTGAAATTATTCTTTATTTGTTTATATTTGTAGAACTGATGTATTTACCACTATGACGTTCTTTTACGAAATCACAAGAAACGCCTTCTAATTCCTAAATAAACGATGAAACTAGTTTGGGAATTACTGAATAAATAAGTTAACTTATGTTTTTGTTTCACATAGGTAATGATAAGTAAGATCAGTTCCTCTGCGATGTTCCCCACCACTAGAGGGTTTGTTCCTAGTTTGATGGTGGGTTACTGAACTGACCCAACTGCCAACACAATGTATACTATTATCTATGTGTTGAAATGTTAATTTTCTTGTCTTTTTAATAAGTCAATAAATAGGTACCTATATTTTTTTAAATTTTAATTTGAAAAAAAAAATAATTTTTACGACTTTTCCATCCTGGCTTCAAAAGTAGGTACCTATAACTTGAATAATGGCCGCCGCCGTGACGTCCAAACTTCCCCTAATATGTCTACCCTGATAACCAACTTGATTAATTGAAATACTTACATTTGCTCCTCACGTCTTTTCTTCGCAGTTTCTGGTTTGCCGTTAATGCACTGTAATACAAGTTTGAAACGAGCGATAGTGAAAGTTGCCTGCCAATATATCGGGATTCCCAGTGCCTGGGGAAGTTACGCCAATATCGCCACTAATTTTGTTATTGTCTCGATGGCGTTATAAGTAGATAGTTCTGGATCTACTTAGTGAACTAAATAGATTTACGCACACTATATTCACTCGTGTGAAATTGGTTTATCCCATACCGTAAAAATTAATACGTAAAAATTAGACATTCTCTAGATATCTGTAGGTTTATTATTAGCGTATCTTTCCAGTACAACATCTACGGTGGTAGATAAAATAGAAAATAAGAAGTTGGTATGTGTTAGATTATCTTTTATTTATCAGATTATGTATGTTTTATACTTTGTGAGAGTTCTCGATGATATTGTTATCGAAAACCGAAATCATTTTGGTTCCAGAAGCAGTTTTGCTGATAAACCTGTTTATCAGCAATATCGAAATACAGCAAATTCGAAATAAAAAGTCGTCTTCTACGAGTTTTTTTATGTATCAATATTACTTCATTCCCACGTATCGTATTAATTCAGGACTTCATTATAACTTTAAATAAACCCAAATGTAAGCTTATATTTCCACTAAATGCCAAATCGCCCACGTTTATACCCTCGTAGAATATATGAGCAGACAGATTAATTAGACTAGAATTTACTAAATTCAGACAGATTGAGTTAAATGTATCTATGTACTTAATTAATATTTTAATTTCTAGCACATAATGTTTGCTTATTTATTTTAAATCCATGTAAGTAAGTATTTACACAGAAATGTACATGCAATATACAAGTCCAAACTTAACGCCCATACTCCGACAATTATCATAGGTACATCTAGAATTCTAGATTTAACAATTTGGTTCGCAGATGATTATTTCTTAAATAAAATCTAAGTTAACGTTTAGTCTAATAAATAGTAAGCACCTTTTAATTCATTTAATTGATAGCATTACGATGAATCGAATAATGTTCGACTTGAATTTTACCTAACGTGGTCACAATCAGTCTATTTATAGAATTCACTGGACCTCCTTAAAGTACTTGGCTCCATCAATTTTATGAGGACAAGAACAAGATACCTATTACTCAAAAATTTATGAATATTGAGCAATGAGCGAACAATATCTACATGTGTTGTCGCATTGATAGCGCGAGATCATACTAATTTAAATATTTATTTCAATATTTGTTTTTTCTGTTAACATAACAGTAATACTGAAAGCGTCCAAAATACATGGACGCGTAAAAACCGAGCTTAGAAAATACGAGAGCGACGTGACGCGCACGCAAGATGAATGATTTGCATGCTCCAGCCGAGGAGAGCGGAATTCGGAATTTTTAATTTTGGGTAACCCACAGGCTAAACCACACTAAAACAAACGCTGGCGCTCTTTACACTCAAATATTTGTCAAGTTTAGCTTCTTTTGGAAGAGCGTGATCAAGACAATAATATCGGCAAAGCTAATTTCTTTTAGGTCACAAATCATAACAAATTCCCGTCACAAAAACAACAAGAATTATTTATGTAGAATCTAGTTCAATAATTCAAATGTTATCTGAAAACCAAAAAATGAAATTATTAGATACCTAACAAATAATTAAACACAAAATTGCAAAAGCACTATTTAAAATTCGATTGCCGCTTCAAATAAGTATATTTATACTAAGATTAGTATAAGAATAATTGTATGTTTGTTTTTGGTGCCGAATAAAGCCGAATAAAGAATTTTCTTTCTTTGAAATTAGCTTGGCAGCATGGAAATACCATTTAGGATATGAGTTCATAGATGTACAACCGAAGTGGTCGCAATCCGCGATTGCTACTCTTTGAGCGGGATGGTACCGGGGCCCTGGGCGGTGGCATGATACCATTTAGGTTATATGTTTAAGATTATAGATTTGCAACCGAGGTGGTCGCAATCGGCGATCGCTACGCCTTAAGCGGGATGGTACCAGAGCCCTGGGCGGTGGCATGATACCATTTAGGTTATATGTTTTTAAGATTATAGATTTGCAACCGAAGTGGTCGCAATCGGCGATCGCTACGCCTTAAGCGGGATGGTACCAGGGCCCTGAGCGGGCCCAGGCAGTGGCAGCAGCTTGCGCGCCAGCCGCGTGAACGTGCAGCGGAACTGCCGGCTCATGCTGCAGTACAGCACGAAGTTCACCGCAGACCCCACCAGCGCCATCAGGTCCATCACCTCTCCTGCGGGCAAACCAATCACTGTGTTTGTTTTATTGCGTTTACATGTATTAAAAGTAATAGAAATAAATTAGATAATATTAAATTGTTAACTACCCATTAAAATTAATTTAATCAAAAAACCCATTACGCTGGCCGAGTTTCCTCTCTGGATAGCTAGAGAAATCCTTTAAATAAGGTACCATCATTTATAGGTACTTAGATACATATGCATATCATTTAGATGCATATGCATTTTCTATTACTTAATTATCTACCTATGCCATCCATGCCAGAGAATTGAATTGAGATAGATAGGTAATCCTTTGTCCAGCAGTGGACGTCTTTAGGCTGAGAGAGAAGAGAGATAGGTAATCACACCCTTGGTGGTATACCGTTTAATTTTAAAAATCCCACCATACCAGCAGGGGTATGGCCGGTGGTACGGTGGGTCTGACGGGATGTTTGTCATTTTCTGCCCTTCGAGAATTAGGGAAAATTTGAAGACGGGTGAGATATCTTCTAATTTTAAGAATGATAATTTTATTTGAAATCATGTGGCACGAGTTAATCATTGAAAAGTTAAAAATCATACCTAAGTAAGCAGATTATAGACTATGACTCGAAGCGATCTACCGAACTTATAAGTAACAATAATTTTTACAAATTTAAATAACGACATGAAACTCTACTCAGTAATCAAGAAAAAAAAAGGTTTCCGAATATCCGTTACAATTAATCTGCCTTGCCATTCTATCAATATACCAACGTGACAATAAAAACGCCTACCCAAAGTAAAAACATTAGTGACGTGCGTGACGCACCTTTTTCTGAAGGTAACAAACGATAGTTCTTTCCCAATTTATTTCAGTTAGGTATCCCGCTCTATTTATTAATGATTAAAATTACAGGAACAAATTAGGAATTATTTTCTATTGAATAAGTTGCTTGCTGCTGTTGCAAAATATAAATATTTAGTTATGTACCTACTTATAGTAAAATCTACATTTAATAATAAAGTTACTTGTGGTTTTTCTTAATTTTGTATTCATACCCCATAAATATAATTTGATGTCATTTAACTCTTTGGAATCCAAAAAATAAAACGTAATAATTCACAACAATAGATAAATCTGAAAAATGGCTGTGTGATATTTCGGAGGCTCACGTCGGACTTTGCTTGGAAACCATAAATTTGGCTTTCTGACCACTGTGTACCGGGAAATAGGGCAGTGTCCTAATACAGACAAGAAATATTTTACAAACGAACGCAAAATTAATGGTTTTGGGTTCCCCTTTGAATGGCATGCTCCATGTAGTCCTATATTGTTATTTTTATCAAGATTCATTTATCATTTTGTATCTACAACGACTCATTGCTGTATATTTATTGCATTGTATTTATTAGTATTAAATTATCTTTTCATTTTTTCGAGGTATCTTATTTATAATGAGGCATATACATCTTCGAGAAAAGTACATACTTGTACTTGAATTAGACACAGAAAAAACGAACGAGCACAAAAATACACCTCATGGCATCAACGTTTAGATTATATCTTTATCATAGACGGGAAGTTACAAGTTGAAAAAAAAATGTTTTTTCCTTCTAACTTTAGGCAAAGGAAAAATACACTGACGCGAAAAGAAGCGACACTTAAGCATGTGTGCTGTAAAATAGCTTTTGGCTTTGTGTGAGTGAAAGGATGATGGCGGGGGCGTTGAGAGGCGCGCGGGATGGGGAACCAACCTCCACCAGATATTATTATGTCTTTCCTCAGGGCTGCTAGAAATGACGCGGTCTATCACTCATGTCAATCATGTCATGTCCGGTGGGCGCTATTGTCAAATACTATAGAGTTTAGAGTTAAGCCAAAATTTGGCTATTGTTTATTACTCATCATCCCTAGTGTTGAAAATCAGGCTCAAGAAGTATTTTTTTTCCTCTATGGTCGAACTCTCACGTACAGGGAGTGTCACGGGTGTGCTTTATGCATGGAAGTAATAAGTACTTTGTACTTCCATGGCTTTATGTAAATCATTTGTTAGTTGGAAAAGAGAATCTACTGAAAAACTATATATAATGAATTCTTATTAACTGACAATACTCAAATGAACAATCTAAAACAAGGACAACTTTGTGGACTTCGGCACTTTTCCCGCTGGTTCATATAAAATGTGTCGACTATTACTGTCCTCGCAAACAATACTGAGAAGTGTCAACAAAGACTTCTCTCTGCTGACTATCCTGTGTTGAAGTACTTGCTTCAGTTCGTCCGAGCTGGACAATGACAGGAGAACCTCTTATTTATTAAAAAAATAGTGTCATTTTAAAACATGGAATAATTTGATTCATTTTACAAATGACTTTTATCGAGTGTGCACATTGCTTCTCGAAAAATAAGTTGCAAAATTATATTTTCACGACTAACGACTTCCTCCTGCTGTGAAACAATATAATGTATTAATATAGTTTCTTCAGCTACATGAAACATTTATAGCCGGATGATTTATGGTTTCCTATGGATTCGGGCGTGGGGAAAATTTTCTTATGTATAATTGAAATTTTGTGTAACGTGAAAGTTTTTCTCATAAATCTTATTTGTCTTTTGACTAAATTATTGTGCAATGTTATACTTCTACGTAATTTATAATTACACAAACATTGTTAGTCTTTGTAATGCAATACTTTACGAAGTGAAAATTGCCGCGTTTGAAGAGACCCTCTGATGTCTAACGTTACAATTAATTTAAACAGTTTGCATCTTCCTGTTTCAGGGGTGAGATATATCAACTAAGTTTATTCCGGTTTCAAAAGAACAACGGAAATATAAATTAGTAAAATCTCAAATTTCAAATTGATCGAAATATCCACAGAATGCCGAAATCTTTTGAAATTTCAAAACACAGCAAAAATATTATATCGTACTGATATTATTACTACATGGGTACCTACATATACAAACATCCATAGTAACTGATTACTACTGAAAATTTTAAGTTATTATCATATAAACTGCTATAACTATCTACTATAAATTTATCTGCAGTTGATCAAACATAGGTTATACCTTTTTGAAGATATACCTATATGAAATTATTTTACTTTATTGTTATCCAAATTTTAGCTGTAGGTGTAACGAAAATTAAACGTACAACAACAAAAGAGTGTTATTCGTTTATCTTTATCTCAAAATCACGAGAACATACGAGAATCACTCATGTCATTTTATGTTTTCACAGCACGCAAAGACTTGGCGACTAGTTATCGATATATTCGATATCATCTTGTCAATGATATAAACCACTCTATCAAGAGTCCGAATTTATAACCTGATAATTTATTACCTACGACGTGATGAAACAAAAGATATAGGTATATACATAACCTCAATTTAATGACAAAAAATATTGCAGCGATGTGGAAGACTGCTCCAGAGGTTTGTCGGGGAACTCCTAAATGCCTGTTTTCCCCATAAAGTTAAAAAAAGGATTTTTCTACGTCTAGGTTTTCCCTTATTTCACGTCTAAAACGCAACGGCTTTGAACATTTTAAGAAAAATGTCAAATACATTTTATCTCAGATCTCTATTTTGCCGGTTCCCGAGGGATAGCGATGGCAAAGCATTGACAACGTAGGCTCTATATTTATCTAGCTAAGTACTTATTCATTCAATGAACATGTAGTGGAGCATAGTACGTAGAAGTATATGCAAAAACCAGTTCTAGATTCTAGTAGCTTACGTCGCCATTTAAAAGGTTAACCTGACCCACATAAGGTTAAATTCGCGTAAGATATTTATTATATAACGGAGCGCGAGTAAAGAAGTACCTTTTACATGAGGCGAAATTTTCTTAGCAATGTTTTAAACAAACCTCTTCCATGTCCACTTTTACGATCCTTCTACTTAAAAACTGTGGTTAAATTAATACAATAATACCAGTAAATATTAGCCTGAAAACTTTCCGACTCTACAGAATCCTATCCTAAAAAATACTCCCAAATCCAACGTTAAAAAGTTAGTGAAGTAAATAAAATATTAAAAGCAACAACGTTGGTAGCAATGGTTAATGGATTAGTAGTCAAAAGGCTTTATCTTTTAGAATCTTCTATGCGTTTATAAAGTGAAATTTATATCGGCAATTTTCTTTTAAATTATTAGATTCCATTTGATTTAAGTCCATTAATTGCTGTAAATATTACCTACTCAATTACCTTAACTACACACAAATATCAAATCCTGTCGGCTAAGTATAAATATAATCTTTTCCTTAGCTCGATAGATCGATTTAAAAAATAAATGGGATCGTTTATTAGTGATATCAATCACTAATATCACCACATCATTCAAAGTACCTCGCCCTTCGGAAAAATATTACCATACCCGTCACTTTTTGCTTTCACGATGTCCCTGCATTTAGATCGAGACGATAGCGAGCTAATCTTCAGCCTCCTACTTATAGCCAATCATAGCTATCAAATTGAGCGGAATCGAAGTGCAATTCAAACGGAAAATAAGTGCTTAAGAATCCGAGGGACCCTAATTTGGATAGCTGCAAGAAAGCGGTCGCGAGTTATGGTTTGGTCGGGCGATCCGTTTCTTCAAAGTCTGACAGAGATAGAAAAGTTTTATTACCGGCTCACCAATGATTGACCACGAAATCTCCGTCGTAAATGCGAATATTTCGTGACTGCATGCTCAAATAAATATTTTATTTCAGTGCTTAACTAAACGAAGCCCTGAAATATACTTACTTTTAATATTCTTTTAGTGTTGTCATCCTAACTAATATTACAAATGCGAAAGTAAGTTTGTTTGTCTGTATTTGTTGCTTTATTAACTGAACCAATCTTCCTGAAATTTCGCATACACATAGCCGGAAGTACGGAGAAGGACATAGGGTACCTTTCATCCCGGGAAAAAGCACTGTTCCCGTGGGAAGTTCACGCGGGCTAAGCCGCGGGCGAAAGCTAGTTTTCTATATGTAATCACTGCAGCCATTTATTCTATAGCCACTTTTTTCTTAGAGCGGAGTTGACATTGTTAAGAAGCTATTTCTCGTTATAATAAATTAATTTACGGATATATCTCTCAATATGTTCCTTAACGAGCATCGCTCTATTAATCATCAATAATAAAGCATGATTTATCACCTTAAAAGAATTACAAAACCAGTTAAGTATTTCTGAATTTAAGTTTGGGTAAATCTGATTTTCTAATACAGTACATTACTCTTTGAAGGAAATTTTGCCTTCAGTAATTTTATCATATGGTTGTATTAAATGATAAGGTGCCGGGTACCCATTAAGTTATTTAGCGACTCAGTGAGTTAGCTAACTAGGACCATGTTATTTATTTTCCGCTTGAGACGCCAGACCTATTTACATTTAATGATTAAACATTACTCGGCAAACGTTGAGGCTGCCTTGTAATTCACGAATAAAGTGGTAACTGTTATTGGTAGAGTGTTACTCTTTATTTACACAAAATTTAGTAGTTTAAATAAAATACAGTAAGTATTTTTAATCAATGTTGAGCCAGTAAGATTTTTCATCTAGGATCATAAGAAATGATACAGGTATAAGAATGGATAATGGAAAATGAGTGAGCTACCTGATCACATTTATTTAGCTGCCATCAAAATTAGCTCTACTACAACTACAATGTAGTACCAACTATTCCGCCTAAAATATACAGGTAAAAGTTTCCAATAATATGTATAAATAGAAACCCAAAAACTTACCCCGAATATTAATTACAGCACAGAGTTCAGCTTGGGTGATAATAGAGGAAACGAATTTTCCCAGAAATGAGGTATGGAATAAATATGTATCAACAATAAAATCAAAAAGTTCTAACCAAATGCGTGGGTTCAAACCGTCAACATTCCATATTATCTAAATCTTCCTACGCTTTAACTTTGTTTGATTTCTATATAGAAACAAAAACAATCAATATAAAAAGTTTTACCCAAAAAGAACTGAAAAATACTGACAAAGGTACCGCAAACAAAATAGTGCAAACGAAATCATCTTCACTTGAACAAAACTTTCAAGAATATTAAATCCAGAAAGGAACTTTATTGGGTTCTACAGACTGCTGGTACATATAAAAAAGGATAGCTATCAAAAGTTAGGAAAGTATGAACATGAAATTGGTACAAATGTAATAAAATGCTTATAGAATTTCAACGAAAACCTTATGTAAATGGCACACGAGGACACGCGACTAGACCTATCATTGAAACCTCTACCTGACCCTCTCAGACCTCAACGAAAAATAGAATATTGACATGGTACACTGCAGTGCGGAATCTTCTTTTAATATCAAAATGCCACTCTCATGTATTCCTTCTGCTCCATATGGAACATTATTTGTTTGCTGACAGTAAACTCATCGTTTGTACGAATCAGTGTTTAAATATATTTTGTTCAAGATTTCAAATTATTTACGTCTATGAAGATTTGTTTGGTATAACAACGTAATATATGCATATTTTTGGAATGTTATTTTAGTTTGTCAGGGTTATATTATAACGTTTTCAGTTACGCTAATTTACAAGCGTTTGAGTTGCGATTATTGTTCCATACTAAATTATTTACGCATGAACTAGACAACTAAACCATATGCAAAACCCTTGTTCGTAGAAATGGATATATATGAGTTCAATATCATGAGAATGTTTAAAACTTTAAAGCATTCAATAGATATTAGATATAGTGATAGACCTGCTGCTCTTTGGCGTTGTATGGCAAATAAAAGAACAGCAATGTTCTAATTATTATATCAGTTACCTCTACCCCGTTCTGGAACAAGCCACATATAATTTTTATGAAATATATATCTCGCCCATGACAGACATACTTTCTATATGTATTTTATTGAAACCTTCACCACTGGATTTTCATTCTATTAATGATTAATAGCTTTAAGAACTTCATCTTGTAACAAGCAAGGCGAGAGTTCTCTCCAAACTTTAATAATGTAATTTGTCTAAAATAATTTCTGACAAAATATTAGTTTAAGCAGCATCACCGTAGACATACATTTTTCAATATAAGACGTGTCCAACGACGCGACTAATTGTATTAACTTTAAGGCATTTTTCTTGAACACTGTCAACATTGACACCAAATCACTTTTAACCGAAAGTGAATTTGTGTCAAAAGTATCTACTAATACTTAAAGGGTTTTAAACTGGGGATTCCTCCACTCATAGGCGTAGGCGATGGGCTAGCAACCAGTCACTATACCTGAATTTCCATTCCATCAAAGAGCCTACTATTTAGCTAAGCGTGGCCTTCGAGTGTCACGACTCTTGGCTCTGTCTACCCCGTAAGGGATAAAGACGTGATTCTATGTATGTATGTATGTAATACTTAACTTAGTTACTTCTACTTATCGTTTAAAACATAGGCATTGGTCCTAGTTGTTTGGCAGTGATGATGGATAAAAATGAAATTTAATAGAAAACTTTAATTTTATAGGTAATCTCTCCGGAGTATAAAAGTAACAAACGCGAAACATTGTCTCTACAAGCAATAATGAGAGCTAAATGTTGCTGAAATGATAAAAAAACGAGAATTGTCTGTTAACGAATAACTCATTTTTATTGCTACTATTACTACTGCAGTAATAAAAGCATACAATAGACTTGAGAAAAAATACATCAATTATCGTCCATAAGAATTGCTGGTTCAGGCAATAAAATTCTATTGATTCAAAGAACAAAAAAATATCCTTCACAAAATGTTATACAAATATACCAAGTACCTACTCAATTAAATGAACGAATAGCTCAATACTAATAAAATACTTTTTATTTGAAACAAAGTGAAGGAAATGAAAATGCATTCTAAAGTACATCAAACTTTGAAAATAAAAGCTCGTTCAAAGGGACTCCTTTGCTCAGTTCTGTAAATTAAAATACAAATAAGTACAGTTAAAAGTTGTTGCAAGAACTGTTATTACTTTCAATAGAATACTCGTATTATTAGTAGGTATAACAACATTTCAAAAGATAATGACTATATTTTAAGCAAATTCACTTTAGTCGAACTCGAGTTAAAATCACTCAAAATATTTTTATTAAAATTAAACTTGTATGTACTTGTACGTTTAAAATTAAACTTGTATGTTACATCATCATTTATTTCGGAAATGGAAATAGAATTACCTATCAGTGTTAAAATAATTAATTACCAATTTGTTCATCTTAAACCGTTTAATTAACACTTATTATTAAGCACTTCTTTGTTCTGCAAGGAAACTACCCCGCCCTAATTACCTCAAGGAAGTATCGCGAGTTCTGCCAACATGAGTTAACTAACTTGGTTAATTTTAATTCATTAAATTACAGACTTTCATTGCAGGAGAATACAAAATGACTCAATTTTTGCCTTTATCCCTCACACAGTTAACAGAACCTCGATTCTTGATCTTACGGTACCTATAGTATAGAAAATAGAAATTCTGAAATAAATAAATACAAATTGCTGTAGGTACGACCAAATTCCGGGATGAAAATACGAGATTTAACTCTACTCTCTGTTATACAAAAGCTGCTGAGTTTTTGACACGTAATTGAGTAGCATACCTATGTACCTTTGAATTAATAGGAAAGTCCATATAGACTTTCACATTTATAATATTAATTAGATTAGAAGTCAGACAGTACATCTAATGAGGAGTTTGTCACATCGCGTCGTCCGTATACACCTAATTTACAACAGCATCATGCTCTTTGGCTGAACGAATTAATAATGTAAACCAAACAGGGCATCTTGCTTTCAGCCAACACGACTGACAAGAAGTAATTACGAGCCGTGTTTTGATAGCCGTGGACGGTGGCTGCTTGCTTAATGAGATCTCGCCTATGTGCAGAGAAATAGCTGAAAACCCTCTCTTGAGACGTTCCAAACAGCAGCTATCTATTGGTCTCTAAAAGGTTTTTCTCTTAAATGCGTAGATACATTGGTATCGCTGAAGAGAATTTTTTTAAACCCCTCTTATTCCAGTTGGAATAAACTTATTTTTTGTAATTATAACTAAACTTTCTGAGGATTAAAAGAGGGCACCGATGTAGCTACCCGAATTCCCATGTGAACAGTGCCCCGGGCCAATGCTTGTCTGTTATTTGTGTTTATTTTTGTTTAATAAATAGAGCTAGATTTTTTTGTGAGACACAGACAGCTGAGTTTAATTACTCATGAGGCCGAGGAAGCGGGATGTCAGATATGGTTTTTGCCTATGTTGGTAAGGACAGATAATACGAGTATCTTCTATGAAGCTCATTTTCATTTGACAATCAAGTTTATATGTCTATTAAAGAATGATTTTTTTTTCTATAATGATTTTTTTTTCTATGTGTATGGTTTCATATATTACTATTAGGCGGGGCATTTAATTTTTTTTTACCGACAAATTCCTACAACCATGATTTTTATACTTAACATTATTTTGATGTTTTTAGACATCCTTATATAAAAAAAAAGAATTTTGATGATCCGATATGAAATGGGAGGGGTAAATTCGTAAACAAAAAAGTTTACAATAGAGATTACTGTTCACAATTAATTAATAAGACTTCATTTACCTGTAAATAAAAGTTGGCCGGTTTATAATAAGGCTTTCTAGTCATAAAATGTATTTTTAACGTTATAAATGTCAATATGGTTTTTATTTAATTACAGGAAATCGGGTTCATAAACATGAGTCGTTTTTTAAAATTAAGATTGAATAATTCACATTACGTACGAATATACAATTTTCTCGACTGTAGAATAAAAAAAAAATTAAAAGTTAATAAAAAAAAACTGTGGTAGTCACCCTTATAAAAATTGAGGATATGGTTCATTACAATAGTATACGAATCCATACTAATATTATAAATGCGAAAGTTTGGATGTGAGTTTGTGAGTTTGTGAATTTGTGAGTTTGTGAGTTTGTGAGTTTGTGAGGATGTTTGTTACTCAATCACGCAAAATCTACTTGACGGATTTCGATGAAATTTGGTACAGAGGTAGATAATGACCTGGAATAGCACATAGGCTACTTTTTATCCCGGGAAAAAGCACTGTTCCCGTGGGAAATTCACGCGGGCGAAGCCGCGGGCAAAAGCTAGTAATATATAAAAGTCACCATTGCTGGATTTTTTGTTTTTGTACAGGATGTTTTTAAAGTATAAAAATTACAACTCATTAAAAAATCCATTTCGGATTGGTATTTATTGGTGATTTTTTAAATCAAGCTTTTATTATTCGTAAGGAAACATGTAACAAAAAATCACCCTGGTAGGATTTTTTGTTTGAGAGTTATAACAATATGAGTCTTATAATAGCGTTTAAAAAAAAACGGCGGTGGTGATTTTTTTTTTTACACTTATATTTGCAGTTGTAATATCATAATCTATGTAGTTTATAAAAATCACCATCGTAGGATTTAATGTGACCACCTCCATACAACTGAAAATTCACAGCCCCGACTATATTTCTAAATAATTATAGTTCTACGAAATGACAGGCACAGCTACTTTAAAACTAATCTGCTGTTTGTCATTATACTCTTTGTCTAGTTGGTAAAGTTTCCGAGAGGTTTCGTAATGAATGTATCATTTTCAGTGCGTATGAGACGAGTAGATAATATTACTTTGTAATACGGCCATGTTGTTTTGTCGTAATCGTAAAATATTTTAAACTCATTACAAGTTGAAATTACTCGCGTATAATATTTAAACAAATATCATTTACCAATAATTTATGGCAATGATTTCTCAAAATTTTTTGATTGGTCGAACTTAAAAAATGTGATAATAAGTATCCACGTTGTAGTTAAAATGGTTTATTGTTCTCAAGCTCATCTTTCTGTGCATCAGGACTTCGTAGAAAGCTTTATTTGCTAAAAGGTGCGCCCAGGACTCCGCTCCCATGGGAATTTTGGGACAAAAATTACTAAATAAATTACGGTTAAAAACTGGAATCCACTTAACTTATATGTTTAATGAGATAGGTGACCCTGACACTTAACGTTGGAAGCTGTAATAAAATAATATGTATTCATTATTTGGTACAATATTATTTGGTATCATAGCTGTATATTTTCTGTTAGCAGGTATGTATTCTTGAGAGTAAGTGCTATTTAAATGTGTTGCCATCCACAAAAAGCAAAGGCACTTTATATTGAGTAAAATATCTACTAATAATGAAAATATAAATTTAGACAAGAACAAATTCGACAATACTTATTCACTGAGTACGTCTAAGTATTTATTCACTTGGCATCCAGAAGACTAAAGAACCGTAATGCTTCCAAGTTTCCAACGTCGCGCGTCGTCGTCGTGAAGATCAGAAGGCCGCTGAAAGAACTGGGAAAAATTAAATTGCTGCAGTAAACTTCTTTTGGCAGGTTAGCCGAAATATGATTATTCTAAGTAAATAAAATATTTTCAGAAACCTGGTACTGTTACCGTCCAAATTTAATTATAATACCCCGGGAGAGAGTTTTGAGCTTCAAGGTAATACCGCTTAGTTCTTTTATCAAATAAGAATAAATTAAATAATGTTTTGTAATTTAAATTTTGCAATAAGAATGAAGACGATTCTAGGAGTTTTAACAATATTGACGGTCGAGGGCGAAAGTGAACTAAATGTAATGAAGTTGTCATAGACACAACTAAACTAAAAATTTAAAAGTCAGTAATGAATTCATTTTTCCAGGCATACCTACTTTCAAATGAGACAGTGGGAAGTGAACAATGGCTATTCAAACTAATATAGATCGGCTCGTCACGCTTTAGTTATCTTATCTATGTTTTAGTAAAAAGTCAAAATTGTGCACGAGTTCAATGTTCAACCTATCTATGAATATATAGTTTTAGTTTTTTTCTGTCCTCAAATAATCTTATTTGCTAGTACAAAAATTATGTTTAAGAGCAGTTAATAGGTATATTTTCTTCAAATATAAAAAAAAATATTTTAGATATTATTATTAATTAGAGCAAACCCATCTTTTATAAAAAAAAAAATAAAACTATAGGTTGTTAAAGTCTTTATTTTCTGCTTATAGAATAGTGAATTCATTGAGTTAACAAATTATATAGAATATTATCTTTTTTTGTGCACTATATTACATATCTCATTTTAAGTATCCTTATAGTATCAGACACTAGTCTGATACTATAGGGAATATCAGAATCCTTCGTTAAAGAGTCTATAGACTCTATCATGAAGGATTCGGTTGGATTGTGAACATCTCTTCGCAGTGACATTCAAATCTTGTTATCATCATAAATCATGCTCGTACTCAGCTTAAGGGAATTGAAGTGGAACAAAAAGAAGATAATGGGTAAAAATATTTCTCTATATTTTATTTACAATGGTCGTAATGGTGGTTTATTTACATAGATCAATGTTAATGAAAACTTAAATAAAATGTTTACTTTTCTGCCTAAAAAGTAGTACAGTTACAAGTAATATGATTTTACTATTTTATCAATAACTAGGTTGACATCGCTTGTGCACCTCTATCTGTGGGATAAAGATATTTTCGTAATAAAGTATAACTTACATGGCAATTTATGACAAGACAAACATTTTTTTCGCATTAGATATGCATAGATATCATTGACTTCACTTATCACTTAGGTACAATTAAAATGAATTAAACATTCCTGCCAGTGACAATGACAAGGCAGGGCAGGGGATGATTTCCAGCACGGGCAAACTATTGTATTCGATTTCATAATATTTGAATCCATCGGATCATCAATTTATTTATTACTCATAAAACTCTAAATACTCGTAATGTGGTCGAAGATAATCAATTTAACAAAATTTTAATTTATCAAAATTATAATATTATTCTGAAATCTCAGAATATATAAAAAATACATAAATAAGTACAAGTACGTATACAATGACACATCAGAGAAGCCCTGAATTATCTTAAATTACATTAAAATTATGTACAACTAGATAATGAAATAACGTATTTACTAACCACAGCTATTTTATGACCTATTTACACATACATACAGAGAAACTAGCCCTACCCTAATAGCCCAGTATATACATATGTATATGTAAATCTATATATTTTGGGTGAATTTAAGTGTTAGTCGATGTATACAACATGGATGTGCACTTTCGATGTAATGATAACAATGCAAGTATACAATACATATAATAATACCGAATGTATAATGCTTAGAAAGCGTGATAGCATCACAAATATATAGTTACTTCATAAATGTTTTGAAATTTGGACATTGTTCTTATTTCGCTAAAGATACTATTTCCTTGTAATCTAATCGTTCTTTTTTTTAAAATAAGAAATTGAAGTTGGTGTTTTGCGAGCAGTTACATAATATTTGCGAATGGAAACATTTTGTTCCAAGAAAATGGATTACCGAGCAACAGCGCAAGCTCTTGCTTTGCCTCCGGCGCTTTGTCTCGAATAGTGTGTAATGGAGGTTATTATACAGCTTCAACTATATACTATATATATAGGTAGACACTTACTACTTATGTACATTTTCTAAGACATTTCACTATACGTCTCTTTCATATACTATATGGTTGCGCCAGTATGCCTATTGTTGAAAAATTCAAATTAGTGGACTGTATATATATATATGTATGTATTGCTATATGTCTTTGAACCCGATAAATGCGGCTGCCCTGGGTAGGGACAATACTAGATGGAAGACAGCCGCGGATAGAGGAAACTGCACTAACCTTGTGATGAAAGATGAGGAGTTGGCGTGGTTTTTGAGGTTACGATAGCCGATGACTCGAATTGCAGGCACTTCACCACGATCCGTTCTTCCCACGTAAACGTTCACCAGATCACGGGTTTCCTCCACTATGTAAGGGCTCAAAAGCACTTTTTAGCTTGTTCTATCAATGGTTACACGGCAATACGACGCACTTCCACGCGAGGAGAGAAAGCTTCAATCCTTTTTAACGAATGACATTTCACTTGCCAAACGCGACTATCGTGAGTTTTTGTCTCACTCGAATGCAGCAAGGTTGTGCGTGAGGGAATGGTACAGCAAATAGGATTTTGGTAGGATTATTCAATTGACATATTCGCAATAGTAGCAACAAAAGTGGCGGCAAATTCAAATACAATACTGGCGTTTCCATTCCCCCCGGCTTGAAGGGTTCTCTTCAAACAAATTAAACAAACGAAACAAATTTGAATGTTAAACGAAGATAACGTGAAACGAAATCAGACTAGCAAACTAAACAAATACTAAGCTAAATTACAACTAGATATTTAGGTTCTAACAGGAGTATCCTATTGCTGGTTAGGCAAAGGACAAAGACGAATAACTGGACGCAAGTACGATCCAGTCGAAGTCTTAACACGAGCAATCCGAGTAACTCCATTAGAGCCTGGGAAAACTTCTTCAATTATACCGAGCGGCCAATGAAGTGGCGGCTCGTTTTCGGTTATGATAATCACGACAGTACCGACAGTGATAGGATTCGTCGGAGTGTTCCACTTCTGACGCGATTGCAGAGTGTGTAAGTAGTCTGTTCTCCAACGCTTCCAAAACGATTGAACTAATTTATCTAATAAAGCGTGACGCGGCAGAAGATGAAGACGATCTTCTTCAACTTCACGTGCAGGCAAATACTTAAGCGGAGTTAAGTTCAAAAAATGCGCTGGAGTCAGAGCTAACGGTTCAGATGGGTCAATAGAAAGAGTTCTACAAAGAGGCCGCGTGTTCATTACAGCTTCGACCTGAGTGAGTACGGTACTCATCTCTTCAAACGAAAGAATCTGCTCGCCAATGACACGATACAGATGTGATTTAAGACTCTTAATATTGGACTCCCAGTTCCCGCCGAAATGGCTTGCAGCGGGTGTATTAAGCGACCAATCAATTCGATTTTCAGCTAAAACGTGAGCAAATCCAGTTTGAAAATATTTCGTACGAAGGAAAGAGCTTAATTCCGAAATACTGCGCTTAGCTCCAACGTAGTTCGTGCCGTTGTCCGAATACATTCGACTTACTGGGCCTCTACGAGACAAGAATCGTTTAAATGCCGCCATGAAACTAGGTGTGCTCAAGTCTCCAACTAGCTCGATATGCACAGCGCGAGTTGTCATGCAAACAAATAGGCAGACGTAGGCCTTGGTAGAGCGGTTACCTCGACCACGAGTCATGGTGACCTTGAAAGGGCCAGCGTAATCTGTACCGGTATGAACGAAAGGTTTAACGGTCTCTACTACGCGACAAGAACGATGATCAGCCATCTCCGGAGCTAAAGACTTCGGACGAAGTTTAAAACAAGGTACACATTGGTGCACTCTACTACGAATCAAGTTGCGAGCAGAAAGTATCCAAAATTTCTGTCGCAAAATGGACATCAACAAGTCTGGACCAGCATGACAATTGATCTTGTGATGATAGTCTACCAAAAGATTCAATATATGACCCTTTCGTGGGAGAACGATTGGGTGTTTTTGGGCGAACGACAAATTAGACTGACTCAACCGACCACCGACTCGAATAATTCCATCTTCTATAAACGGTTTTAACCGCTGAAAGGCGCGACTACAGGGTTTGTCGGATTGGAGATTTTCAAACTCCACAACGAAAGAAGAACGTTGAAGTTCCCGTAAAACTATCGATTCGGCGTGATCGAGATCAGCGGCGGAAATATGTTTACGCTGGGGCAACAATTTCATGAAGCGATAAATATAAACGACACAGCGTAACAGCTTCGACCAAGAAGACAGTCGATCAGCCAACAACAAAATTGGAGATTTTTCAGGCGATGCTGAAATAACTAACGAGTGATTCTTCTCCTCGGGAGGTTCAGAAACAGATGAGGGGTTGAAACGACTAACAGGCCACTCATCAGGTGGAGCCTGGATCCAATACGGTCCATGATACCATAATGGATGGTTAAGTATTTGGGCGGGCGTGAGTCCGCGCGAAAGACAATCAGCGGGATTGTCTGTTCCAGCGATATGATAGAGACTTTCAACTGAAAGGTCAGATTGAATTTTGCTGACTCTATTTGCGACAAATGTGTCCCAACGATGGGGAGAAGAGTGAGCCCAGCAAAGGGCAACCGTCGAATCCGAAAAGGCAAAAATTTTATGGATTGTGATACGTGCTTTACAAGCTTTAACAATCGCATTAACAAGCTGTGCTAATACTAGTAAAGCGCAAAGTTCGAGCCGAGCGAGAGAGATGACCTTACGAGGGAGACCTTAGACTTGGCACTGATTAGGCTCACCGAAACGTTGTTACCATTTTGAACATGAAAATAGACAACACCCCCGTACGCTTTCTCGCTGGCGTCCGCAAATCCAACTATTGTGACGCCACTATCTACTTTAATACCAACATGGCGAGGGATTTTTATTTGATCTAGTAAATGAAGTTCTTCTCTAAATTGAGACCACAGACGAACAATATCGTCGGGTGGAGACTCATCCCAATCGCAATTTGACAACCAAAGTTCTTTTATAAGCAGTTTTGCGTATAAAACGACAGGCGCGACAAAACCCATAATGTCCCATATGCGTGCTACACACGATAGTATAGTACGTTTGGTACAATGTGGGGAGGTAGGGCATACCTTAAGACCGAACATGTCTGTTGTGTGCGACCAACATAAACCTAACACTTTATGTGTGTCACTATCATCAAATTCCTTCACATTGGACAAGCGATGCGATGGTGGAATTGAATCTAGAACCTTTTGAGAGTTACTAGTCCACTTCACGAGGTCAAACTGACCAGCCTTCATTAGAGCGATCACTTCGGCAGCGACTTCAATACCGTCGGCGTCAGTGTCGAGAGAGTACACGAAATCGTCCATGTACAGCCCGGTTTCGATGGTTTCCTTTGATGAAACAAATGATTGCTAAGTAACCACAGGTTAAGAAGTTACCTATTAGTGTATGGGCACATAGGTACCTTCTTAACCTGTGGTTACTTAGCAATCATTTGTTTATTCATTCGCATTTTGTTAATAGTTTTATTCCATCGGGAATAAAAACACCATACCTAGATAACTATAGTGTTTCTTTGTCGTAATTACCCAGCACATAGTTATTGGGTATTGAACTTGAATAGGTATCCATCCATATAACGTATAGGCGTTATTTATTACGTTTGATAACCAATTCGTACACATTCCTCGTAATCGATAATTCACCGCGCTTCTGGTTTTCGTTTGTTTTATATGTACCCTCGCAACATACCGCACAGTGAAAATTCGTTGATCTACTCGTTTGATATAGAAATATAGCTAAGTACGTACTATTCAAGCCAGTAGCCTATACTGGCACGCGTAATAGGTACCTTACCTACTGCGCACGTTGGAAATCGTATCGTAGTCGGTTCTCCATCGTTTTGAATCGTTGTTTGTAGTAGTACAGGCAAATACTTTAGCTATTCACCATGGCACCTCGCCTTAGTAAGGAAGCGCAATTAAAACTATTGATAGCAAAAAGGGAAATGTTGTTTTCCCGTATGCAATCGATCTATGATATGTCGAAAAATACTTCCGACCCCGTTGTTTTGAATAACTTTTTAGTTAATGCAGAAACTATGGATAATATTCGCACGGAATTTGAATCCATATTAGAAAGCATTTTATCAATAGAATTGGAGGCAAAACCTGACTATCAGGTTGACTATTCAAGCTTGTCTTCGTTTGATGAATTGTATTGTTTTGCAAAATACACTTTTCGTTTAGTTAGCCCGCCGCAGGTACCTACACAAACTGAGTCGAAACCTAACGTAACACATTTCGATCGCGATCGTCCGAAATTACCGCCAATCCAAATACCAGAATTCGATGGTGATATTAAAAATTGGCAGTTGTTTTATGATCATTTTGAAAACGTCATTCATAAAAATCATAAATTGAGTGATCATGAAAAATTACACTATCTCGTGAGTAAACTCACCGGCAAGGCTAAAACGGTCTATGCCGGGATAACACTTAGTGCCGAAAATTACACATTGATACTAACCACCTTAAAAGCTAGATTTGAAGACAAGCGATCCGTTACTACTGCATACCTAGATCAATTATTTGACTTGAAAAACATTGCGTCAAGCAATGTACAAAATTTGGAAAAATTCCTCGATATATTTGCTACATCCATTCGTGCGATAAAAGGCCTAAAGGTCGACGACCTTTGTGACTTTGTGTTTTTGTATCTGGGTTTGAAAAAGTTGGATAGTGAAACTGTCCGTTTGTTTGAAATGGACAGACGTAGTAGTAAGATGCCTACATTCACCGACTTGGAAACATTCGTTCGCGACCACATTAAGGTTTTGCAACGCACCTCATCGAAGGGTATCGAGCGCGAACGAAAGGTAGATTCGGTGTCTAAGCCAAAGCTTACTCATAGTTACGTAAACACTACTGCATCTCAAAAATGGTTGCGCCAGTATGCCTATTGTTGAAAAATTCAAATTAGTGGACTGTATATATATATATGTATGTATTGCTATATGTCTTTGAACCCGATAAATGCGGCTGCCCTGGGTAGGGACAATACTAGATGGAAGACAGCCGCGGATAGAGGAAACTGCACTAACCTTGTGATGAAAGATGAGGAGTTGGCGTGGTTTTTGAGGTTACGATAGCCGATGACTCGAATTGCAGGCACTTCACCACGATCCGTTCTTCCCACGTAAACGTTCACCAGATCACGGGTTTCCTCCACTATGTAAGGGCTCAAAAGCACTTTTTAGCTTGTTCTATCAATGGTTACACGGCAATACGACGCACTTCCACGCGAGGAGAGAAAGCTTCAATCCTTTTTAACGAATGACATTTCACTTGCCAAACGCGACTATCGTGAGTTTTTGTCTCACTCGAATGCAGCAAGGTTGTGCGTGAGGGAATGGTACAGCAAATAGGATTTTGGTAGGATTATTCAATTGACATATTCGCAATAGTAGCAACAAAAGTGGCGGCAAATTCAAATACAATACTGGCGTTTCCATTCCCATCCGGCTCGAAGGACCAAAAATGGTTGCGCCAGTATGCCTATTGTTGAAAAATTCAAATTAGTGGACTGTATATATATATATACAGTCCACTAATTTGAATTTTTCAACAATAGGCATACTGGCGCAACCACTATATGTATACAGTTCAAATAGATAATTATCCAAGGGTTCGTTACTTTCTGTATACGGTCAACGACATGGTAAATTTTATATAGGTATTTTAAAAATAAATATAAAAAACGCATTTAAATTTTATAAATATGTACAAAATAACTTGCAAATGAGGCCGACCATACATAAGCACATAAATATAAAACCATGAAAAAGTTTAGAATGAAGGGATTCTACGAAATTTTATAATGGCAAATAATTTTGAAATTTTACTTCTACTTTGACAACAACCGGCGAAATTAATCTAAAAGTTTAATAAGCAGGTAAGTTTTACATCATTCACGATTGTTTTGCCTATAGGCCTACGAAATATTGGCTTTTAGTGGAAATATGTAATTGATATCAAAGGACGGGACGGGACTGACTACTAATTGACTTGATAATAAATGAATAAAAATAGTTCTGGCTGAATGCTGACCTACATTTTTTGTATACTGCTCGGTAAATATTTCCCCATTTGCTTTCATTTGTCTTTATCTAAAGCAACAAACAAACAATCAATCTCGCAGGAGAATCGAATTGTCGCGCCATCGCAATAAATATATACCAATCACAAAAAATTGTATACACACACACTATACTTATTTTATAATAAATGCATAGGTGTATAGATAATCATCCAAGATCCAGGTCAATCTGAAAAAGATCATTCGGGACCATCTAGATATTGTACTAACATTAGTACATATACCTCGATATTCGGAACCCCGTATTTCAGAGGCAAGGCCTTTAGCACGGCGCCATGGAGACCGACTTTCTTGGTCTGCCCTGACCGACCATCTTCTGACACCTCTTGCTCGTGCTTCTATCCCTTTTTTGTATGCATAATGCATATACTTATCTACATTCAATACAAAATATAGAGATTTTGGAACGCTGTGTTAAACTATATCATGTACTTTTTGTAGGTAATATTTACTCCTAATTAAGTTATTTAAAAAATGGGCATTTAATTATTAGGTTTTGATTCTGAAAATACTACAAATACAAAACATTACTGCTTTATTTCCTTTGTTTCAGCCGGTAAGTAAAATAAGTATTAATTTGTGTGATTCATGCCCCATGAAGACAAAATATTATAGCTTTAATAAATTTAGGCTCCCTTAATAGTCATTACCAACGTTGTGGTTAATTTTCTGTTTTATACCTTAATAAGCCATTTTTTATGATGGAGTCGGAAGGTGGCCAAAGGAACTCTATTAGTAAAAATTCATACAATTTCGGCTCGTTTAATTGATAAAAGTTTTGTCCCTGTCAATTAAAGTTTTCCCTTTTTGGGATAAGTTCGCCGTTGTACTGTACGCCTCTCTTTTTGTTTCACTGTCTTTTGTATTTTTCTTATGTGTATGTGCAATAAAGAGTTTAAACAAACAAAAACTTTAGACAATTTTTTAAGTAGGTAGGTACTTAATTCTTAAAAAAACTTCATTTGATCTTTTTATTAAATACATTAATATTAATTAGTAAAATACCCATAAATTATGGATCAGGTCGACTGGTCTACATACTCGTAAGTAGCAACGGATTTGCTTCACATCAGATCAGAATGGCAATGTGGTATTTTTTAACAGGAAAGGGCTTTGCGAAGCCCTTTTAATGGTTTTGTGATGATTCGTAGATTAGTTTTACACGTTTTTCCGATTGTTAAAACGAACGAGTCACGGTTACGGTCACAGCTCACGGGTGGGTGGGACTCTGCCACCTTCGAGTAACAAGGACTTCCGCGCGCGTCCGTAAGGAGTCCGTGTTGCTTTATGTCTACCACAGATAAATTCCAACAATTAGCTAGATACGCTGATATTGGATTGTTTTTCCAATAATAGATTTTTTTTAATTTGATAGTGCTTTGTTCAGTCTACGCTTGATCTATTTATAGTGTGAATGTCGAAAAGCGATTAATCATTTGGTCAGGTAAAATATTAATTTGAAGAAAAATCAGAAGATTTATTTTTTTTATCCAGGAAGTAAGCAGAAAATCTTAGCATGCTTGTTTTCGATCTATGTTTGTATAAGTAGATAGATGACGATTCGGTATGCATGTGTTTTTGACTTACAAATGTATATAGTACGACCTCCAGGGAAGTCTAAAGTTTCGTTCGGAGTCTAAAGTATATAATAATATAGTAAATTATACATTACAAACTGGCTGCTCCCTGGAGCTTTTTAAGGGTATTATCCCAGGTTTTACCCACCCGTATGACACGTTTCATCGAAATCCGTCAAAAAAATGTTAATATCTATTTCGAATTACTACATAGGTACCTATTTATTATAAAACAAAGTCTCTCGCCGCACCGCCACGTCTGTCTGTGTTGATTAAACGCCCTTCGAACAACTTCTCTATTACAGGTTCTGACAGGTGATGGTAAGTACCCGCAATTGTCACTTTTAAAATTGTTCAAGCCCAAATAATTCTAACAATTATTAGAATAATTTCGAGATGGCTTTTGTCCTAAAAACTTATTCTGCCAGTTGTCTCCTTTCGATAATTAGATAGATATCTGAATGATATAATTTAATTAAATAAGTAACTAAGCATTCATAAATAGAAATAGAAGCCTTACATAATGAGTTATATGTTTTGATATCAAATGATAGCGCTTTATTTAAATCCTTCTATTTCACTCTTATTGTGTGGTGTAATCCTTTGACATCTCATAATTACGTAAAAATTCGTTACACTCATAGATTTAAAAAGTCTACGTGAGCGTTGCTCTTACAGTGTGTGGCAAAACATGATGCATACCTACTTATATCAAATACTCTATAAACTCTAACTCGGTAGACTTTACAATAGTTTTTGCTTATAGGTATACTTATGCTTGACAAACATGCACATCGACGCTATTTCCAAATGATTAAAAAAAAATTCTAACCAGTAGTGTTATGCCACGACGACGACAGCATGTATGATGGTCATATTCGCGATGAGTCTAATATTTTTGTGAAGATAAATAAACCCTTTGAAATAACTTCTCTATAACTGCAAAAAATTACATAAGTATGTACAGTAAGTAGGTATGAGCGAGAGTGTCATAAACCAGTTTTATGCGACAGTGTAAGCCAAGTACTTATTGAGTTATATGTCCAATTTATTGGAAATTCCAACGGCTTTGTTTCACCGACATTACGTTTTGTGGTGACACGCATTGAAACGTTAGAAATGGCCTATAATTTAGCTCGTGGCGACACAATTGCCCGTGTCAGACAGGAGAGCCATTGTCCTACAATGCCGCCTAAGGTCCATTTATCTAGGTAACAGGGTTATTGATCTATTAATTATTTATTAGTGTCAAACTACCTGTCATTTTATAATAAAGCTTATGAGCATTGGTGTTCCACTTAGAACCACCTCTCATATTAATTAACCTATATACCTACTGATTACTATGCCTTTAGGTACCTACCTACCTACCTACAAAATTGATATCCCGTGGGAATTTCCAATTTTCAGAAACCTTTCTTAACTACTTACAGCTGATACTGCTATGGCTAATAAATACTACATGTTATCTAAATTTTAAGATCTCAGAAAATATGAATAAGGTATTTTAAAAAGCTCTTATATTAATTTATTATATTATTTAACGTGCGTTGAGTTCATGGAGTCAGTTTTTAAAGGAAATGGTAATTCAAAAACATACTTATCTATTTAGATAAGCTAGTCATTTTTCCGAAAAATTTTGTATGCTAATTTTTTGATCCTCAGTAATAACCTATTTAGTGGGACTGCGAGTACGTATTACCTCCTATTCTACCAATGGGGATTTTAATCTTCTGTTATGTCCAATAACGTCATTATTAACGCTATCAAAAAGCAAATTCGCTTTTTATCAACAACACTTATCAGTTTAATTAAGATTTTCTGTATTGTTAGCTTTTGATTTTATCAACCTTTCCAACATGAACGCTCTGATGAAATAATAACAAATAACGTTATTCTTTCTAGAGGTATCGTTTGATATAAAAATATATGTTTCAAACATTTTTTCCAAGTACAAGTTAGGCTGGCTTAAATAACATAAACAGAGTAAAAAAAACAATAGTGTATGTCAATTACATACATATAGCATTAGTTAGCCTTCCCATTTGATGAAAAAATATCTCAAAAGCTCGTATCTTCTCCCAATGTAACCAGAGAACTATAATTGAATACAAACAAGAACTTGGTCAATCAGTTCTTTGAATAACTCACCGGGTTATTTTATATTTATCTCGAAAATGTTATTGGTTTAACATCTATTTTCATTTTCATTCAACCAACTTTTGATATATCTTATATCGAAATGGTTTTATATGCACGTAGAGAAGCTAGGCGCGTGATCTGCCTAGCAAATACATTATGTCATAAATGTTTAGTAGTAAATTTGGACACACGATGATGGGAAAAAAAAAACACTTTGTTATATCATGAAGTTTCGGATTTTCTCCGATTAGTTATATAGAACATTTTAAAAGGTGTTTATAAGTTATAGGTATGTTAAAATCGAAAAGAAAAATAACAGCTGAATAAAAAACCTACTTCAACAAATTTAATTTCCTGAATATCTTTTTATGTAATTATTTCAATATAATATTTCATACTGCTACTAATGAACACTTTTTTCTAAATGAAAGTACTTAAGTAGGTATATATGGAATCACCATCAACAACGGAAAAATTGGTCTTGGGAAGATAAATTGTGAATGTATTTTCATTCAGTACGCATTCGCTGAAATGTAATATTGTTTTATTTTCATTTTTGCCGCTATCCGATGTGAAGAGAGCAATGCTTGATTTATGTTAATCTTTGTTTGTTTCAAATGTGAATAGCTGTTATACTCCGACCGCTCGCCATTACTGTTGTTTGATTTAAAAACAAAAGTGTTTATAGGCATGTAAATCATGATGGAAATTGTGCTGATAGAAAATTGTGTTGAAATTATTCTTTATTTGTTTATATTTGTAGAACTGATGTATTTACCACTATGACGTTCTTTTACGAAATCACAAGAAACGCCTTCTAATTCCTAAATAAACGATGAAACTAGTTTGGGAATTACTGAATAAATAAGTTAACTTATGTTTTTGTTTCACATAGGTAATGATAAGTAAGATCAGTTCCTCTGCGATGTTCCCCACCACTAGAGGGTTTGTTCCTAGTTTGATGATGGGTTACTGAACTGACCCAACTGCCAACACAATGTATACTGTTATCTATGTGTTGAAATGTTAATTTTCTTGTCTTTTTAATAAGTCAATAAATAGGTACCTATATTTTTTAAAAATTTTAATTTTTTTTTTTTTTTTATTAAAAATCTGAGTGCGTTTGACCTCTATCTTGCCTGATGGGAAGCAAAGATGAGATCTAGGGTGGTACACGCAAACTCAAAATATGCCTATTCACTCTTGCCTTGAAAACCCCTAAATTATAAGTGACAGGAAACAGCGACGCGGGGAGAGAATTCCATATCTTGGCGGTTCGCACGATAAAGCAGGAGGCGAACCGAGAGGTGCGATGAGCTGAAACATCAACCACATAAGGATGGAATCCCTGTCCGCGCCGTGTCGTCCGATGGTGGAATGGTGCACAAGGAATTAAGTCAGGAATTGCTCCTGAGCGCACTCACCGAAGTGTAGCCTGTAAAATACACACAGACTTGCAACTAGTCGGCGGTGATCGAGACTCTGAAGTCGTCCTGCCGTAAGCGACTCATCATCCACGAGTCTTCTGGCACGTCTGTCGATAGCCTCCAGAGCTTCGAGCTGATACCGGGCGGCTCCATCCCACAGATGGGAACAATACTCCATACAGGACCGGACTTGAGCTGTGTAAAGACTCAACAATTGGTCCGGAGTAAAATACCGTTGGACCTTGGAAAGGATGCCCAGCTTTTTTGAAGCAGTCTTAGCCCTGGTCTCAATATAACTGCCGAAGTTAAGGTTAGACGTGAGCTCGATACCAAGAAGTTCGAGATGATTGGTGACAGGAACAGGCACACCACGGAAAGTGGGAGCCAAGTTGAACGGGCTTTTTTTTGCGGAGAACAGACAAGCCTGCGTCTTAGAGGCGTTAAATCTCACAAGATTGGCATCGCCCCAATCGGAGACAGCCTGCAGAGTGAGATTGGTACGATCCACCATTGCCTGTCTGAGATCGTCTATTTCAGGTTTTTTTGCCTTTGCACTAGAAAAATACCTTTCCGTAACAGTGCTATCGTCCGCGTACCCAATAATACCGGGTTTTAGCAGATCGTTGATGTGTAGCAAAAAAAGCGTTGCGGAAAGTACAGAACCCTGAGGAAACCCGAATTTGAAAAATTTGAATTTGAGAATTTGAAAAAAAAAAATTTTTACGACTTTTCCATCCTGGCTTCAAAAGTAGGTACCTATAACTTAAATAATGGCCACCGCCATGACGTCCAAACTTCCCCTAATATGTCTACCCTGATAACCAACTTGATTAATTGAAATACTTACATTTGCTCCTCACGTCTTTTCTTCGCAGTTTCTGGTTTGCCGTTAATGCACTGTAATACAAGTTTGAAACGAGCGATAGTGAAAGTTGCCTGCCAATATATCGGGATTCCCAGTGCCCGGGGAAGTTACGCCAATATCGCTACTAATTTTGTTATTGTCTCGATGGCGTTATAAGTAGATAGTTCTGGCTCTACTTAGTGAACTAAATAGATTTACGCACACTATTCACTCGTGTGAAATTAGTTTATCCCATACCGTAAAAATTAATACGTAAAAATTAGACATTCCCTAGATATCTATAGGTTTATTATTAGCGTATGCATTGCATATATTTCCAATACAACATTATTTTCTAGAATAAATAGATAATAATAAGTTGGTATGTATAAGATTATTTTTTATTTATCAGATTATGTATGTTTTATACTTTGTGAGAGTTCTCGATGATATTGATATCGAAAACCGTAATCATTTTGGTTTCAGATTTAGCCGTTTTGCTGATAAAACTGTCTCGAATACTTACAAACATTAGTGAAGATTTTTGAGACTCATATAATTTCGAGTATTTTACTACACCATAACTTACATCACTGCCTATCATGTTTTTGTCACTCAATAGCAATTTACGTTCGAAATAAAAAGTCGTCTTCTACGAGTTTTTTAAGTATCAATATTACTTCATTCCCACGTATCGTATTAATTCAGGACTTCATTATAACTTTAAATAAACCCAAATGTAAGCTTATATTTCCACTAAATGCCAAATCGCCCACGTTTATACCCTCGTAGAATATATGAGCAGACAGATTAATTAGACTAGAATTTACTAAATTCAGACAGATTGAGTTAAATGTATCTATGTACTTAATTAATATTTTAATTTCTAGCACATAATGTTTGCTTATTTATTTTAAATCCATGTAAGTATTTACACAGAAATGTATGTACATGCAATATACAAGTGCAAACTTAACGCCCATACTCTGACAATTATCATAGGTAAGTATATCTAGAATTCTAGATTTAACAATTTGGTTCGCAGTTGATTATTTCTTAAATAAAATCTAAGTTAACGTTTAGTCTAATAAATAGTAAGCACCTTTTAATTCATTTAATTGATAGCATTACGATGAATCGAATAATGTTCGTCTTCAATTTTACCTAACGTGGTCACAATCAGTCTATTTATAGAATTCACTGGACCTCCTTAAAGTACTTGGCTCCATCAATTTTATGAGGACAAGAACAAGATACCTATTACTCAAAAATTTATGAATATTGAGCAATGAGCGAACAATATCTACATGTGTTGTCGCATTGATAGCGCGAGATCATACTAATTTAAATATTTATTTCAATATTTGTTTTTGCTGTTAACATAACAGTAATACTGAAAGCGTCCAAAATACATGGACGCGTAAAAACCGAGCTTAGAAAATACGAGAGCGACGTGACGCGCACGCAAGATGAATGATTTGCATGCTCCAGCCGAGGAGAGCGGAATTCGGAATTTTTAATTTTGGGTAACCCACAGGCTAAACCACACTAAAACAAACGCTGGCGCTCTTTACACTCAAATATTTGTCAAGTTTAGCTTCTTTTGGAAGAGCGTGATCAAGACAACAATATCGGCAAAGCGAATTTCTTTTAGGTCACAAATCATAACGAATTCTCGTCACAAAAACAACTAGAATTATTTATGTAGAATCTAGTTCAATAATTCAAATGTTATCTGAAAACCAAAAAATGAAATTATTAGATACCTAACAAATAATTAAACACAAAATTGCAAAAGCACTATTTAAAATTCGCTTGCCGCTTCAAATAAGTATATTTATACTAAGATTAGTATAAGAATAATTGTATGTTTGTTTTTGGTGCCGAATAAAGAATTTTCTTTCTTTCAAATTAGCTTGGCAGCATGGAAATACCATTTAGGATATGAGCTCATAGATGTGCAACCGAAGTGGTCGCAATCCGGGATAGCTACGCTTTGAGCGGGATGGTACCGGAGCTCTGGGCGGTGGCATGATACCATTTAGGTTATATGTTTTTAAGATTATGGATTTGCAACCGAGGTGGTCGCAATCGGCGATCGCTACGCCTTAAGCGAGATGGTATGGTACCAGGGCCCTGGGCGGTGGTATGATACCATTTAGGTTATATGTTTAAGATTATAGATTTGCAACCGAAGTGGTCGCAATCGGCGATCGCTACGCCTTAAGCGGGATGGTACCAGGGCCCTGAGCGGGCCCAGGCAGTGGCAGCAGCTTGCGCGCCAGCCGCGTGAACGTGCAGCGGAACTGCCGGCTCATGCTGCAGTACAGCACGAAGTTCACCGCAGACCCCACCAGCGCCATCAGGTCCATCACCTCTCCTGCGGGCAAACCAATCACTGTGTTTGTTTTATTGCGTTTACAGGTACTAAAAGTAATTAAAACTAAACTAAAAAGTAATAAATTAGATAATATTAAATTGTTAACTACCCATTAAAATTAATTTAATCAAAAATACCGCCCTGGACAGTAGGTACCTGGTTCAAAGGTACCCATTACGCTGGCTGAGTTTCCTCTCTGGATAGCTAGGGATATCCTTTGAATCAGGTACCATCATTTATAGGTACTTAGATACATATGCACATGCATTTAGATGCATATGCATTTTCTATTACTTAATTATCTACCTATGAGATATCCATGCCAGAGAATTGAATTGAGATAGATAGGTAATCACATCACTAGGGTGACACCCTTGGTGGTATACCGTTAAATTTTAAAAATCCCACCGTACCACCAGGGGTATGGCCGGTGGTACGGTGGGTGTGACGGGATGTTTGTCATTTCAGCTATCTTCTGCCCTTCAAGAATTAGGGAAAATTTGAAGACCGGTGAGATACATAAATAAATAAATAATAAATAAATAACAATAATTTTTACAAATTTAAATAACGACATGAAACTCTACTCAGTAATCAAGAAAAAAAAAAAGGTTTCCGAATATCCGTTACAATTAATCTGCCTTGCCATTCTATCAATATACCAACGTGACAATAAAAACGCCTACCCAAAGTAAAAACATTAGTGACGTGCGTGACGCACCTTTTTCTGAAGGTAACAAACGATAGTTCTTTCCCAATTTATTTCAGTTAGGTATCCCGCTCTATTTATTAATGATTAAAATTACAGGAACAAATTAGGAATTATTTTCTATTGAATAAGTTGCTTGCTGCTGTTTCAAAATATAAATCCTTAGTGATGTACCTACTTATAGTAAAATCTACATTTAATAATAAAGTTACTTGTGTTTTTTCTTAATTTTGTATTCATACCCCATAAATATAATTTGATGTCATTTAACTCTTTGGACTCCAAAAATAAAACGTAATAATTCACAACAATAGATAAATCTGAAAAATGGCTGTGTGATATTTTGGAGGCTCACGTCGGACTTTGCTTGGAAACCATAAATTTGGCTTTCTGACCACTGTGTACCGGGAAATAGGGCAGTGTCCTAATACAGACAAGAAATATTTTACAAACGAACGCAAAATTAATGGTTTTGGGTTCCCCTTTGAATGGCATGCTCCATGTAGTCCTATATTGTTATTTTTATCAAGATTCATTTATCATTTTGTATCTACAACGACTCATTGCTGTATATTTTTGTTAGTATAAATGATCTTTTCTATTTTCGAGGTATCTTATCTAATGAGGCATTTTCACATCTACGAGAAAAGTACTTGTACCGTAAACTGCTGCAACTTTGCACGGAATTTGACGTTTTTTGCGATTTTCTCGGAACCTATTCATAATTTTGATTCTCAATTGTTTTTAAATGGAAGACAGACATAATGGCTTGCTATTGAGACCCCAAATCTTATTAATTTCCACCAATTTTCTGAATTACAAGGGCTCAAAGTCGTAGGCAAAGTTGTATGTAAAAGACACAAGTTTGCCTAGAAGGATAATTCGATACTTATTGTACTTATCGTTTCCGTTAATTTTTTTACATATACAATGCGACAACCTACTTGTCCCTGCCAATTTAATCAGTTCAATATACTGTCTCATTTTTTTATTACAGCTACTAGGCCAAGTTGTAGCAGGTTCTACAGACTTTCCATACAAAAATGTCGTTGATTATAGGGTTGTCCAAAAGAACACAGATTATTATTAATACTTTTTTATAAAAGAAAAAAACCAGATGGTTACTTTCATTAAAAAATCACAATTTTAATGCTTCTTGGTAATAATGTCTCATCATTTTAATCAACAATTATCAATAATCTTAATTTTTGATTGTAGTATAAAAGAAAAGTATACATAGTGTTGAATCTCTTTTACAATTATTTCTACAAAAAATATTTGAATATTGTTTTACAAATTTACAATGACCACTTCTAATATAACTAGAGGAAACAAATTCTAAAATAAATTTGTAAGCATAATGTAAGCGAGATTCACGCGAGTGAAGCTGCGAGTAAAAGCTAGTTAACAAAATTTGACAACCCTAGACCCAGGCATAGTTATGTCACTCAAGTTTTCAAAACACTACACATGATTGCCTTCTAAGTTTTTTTTGACAAAAAGCAATATTTTGCGTAAAAAAACAAGTAATACTAGAAGAAGACAATATTATCCTACCTTAGGCAGTTAATCCTGTGCGAAAACACAGCTTTTTAAGAGTTAAAATTCAAAAGTTTTGGAGCGCAAAAAAAATGCTGCCTCACCCACCGATCTTTGTCGCACAACTGACTGAGTATTAAATGAGTTGCAATTATAAAAAATGAAAAATATGTTGCCCAAATAATGAATAGTTACTACAGAATGGTAGAAAACGAGAATAAAGCAAGCGAATGCGATATATCGCAATTCAAATGAAATAGGCAAATTTGTGTATAGTTGGATAAGTTGCAACAGTGTACGGTACTTGAATTAGACACAGAAAAAACGAACGAGCACAAAAATACACCTCATGACATCAACGTTTAGATTATATCTTTATCATAGACGGGAACTTACAAGTAGAAAAAAAAATGTTTTTTCCTTCTAACTTTAGGCAAAGAAAAAATATACACTAACGCAAAAAGAAGCGACACTTAAGCATGTGTGCCGTAAAATAGCTTTTGGCTTTGTGTGAGTGAATGGATGATGGCGGGGGCGTTGAGAGGCGCGCGGGACGGGGAACCAACCTCCACCAGATAATTATGTCTTTCCTCAGGGCTGCTAGAAATGACGCGGTCTATCACTCATGTCAATCATGTCATGACCGGTGGGCGCTATTGTCAAATACTATAGAGTTTAGAGTTAAGCCAAAATTTGGCTATTGTTTATTACTCATCATCCCTAGTGTTGAAAATCAGGCTCAAGGAGTATTTTTTTTCCTCTATGGTCGAACTCTCACGTACAGGGAGTGTCACGGGTGTGCTTTATGCATGGAAGTAATAAGTTTTGGCTTTATGTAAATCATTTGTTAGTTGGAAAAAGAGAATCTACTGAAAAACTATATATAATGAATTCTTATTAACTGACAATACTCAAATGAACAATCTAAAACAAGGACAACTTTGTGAACTTCGACACTTTTCCCGCTGGTTCATATAAAATGTGTCGACTACTGTCCTCGCAAACAATACTGAGAAGTGTCAACAAAGACTTCTCTCTGCTGACTATCCTGTGTTGAAGTACTTGCTTCAGTTCGTCCGAGCTGGACAATGACAGGAGAACCTCTTATTTATTTAAAAAAATTGTGTCATTTTAAAACATGGAATAATATTATTCATTTTACAAATTACTTTTATCGAGTAAACACAAACATTGCTTCTCTTCATCATTATTCGATTTGGCGAAAAATAAGTTGCAAAATTATATTTTCACGACTAACGACTTCCTCCTGCTGTGAAACAATATAATGTATTAATATAGTTTCTTCAGCTACATGAAACATTTATAGCCGGATGATTTATGGTTTCCTATGGATTCGGGCGTGGGGAAATTTTTCTTATGTATAATTGATGGTTAAACAAACTTACCTTAATGAAGTTTGACCATAATTATACGAGACGTTGCTTCCGAAGATATTTACGAGTATTTAATTCACTAAGCAGCTCGCTCTGCTATGTACCAGGCATGACACAATTTTTAGAGATTCAAAAATAAAATAAAAGAAATTTCGTCCCCGACATTCGTCACCCTATCCCGATACATCGCCGGTCACCGCGGCGAAGGACTTCATTACTTTAGAGCAAAATTTCGAAATGTGGCGCTTGGGATATCGTAATATGTATTTTACATATTGATTGGGACGGGCGGGTTATAAATATCTTCGGAAGCAACGTCTCGTATAATTATGGTCAAACTTCATTAAGGTAAGTTTGTTTAACCATCAATTATACTACGACGTTGCTTCCTCGATATTTACGAGTATTTAATTCACTAAGCAGATGTTTAGAGCCATTGCGAAATTTGCAAGATTTTTATTTTTAAATCATTATAATAATAATAATAATTATTATTTTTTAATGTGAGATATTAGAAGTGGTTCCTTAGATACTCAAAGTATCTAATCTATCTATAGGATGATTAGTTACATGAATAAATACGAATGTAGTTTGTATCTACGACTATCTTCCACAAAGATATTAGATTTAAATGAAAAATTTACGAAATAAGATAAAAAAATCTTCGAATAGGCTATATGATGCAATGCCGGTTTTTTCATTTTGTAATGGTAAAAAAAATTAAAGCTTATCAAATACAATGTTTAAGTTCTGTAGAGTACAAACTTTGGTTGCTAGCCTTGATATTTTGAGAGAAAAAATGTCAAGCAGTTAACAAGAAACAGATTAAAAGTTCTATGAGTATACCCTATGGGACAATAATTAACATAACCAAATTAACACCATAGTTATTCCCTGTGTGACCGGATATTAAGATTTAACAGGCTTATTTCGGAATAAGATATGTTAACTTTAAAACGTAAATATTTACTAAGAGAGATGTGATGGATGAACATTTTTTAGTCAGCAATAGTGAACTCAACGCAGGTAGATATGTTTGCACAGAATTAATTTTACGAATATCGACTAGAATTTTTACTGCCTAATGTCAGGAAGCTTTATTGTATTGATTATGAACATATACTTCTGGGTGGTTAATGTGTAAAAGGACACGATACTAATTTAGGATTCTTTACTATAAGTACTAAGTACTCGAGAAATATCTTTACCTGACAAATATATATTAATTTGCAAGGAAAAACATGAACAAGTATGCAAATTTTGAGGTCGGTACATTTCTGTTGAAATATACTAGTAAAACTTCACTGTTTTAATAGACTATACTTAGCCGAATATATAGGTGAATCGGCCACAGTACGATGATTTCACTATAACTTTTGTTATGAGTACGTACTCGTATGCACGTGCCTTTAGTTAGAACTATTAACGAAATACTGAATTCAACAAACGAAATTCAAGTGTACTTACTGTACAAGCTTATTATGTTTCCGGCAACAAGTACATATTAAGAAGAAAATAGTTATGATACTTAGTTTTCCGAAAGAAGAATCTAAAAGTTATGTAACGTATAGGTAAAGGACGTGTAATGACAAGAGGGTCTTTAATTGTGATTAGATTCTCGATCGCCAACCCGCCTGCCAAGCGTGGCGATTACGGCAAAACCCCCCACGGATAAAATCCTTGGGGGAGGCCTTTGTTCAGCAGTGGACGTCTTTAGGCTGAGAGAGAGAGAGAGAGAGATTCTCGATAATAGATTACTTCTCCAAATGGTAACTTACTCACGCAAGTCATTGCAGATGACCTTTGCTAGGAGTAATTTGTGATAATTACTGTAGCTGTAGAAAAAATAAAAGTCCATTTTATACTACATTATAACATTATTATTTCTTTGTATCGATCAAAAAAAAAATCGCATCTAAATCACAAAGATCGATATCTATAAATTATGCATCAGTTGTTGAATTAAATTTGCGGAGGAAATTGAATTATTAGTAGAATGATGGGGATATTGGTACCAAAGAATCGAGTATACGTAGAATATTTAACACATCTACGATCAGAAAATAGGTATTGCTATATTGGCTATTTGAATCCCCATAAACAGAAACTAAAAGCAACATACTGAGTATCTAATTTTGTTCAGTACTTTGCTTGCTTAAGCTTGAGCTAAGGGCTAATGTCTAATTCTTAAGAAACAAGTCTTTGTATCTTACTTTAATTTGTCCAAAAAAAAAAAAAAAAAAAAAAAAAACAGTACTTTAACTGGCTTAAGGCACTTTTATTCCATTTATAAGGTGCTTTAGAGCGTTGCTGTATTACAGTGAACGTAAAAGTCGGTAAATTAGATTGAAAAGCTTGATCATGTATAAGTATTGAGATATAGTATGTAGTAATAAGTAAGTACACATTCTCAGTTTGTATTAGGTATTGTTACTTATTGAATTTGGATGAGGTCTGCAAAAAATCAATCAAGAGGCAGAATCTTTATGTATATTATATTCTTTATGTATATAAAAATACATGGGCAACTGTCAATGAAGTGAGTTGCTAATTATAAACAGAGAAAGAGACCGGTATCGGGTGTTGACCCGATATTGGGTGATTCCGGAGTCATCCGGACTGAAAATGAAAATATTTCATTATACATACTTTTAGGAGAAAATTGATCGCCTGAACAGTTTATTTAAAATACTGTTAAATTTGACGCCATACACAATATTGACATAAAGTACATTGTTGGTTATGTATATATGAAATATAAAACACATAACTGATTGATCGATTGATCAGTCAATTTATTAAAAGTATTAAATAAGTGTATCAGTCGTGTATATTGTAAATCCAGCGTGTTAGTATAATTACTTACGATGAACGAAAACAAAAAGTAAATTATCTAGTTTATGTATATTTGGCGAATATTCATCTCTATTGATGAGTGGATTTCCTTTTCTTAGTTTACCGAACTCCGTATCCCAACTTTCTCTTGGGCTCCATGCGCTTCACCCAATGTTTAGATATTTGGTATGAGTACATACCTGTTATGATGACCAGCAATGGTCGGCGATTTTCATTAGTCCTGATGTACAAACATTTATAACAACAGATACATACAGATAATCTGTCACTGCCAATAGTTGTGAGACTCGAAGTTCGCGTTTAGCTGAAATGAACAGAGCTTAGTTAATACTGACAGTGCATGGTTATAACATCATTATAGTTCTAAGAACTTACTCAGCCAGAAAAAATAATACTTGACTGTATCAGTCTAGTAATCTTTTGATAAGTAATAGATACTTAAAGGGTGTTCGAAATGTATAGTAAGATACACACTTTCGTCACATGGTTATCATCTGATAATAATACTATTTGCATAGTTATACTTTGGATAGTAGCTTGTCCACGGAGTTCTATTAAGTATATCTGGCTGATAATGTGTAGATTTGGCCACAATCGCATTGTAGTTCTGTATGTGCTAATATAAGTGTGTATAAAATTAGTAAGTAAGTAAAGATACTTTATAAACCAGGCTACGATCGCGTCGTAGTTCTAATGGGTAATAATGTGTATACCTGACTACAATCGCGTTGTAGTTCAATAAGGTAATAATCATCATCATCATCTCGAGTCGAAATGGCAAAAAATTAGAATAATGTGCACACGCGACTACAATCGCATTGTAGTTCTATATGTGCTGTTATATAGGTGTAATATATAAACTAGACTACGATTATATCGTAGTTATATTAGGTAATACTTTACTTAGCGCGAAGATTTTGTAGTTAAGCCTCTTGATTGGGCCCATTTTGCATAGGGAAACTGGGCGGCTGCATGCTGCTGAATCTTCTGCGTTGTTGTTGTTCTTCTATCGGACTATATGTGCTTGACAATAGTCGCTCTGATTACAATCGCATTGTAATTCTAACCCCGTCTACAATCGCATTGTAGTTCTATTGGGTCGTAATGAGCACACGTGATTACAATCGCATTGTAATTCTGTATGTGCTTGACTATAGTGTAAAACCCTGATTACAATCGCATTGTAATTCTAAGGGTAAATATATATCCCTGTCTACAATCGCATTGTAGATCTATTGGGAAGTGCACACGCGACTACAATCGCATTGTAGTTCTATATGTGCATAGCACAGTCCACACGTAGATCACTCGTAGTCCACCCGTAGATCACCCGTAGTCCACCCGTAGATCACCCGTAGTCCACCCGTAGAGTACCCGTAGATCGCCTGTAGACTCCTCGTTGACTACCCGTAGACCAACCGCCATCATCATAGCTATTTTAATGTCCCCAATATTGGGGCACTGTCCTTCCCCATGGGTGGGTAAGGAGGATTAGGGCATCAAGTGGGCCCAATGGGGTTTGACTGGTTTTTAAGACTGTGAATACAGTTGAGACCGACCCATCCAGTGACTAACGAAGTAACGTTAAAATCGAAAAAAGTCGAAAGCGTACAAAATAGGTACGTACGTTTTTATCACAATAAACAATTAAGCAATTGACGTAACGAATAAAAGTTTACTTTTAAATGATGCAATGATGACAGCTTATGCTTGGCTAAAATCTTGTTTACACAATTATTCCAGGGTCTTCATTATAGAATTGGACCCAGACTTATTGCGAATCTAAATTCTGAACATACTTGTAATATCGTAGTTTAATATGATTAATCTTTCATCAACAAATAACCCAATTGGGCCTTGCGTTTAACTTTTAACGACGGTAAGAACAATCAAGAAATAAGAAGAAAATTATCCATACATATGTAGATTCGTGATTTTGCCACGAAAAAATGTTTTTACAAATGTAAAACATAAACATGCGACGCATATTTCGGTTACGATTCATGTAAAATCGCAACTCGGAACGCGAGATACTATTCGCGATATTGTATTATGCAATATCATGCACAGACAATTCCAAGATAAAAGGAAGGTAGGTGCATAGTTGGGTCAGCGGAAAAAAATCAATTGGTCTAACGACCGTTGTTTGTTGAGTTTATGATTAAATGTTATCAAAGTACCCGCAGGTTTACACAGGTGTGATGTAAAATCACGGTTACGTACGAGTAATAGTAGCCAATGCAACATGAATATGTAGTTGACTAACATTTTGTTAGGCATTATAACTTTTTCAAAGTATCGTTAATATTCAAACCAGATATTCAGGTAATAAAAAAAATACTTACATTTTTCGTTGTTTACGAGTGTAATGAACTTAAAGTACGTTATTTTCCACTGACACTGAAGTTATAAATTAATTTTAAGATATTCCAGATACTTGGAATAAAAAGAAAATAAAAAATAAAAATATTGTTGTAGTGTGTGTGTTGCCATGCCCGCACACAAAAAGCGAATGAAGTCCTTCGCCGCGGTGACCGGCGATGTATCGGGATAGGGTGACGAATGTCGGGGACGAAATTTCTTTTATTTTATTTTTGAATCTCTAAAAATTGTGTCATGCCTGGTACATAGCAGAGCGAGCTGCTTAGTGAATTAAATACTCGTAAATATCGAGGAAGCAACGTCGTAGTATAATTGAAATTTTGTGTAACGTGAAAGTTTTTCTCATAAATCTTATTTGTCTTTTGACTAAATTATTGTGCAATGTTATACTTCTATGTAATTTATAATTACACAAACATTGTTAGTCTTTGTAATGCAATACTTTACGAAGTGAAAATTGCCGCGTTTGAAGAGACCCTCTGATGTCTAACGTTACAATTAATTTAAACAGTTTGCATCTTCCTGTTTCAGGGGTGAGATATATCAACTAAGTTTATTCCGGTTTCAAAAGAACAACGGAAACAAAAGTTAGTAAAATCTCAAATTTCAAATTGATCGAAATATACACAAAATGCCGAAATCTTTTGAAATTTCAAAACACATAGCAAAAATAGATTCGTATAGATATTATTACTACATTACATGGTTACCTACATATACCCATAATAACTGATTACTACTGAAAATTTTAAGTTATTATCATATAAACTGCTATAACTATCTACTATAAATTTATCTGCAGTTGGTCAAACATAGGTAATACCTTTTTGAAGATATACCTATATGAAATTATTTTACTTTATTGTTATCCAAATTTTAGCTGTAGGTGTAACGAAAATTAAACGCACAACAACAAAATAGTGTTATTTGTTTATCTGTATCTCAAAATCACGAGAACATACGAGAATCACTCGTGTCATTTTATGTTTTCACAGCACGCAAAGACTTGGCGACTAGTTATCGATATATTCGATATCATCTTGTCAATGATATAAACCACTCTATCAAGAGTCCGAATTTATAACCCGATAACGCTCACTAATTTATTACCTACGACGTGATGAAACAAAATGTACATGACCTCAATTTAATGACAACAAATTTTGCACCGATGTGGACGGCTGCTCCAGAGGTTTGTCGGGGAACTCCTAAATGCCTGTTTTCCCCATAAAGTTAAAAAAAGGATTTTTCTACGTCTAGGTTTTCCCTTATTTCACGTCTAAAACGCAACGGCTTTGAACATTTTAAGAAAAATGTCAAATACATTTTATCTCAGATCTCTATTTTGCCAGTTCCCGATGGATAGCGATGGCAAAGCATCGACAACGTAGGCTCTATATTTATCTAGCTAAGTACTTATTCATTCAATGAACATGTAGTGGAGCATAGTACGTAGAAGTATATGCAAAAACCAGTTCTAGATTCTAGTAGCTTACGTCGCCATTTAAAAGGTTAACCTGACCCACATAAGGTTAAATTCGCGTATAGGTATATTATATAATGGAGCGCGAGTAAAAAAATACCTTTTACATTAGGCAAAATTTTCTTAGCAATGTTTTAAACAAACCTCTTCCATGTCCACTTTTACGATCCTTCTACGTAACAACTGTAGTTACATTGATGCAATAAACCAGTAAATATTAGCCTAAAAACTTTCCGACTCTACAGAATCCTATCCTAAAAAATACTCCCCCAACTCCGAACGTTAAAAAGTGACGTTGGTAGCAAATGTTAATGGATTAGTAGTCAAAAGGCTTTATCTTTTAGAATCTTCTATGCGTTTATAAAGTGAAATTTATATCGGCAATTTTCTTTTAAATTATTAGATTCTATTTGATTTAAGTCCATTAATTGCTGTAAATATTACCTACCCAATTACCTTAACTACACACAAATATCAAATCCTGTCGGCTAAGTATAAATATAATCTTTTCCTTAGCTCGATAGATCGATTTAAAAAATAAATGGGATCATTTATTAGTGATATCAATCACTAATATCACCACATCATTCAAAGTACCTCGCCCTTCGGAAAAAATATTACCATACCCGTCACTTTTTGCTTTCACGATGTCCTTGCATTTAGATCGAGACGATAGCGAGCTAATCTTCAGCCTCCTACTTATAGCCAATCATAGCTATCAAATTGAGCGGAATCGAAGTGCAATTCAAACGGAAAATAAGTGCTTAAGAATCCGAGGGACCCTAATTTGGATAGCTGCAAGAAAGCGGTCGCGAGTTATGGGTTTGGTCGGACGATCCGTTTCTTCAATGTCTGACAGAGATAGAAAAGTTTTATTACCGGCTCACCAATGATTGACCACGAAATCTCCGTCGTAAATGCGAATATTTCGTGACTGCATGCTCAAATAAATATTTTACTTCAGTGCTTAACTAAACGAAGCCCTGAAATATACTTACTTTTAATATTCTTTTAGTGTTGTCATCCTAACTAATATTACAAATGCGAAAGTAAGTTTGTTTGTTTGTATTTGTCGCTTTATTTACTGAACCAATCTTCCTGAAATTTCGCATACACATAGCCGGAAGTACGGAGAAGGACATAGGGTACCTTTCATCCCGGGAAAAAGCTCTGTTCCCGTGGGAAGTTCACGCGGGCTAAGCCGCGGGCGAAAGCTAGTTTTCTATATGTAATCACTGCAGCCATTTATTATATAGCCACTTTTTTCTTAGAGCGGAGTTGACATTGTTAAGAAGCTATTTCTCATTATAATAAATTAATTTACGAATATATTTCTCAATATGTTCCTTAACGAGCATCGCTCTATTAATCATCAATAATAGTGCATGATTTATCACCTTAAAAGAATTACAAAACCAGTTAAGTATTTCTGAATTTAAGTTTGGGTAAATCTGATTTTCTAATACAGTACATTACTCTTTGAAGGAAATTTTCCTTCAGTAATTTTATCATATGGTTGTATTAAATAATAAGGTGCCGGGTACCCATTAAGTTATTTAGCGACTCAGTGAGTTAGCTAACTAGGACCATGTTATTTATTTTCCGCTTGAGACGCCAGACCTATTTACATTTAATGATTAAACATTACTCGGCAAACGTTGAGGCTGCCTTGTAATTCACGAATAAAGTGGTAACTGTTATTGGTAGAGCGTTACTCTTTATTTACACAAAATTTAGTGGTTTAAATAAAATGAAGTAAGTATTTTAATCAATGTTGAGCCAGTAAGATTTTTCATCTAGGATCATAAGAAATGATACAGGTATAAGAATGGATAATGGAAAATGAGTGAGCTACCTGATCACATTTATTTAGCTGCCATCAAAATTAGCTCTACTGCGACTAAGTACAATGTAGTACCAAATATTCCGCCTAAAATATACAGGTAAAAGTTTCCAATAATATGTATAAATAGAAACCCCGAATATTAATTGCAGCACAGAGTTCAGCTTGGGTGATAATAGAGGAAACGAATTTTCCCAGAAATGAGGTATGGAATAAATATGTATCAACAATAAAATCAGAAAGTTCTAACCAAATGCGTGGGTTCAAACCGTCAACATTCCATATTATCTAAATCTTCCTACGCTTGATTTCTATATAGAAACAAAAACAATCAATATAAAAAGTTTTACCCAAAAAGAACTGAAAAATACTGACAAAGGTACCGCAAACAAAATAGTGCAAACGAAATCATCTTCACTTGAACAAAACTTTCAAGAATATTAAATCCAGAAAGGAACTTTATTGGGTTCTACAGACTGCTGGTACATATAAAAAAGGATAGCTATCAAAAGTTAGGAAAGTATGAACATGAAATTGGTACAAATGTAATAAAATGCTGATAGAATTTCAACGAAAACCTTATGTAAATGGCACACGAGGACACGCGACTAGACCTATCGTTGAAACCTCTACCTGACCCTCTCAGACCTCAACGAAAAATAGAATATTGACATGGTACACTGCAGTGCGGAATCTTCTTTTAATATCAAAATGCCACTCTCATGTATTCTTTCTGCTCCATATGGAACATTATTTGTTTGCTGACAGTAAACTCATCGTTTGTACGAAAATATATTTTGTTCAAGATTTCAAATTATTTATGTCTATGAAGATTTGTTTGGTATAACAACGTAATATATGCATATTTTTGGAATGTTATTTTAGTTTGTCAGGGTTATATTATAACGTTTTCAGTTACGCTAATTTACAAGCGTTTGAGTTGCGATCATTGTTCCATGCTAAATTATTTACGCATGAACTAGACAACTAAACCATATGCAAAACCCTTATTCGTTTATACGAATGGATGTATGAGTTCAATATCATGAGAATGTTTAAAACTTTAAAGCATTCAATAGATATTAGATACAGTGATAGACCTGCTGCTCTTTGGCGTTGTATGGCAAATAAAAGAACAGCAATGTTCTAATTATTATATCAGTTACCTCTACCCCGTTCTGGAACAAGCCACATATAATTTTTATGAAATATATATCTCGCCCATGACAGACATACTTTCTATATGTATTTTATTGAAACCTTCACCACTGGATTTTCATTCTATTAATGATTAATAGCTTTAAGAACTTCATCTTGTAATAAGCAAGGCGAGAGTTCTCTCCAAACTTTAATAATGTAATTTGTCTAAAATAATTTCTGACAAAATATTAGTTTAAGCAGCATCACCGTAGACAGACATTTTTCAATATAAGACGTATCCAACGACGCGACTAATTGTATTAACTTTAAGGCATTTTTCTTGAACACTGTCAACATTGACACAAAATCACTTTTAACCGAAAGTGATTTTGTGTCAAAAGTATCTACTAATACTTAAAGGGTTTTAAACTGGGGATTCCTCCACTCATAGGCGTATGGCGAGGGGCTAGCAACCTGTCACTATACCTGAATCTCCATTCCATCAAAGAGCCTACTATTTAGCTAAGCGTGGCCTTCGAGTCTCACGACTTTTGGCTCTGTCTACCCCGTAAGGGTTAAGACGTGATTCTATGTATGTATGTAATACTCAACTTAGTTACTTCTACTTATCGTTTAAAACATAGGCATTGGTCCTAGTTGTTTGACAGTGATGATGGATGAAAATGAAATTTAATAGAAAACTTTTATTTTATAGGTAATCTCTCCGGAGTTTAAAAGTAACAAACGCGAAACATTGTCTCTACAAGCAATAATGAGAGCTAAATGTTGCTGAAATGATAAAAAAACAAGACTTGTCTGTTAACGAATAACTCATTTTTTATTGCTACTATTACTACTGCAGTAATAAAAGTATACAATAGACTTGAGAAAAAATACATCAATTATCGTCCATAAGAATTGCTGGTTCAGGCAATAAAATTCTATTGATTCAAAGAACGAAAAAATATCCTTAACAAATGTTATATAAATATACCAAGTACCTACTCAATTAAATGAACGAAGAGCTCAATACTAATAAAAGACTTTTTATCTGAAACTAAGTGAAGGAAATGAAAATGCATTCTAAAGTACAACAAACTTTGAAAATAAAAGCTCGTTCAAAGGGACTCCTTTGCTCAGTTCTGTAAATTAAAATACAAATAAGTACAGTTAAAAGTTGTTGCAAGAACTGTTATTACTTTCAATAGAATACTCGTATTATTAGGAGGTATAACAACAATTCAAAAGATAATGACTTTATTTTAAGCAAATTCACTTTAGTCGAACTCGAGTTAAAATCACTCAAAATATTTTTATTAAAATTAAACTTGTATGTACTTGTACGTTTAAAATTAAACTTGTATGTTATATCATCATTTATTTCGGAAATGGCAATAGAATTACCTATAAGTGTTAAAATAATTAATTACCAATTTGTTCATCTTACACCGTTTAATTAACACTTAATATTAAGCACTTCTTTGTGCTGCAAGGAAACTACCCCGCCCTAATTACCTCAAGGAAGTATCGCGAGTTCTGCCAACATGAGTTAACTAACTTGGTTAATTTTAATTCATTAAATTACAGACTTTCATTGCAAGAGAATACAAAATGTACTTACGTTCCCCCGCCTTTATTCCTCACCGAGTTAACAGAACCTCGATTCTTGATCTTACGGTTTATTATAGATAGATATAGAAAATAGACATCCTAATCCTAACTAATATTATAAATGCGAAAGTGAGTTTGTTTGTTTGTTTGTTTGTTTGTTACCTCTTCACGCCTCATCTACTGAACCAATCTTCCTGAAATTTTGCATACACATAGTTAGAAGTACGAAGAAGGACATAGGGTACCTTTCATCCAAGGAAAAAGCACTGTTCCAGTGGGAAATACACGCGGGCGAAGCCGCGGGCAAATGCTAGTTCTGAAATAAATAAATGCAAATTGCTGTAGGTACGACCAAATTCCGGGATGAAAATACGAGATTTAACTCTACTCTCTGTTATACAAAAGCTGCTGAGTTTTTGACACGTAATTGAGTAGCATACCTATGTACCTTTGATTAAATAGCCAAGTCCATATAGACTTTCACATCTATACATATAATAAAACAGTAAAAATATTTTGTCTGTACATTTAATATTTTTGACTAAAATGGATAGAGGGAGACCTAAAAAGAACAATAGAAAGCAAAAAAAATTTTTGGAATTTCTTGTCTGTCTGTATGTATGTACGCGTTTCACGCAAAAACTACTGGACGGATTTGAATGAAACTTTTTTTGTTGTATAGCTTTTAAGCCTGGGCAACATATAGGCTATAATTCATTTTGAAAACTGGAACATCTGATGAAGAACCATAACGGAACAGCTAAACTATAAGTAATATGGAAATGGTGCCTTAACAAAAATCGTTCAACCTGATGAGCATTTTCTGCCGACGTATAAAAATTGAAGATCTAGAACATCTGATGAAAAGCTCCAAGAGACCAGCTACACTATAACAATATGGAAATGGCGCCTTAGCAAAAATCGTTCAACCTGATGAGCATTTTCTGCTGACGTATAAAAATTAAAGATCTGGAACATCTGATGAAAAGCTCCAAAAGAGATTTTTCATCTAAGCGAAACTCACGCGGGCGAAGCCGCGGGCGACAGCTAGTTCAGCTATAATATTAATTAGATTAGAAGTCAGACAGTACATCTAATTAGGAGTTTGTCACATCGCGTCGTCCGTATACACCTAATTTACAACAGCATCATGCTCTTTGGCTGAACGAATTAATAATGTAAACCAAACAGGGCATCTCGCTTTCAGCCAACACGACTGACAAGAAGTAATTACGAGCCGTGTTTTGATAGCCGTGGACGGTGGCTGCTTGCTTAATGAGATCTCGCCTATGTGCAGAGAAATAACTGAAAACCCTCTCTTGAGACGTTCCAAACAGCAGCTATCTATTGGTCTCTAAAAGGTTTTCCTCTTAAATGCGTAGATACATTGGTATCGCTGAAGAGATTGTTTTTTTTAACCCCTCTTATCCCAATTGGATTAAACAAATTATTTTTAGGGTTCCGTGCCTCAAAAGACAAAAACGGAACCCTTATAAGATCACTTTGTTGTCCGTTTGTCTGTCAAACTTTATTTTCTCAGTAAAGCTTAAAGGTATCAAGTTGAAATTAATATCGAATACTATGATTCATGGTCTCTTTCTGCAAAAAAATAATCAAAATTATACGTCAACGCGATCAAGAGATATTACCGTAAATGTTGCGAATTTTCGCATTTTTTGCGATTTCAGGCAGCAATTAAAACCTGTGGGGTACTTGCCGTTGACCTAAAATTATGAAATTTGGCAAAACGCAAGGGCTATCAGTTCTTATACAGGAATAAATCTGAAAATTGTAAATATGTTGTTGAAAGTCTGAAAAAAAGTGTTACAAACATATTTTTGCGCTGGATTCAGTATGAATCTTAGAGATCGAACTGCAAAGTTAAGTTTGTTTTTGAAACTAGTTGATCTTTTAGTTAGAGCTATAATGTGAGATGCTTTGCGTGTACGGAACCCTCGGTGCGCGAGTTTGACTCGCACTTGGCTGGTTTTTTTGTAAATATAACTAAACTTTTTTAGAATTCAAATAGTTCACCGCTCTAGCAACCCGATTTTCCATGTGAACGGTGCCCCGGGCCGATGCTTGTCAGTTAATTGTGTTTATTTTTGTTTCATAAATTACTATTTCTAAATTTCTAAATAACTATACTTCCACGAAATGACAGGCACAGCTACTTTAAAACTAATCTGCTGTTTGCCATTATACTCTTTGTCTAGTTGGTAAAGTTTCCGAGAGGTTTCGTAATGAATGTATCATTTTCAGTGCGTATGAGACGAGTAGATAATATTACTTTGTAATACGGCCATGTTGTCTTGTCGTAATCGTAAAATACTTTAAACTCGTTAAAAGTTGAAATTACTCGCGTATAATATTTAAACAAATATCATTTACCAACGATTTATGGCAATGATTTCTCAAAATATTTTGATTGGTCGAACTTAAAAACTGTGATAATAAGTATCCACGTTTTAGTTAAAATGGTTTATTGTTCTCAAATATGCTGGCAACTCCTGGACTTGTTCTCTCCGGATGCGAACGCAGCCCAATGGGTTAAGAATTTAGATATTAGGTTATAGCTACTAGTTTAATATTACGAGGGCGACTCTGGGTGCATGCATGCCATACGACTAAATAAATTGTTCTCAAGCTCATCTTTCTGTGCATCAGGACTCCGTAGAAAGCTTTATTTGCTAAAAGGTGCGCTCCGCTCCCATGGAAATTTTGGGACAATAATTACTATACCTATTCCAAGTTTCATTCTACCCGTAGACATACCGAATTTAATTGAAATCCATCCAGTAATTATTGTGTGAAAGTATATTACTAAAACCTAACAGAAAATACTAGATAATACCTTCAGTCTATATCCAAAAACTGGCAACGGAAGCATCGATATGTGGGTGTATTTATGGCGAAGTGTAACAAGGACTGACGTCTTGGAAGTTGTTTATTCCTATAGGGAAAAGATGAAAGCAGGCCTCGATTGAACCGAATAGTAAAATGATATCTCTACAAATTTTATATAACCATGAGTAAAGACGTAGAGCCATCCTTGTTGTAAACAACTATAAATCAAATATTTAAGATTAATGGAGTTAATCCAATAACATTAAACTATTTGACTAAAATATAGATAAGATACTCATGTTATAATATTTGCACAGGAAACTCTAAACTGTGAAACCCCATAAATATTGGTAACCCAAAACTTGATATGGATAGATACGTAAACATGATAATGTATATATACTCGTATATTGTACGTTTTGCATATAATACTATGTGTGAATATTATCATGTGTCATATAAATATATTATTATAATTTATTTATTTATATTCTCTTTTTTTACATTTTTAAATATAAAATATTCAAAAAAATAAAAAACATTTAAAAGTATAAAAAAGGGGAACCCATCGGTAGCGGAGCAAAGACTCAAGCTACCGGTGGTCAGGGCTCCAGCGAGAGGAATCTCCTCACAATGCGGGCCGTGTCCAAGAGTACCGCCTTCTGAATCTGACTCTTGACCCAACTGCCGAGCGAGAGTCTCTCTAGATGACGATCGAGACTCTTCGCTATAAGTCCGTTCACACTAACGACTATCGGAACAATAATCGTTGTTATTATAATTATTATTATATTCGTAGTGTTCAACTTTCGTTTTATATTCTGCTTTTATCTGTGAGGACCTTTAAGTGACTCCTTTGCTAACTATTCCCTTCATACATTTAAGACTAAAATAGTAGCTGTTGGTCTTCCTATAAAATAAAATAAATAAATAAATAACGCTATAAAAAAATGTATAGACACTTAGATAAATCTTACCAAAAGAATAATAGCAAACGCCGAACAGGTGAGGTGCGATCGCAGTCAGGAGGCCGAAGAGGGCCTGTGGCAGCTCGGTGGCCAGGAAGAGGCCCAGTAAAGCCACCAGCATGCGAGTGGTGCGGTCGGTCCGGCCACCGCCACCGCCGCCACCGCCGCGCCTGCTCTGCCCCTCTTCGTTCAGGCGGGTCTTCTCACCCTATTACGATTACAACTTGTTATTTTTTTAATTACTTCAAATATGAACCAAAAAATGGAAATCATTAAGTCGCATTTTCATATCCCACAGGCTTGTTGCTTTGAGCTTCAGAAAAGTGAATAGAACGACTCTAACTAGTGCGACTTATAGACGAGAGGTTATAGATAAAGTTCATAACCTTCGAGCAACAAGGACTTCCGCGCGCGGAGTCCGTGTTGCTCTATGTTCATAACCATAACCTATTTATTAATTTTTTGATACATAGCACATTGTATTGAAATTTCTCAATAGTCTACTATCATCACAACGACAAAAAAATGTGCGTGTGTTAAATTTTACAAATCTAGCCTAGTTGAATCTGGTAAGGACGATATGTATAATACGCTATCCATAATTGTCACACATTAGTTCATCTTATTATTTTATAAAATTACTACCTATTAGATTTAAACGTTGCAATTTGTAGCAAGTGCGCAAACCGTCACCGCTTAGTCCTAGCATTAGATACTCGTACTAAACTAGTCTTTGAATGGGTGCAGGAAATCCGCTGTGCAATTTTCTTCTTTTTAGTTTTCGTTGTGGATCTCAATACAATGGAAACTTGCAAGCTAATAGAAAAGTTTTATATACTTATGTTCCTTTGTCTTTTGTTTAACAGTTTTCAAATGGATGAGTAGATTATGTTAAATCTTTAAATAGTATCAATGACTAGTACACAGTATCTAGATGAATAACACTTATATTTTATCTAAGTTAATTTAAAAATGTGACGAAATTAAAATTTAATCCATTTGGGAACTTCTATGTAAATAAACAGATACGAATACACTTTACATTAGCTATACACAGGCACTAACAAATAACACGATATGGTTTGTCAGTTTTCAAATTCATATTCATAAATTTTTCATCCAGTCATAGCAGATCGCAATAGAAAAATGACATGTTCTTACTTATTGTGTATGTGTTATAATTTGGTTATAATAATATTTAAAAAAAGGAGGAACCTCATATATTTGTTAGTTGGGTACTTATATTATAAATAGCGATATATACTCGTAGTAAAAACAAAATCAAACATTTAATTACCTCATGCGTTGATATAGCTGATTTTTTTAGCAACTTCTGTCTTTTTCTGTCACTTGATTTCATTTTCAAAATTAACAATACACTTAAAATAGATAAAACTACACACGGAATCAGTTTTATAAACACACTGTATATCCAAAATATGGCAGTCAACAAATCTTCATTGTCAGTCATTTGCAGAGCGTACGCCGGCTCGCGGTTGGAAACGTTCGCAATTTCTGTGTCATTCCACGTCATGTTATCACTTTTTTGGGGTAACACAGTTTCTCGAATGTTCATAGCAAAATATATAGGAAGACACAATATTGGACAAACGACGTAGGCTACAGCTATAGCTATGTTAGTGTTCCTTTTGTTACACAACGTCCTATTCTTCTGAGGAAACTTTATCGCGATGAATCTCCAGACGGCGAGAGTAATCGTCAGCCAGATAGAGATCGTGTGGAAGGTTTGGCTGAATATGGAATGAAAGTAAACGAATACAGCCCATCCGTAAGAGTTTCGGTTGTGTTCAGACCCGATTTTGATATAGATGTGTAGAGCGAAGGGGATGTAGTCGATCATGACTAGAAGGTCGGCAACGGCGAGACCGGTTAGTATGGAGTTGGTGGAGGAAGTCATTTCCTTCCGACTAAGGACGGCGATGTTCACAGAGTTTGCAGCGGATCCCAGTAAGCAAATGATGAGGGAAATGTAGCCGTGGAACTGGACGTAGACTTTTTGAAAGTCCTGTCCGCCAGGCACGCAGTATGCAACATCCTTTGGACCCTCGCTCGACATCTTGAATGCTAATGTCTAGATTCTCATCAATCACCACTTTTTTCCATTATTTCCTCCGATACACGTTATCTGAAAAGATAGAAATATAATGTTGAATGTTACACAGTTCTGTAAGAGTTTTTTAAGAGCAGATTAAGGACCACGTTTTAGTATTATCAGGCTACTTAGCGGTTTCTATTTGCTTTTTAGAACTTTTAAACCTTCCTATAATCCTTTCTATCATCTAGAATCGAGGTATCTTCTAGCTTACGACAGACCGCGTATTTTCCTCTCGCGGATACAATATTAAGCAGTTTACAGTGTGTATTTCTAATTCATTAGAGCAATCTTACATGGGAGAAATTCAAACACTAATTTTACACGTAAACAAAGGACACATCCAAGACTTTTGTAACTTAATTAACAAGGCCAAGCTACGACTTCGCCAACTCATAGTGCCACGCTTCAGTACTAATCTAAGTCAGCAAAGGGGGCCAATGCTGCTGGAAATTGAACTAGTAGCTGGACGCTGAAGTGGAACAATTAGATTGACATCCACGAACTGTTGCGGCTTGCTGCTAACAAATTGGTTCGTTGATCCAAGTACTAGTTTGATGTCTCTACTTCGTACGAAATATCCCATGTCAAAAATTAAATATTTTTAATTTGTTTACCTACTTAGAATTAAGTTAAGAGAAATATAGTAGGCAATTATATGGCTATACTATGGCTTAATTTAGGTACATAATCTTATAAATAGACTTTGTCAAAATATTTTGCTGGTCACTCTTAATGCCTAAGGCCTCTGATTCGAAGTTTATTTTTAGTTTTTGCTCTTAACCATTTCATTGGAATGGATTGAAATGGTTAAGAGCAAAAAATCACAAACATAACATGTTTTGCTATATTATATTTGTTTCTTTTATTTTATTTTATTTTATTTTATTTTATTTTATTTTATTTTATTTTATTTTATTTTATTTTATTTTATTTTATTTTATTTTATTTTATTTTATTTTATTTTATTTTATTTTATTTTATTTTATTTTATTTTATTTTATTTTATTTTATTTTTATTTTATTTTATTTTATTTTATTTTATTTTATTTTATTTTATTTTATTTTATTTTATTTTATTTTATTTTATTTTATTTTATTTTATTTTATTTTATTTTATTTTATTTTATTTTATTTTATTTTATTTTATTTTATTTTATTTTATTTTATTTTATTTTATTTTATTTTATTTTATTTTATTTTATTTTATTTTATTTTATTTTATTTTATTTTATTTTATTTTATTTTATTTTATTTTATTTTATTTTATTTTATTTTATTTTATTTTATTTTATTTTATTTTATTTTATTTTATTTTATTTTATTTTATTTTATTTTATTTTATTTTATTTTATTTTATTTTATTTTATTTTATTTTATTTTTATTTTATTTTATTTTATTTTATTTTATTTTATTTTATTTTATTTTATTTTATTTTATTTTATTTTATTTTATTTTATTTTATTTTATTTTATTTTATTTTATTTTATTTTATTTTATTTTATTTTATTTTATTTTATTTTATTTTATTTTATTTTATTTTATTTTATTTTATTTTATTTTATTTTATTTTATTTTATTTTATTTTATTTTATTTTATTTTATTTTATTTTATTTTATTTTATTTTATTTTATTTTATTTTATTTTATTTTATTTTATTTTATTTTATTTTATTTTATTTTATTTTATTTTATTTTATTTTATTTTATTTTATTTTATTTTATTTTATTTTATTTTATTTTATTTTATTTTATTTTATTTTATTTTATTTTATTTTATTTTATTTTATTTTATTTTATTTTATTTTATTTTATTTTATTTTATTTTATTTTATTTTATTTTATTTTATTTTATTTTATTTTATTTTATTTTATTTTATTTTATTTTATTTTATTTTATTTTATTTTATTTTATTTTATTTTATTTTATTTTATTTTATTTTATTTTATTTTATTTTATTTTATTTTATTTTATTTTATTTTATTTTATTTTATTTTATTTTATTTTATTTTATTTTATTTTATTTTATTTTATTTTATTTTATTTTATTTTATTTTATTTTATTTTATTTTATTTTATTTTATTTTATTTTATTTTATTTTATTTTATTTTATTTTTATTTTATTTTATTTTATTTTATTTTATTTTATTTTATTTTATTTTATTTTATTTTATTTTATTTTATTTTATTTTATTTTATTTTATTTTATTTTATTTTATTTTATTTTATTTTATTTTATTTTATTTTATTTTATTTTATTTTATTTTATTTTATTTTATTTTATTTTATTTTATTTTATTTTTATTTTATTTTATTTTATTTTATTTTATTTTATTTTATTTTATTTTTATTTTATTTTATTTTATTTTATTTTATTTTATTTTATTTTATTTTATTTTATTTTATTTTATTTTATTTTATTTTATTTTATTTTATTTTATTTTATTTTATTTTATTTTATTTTATTTTATTTTATTTTTATTTTATTTTATTTTATTTTATTTTATTTTTATTTTATTTTATTTTATTTTATTTTATTTTATTTTATTTTATTTTATTTTATTTTATTTTATTTTATTTTATTTTTATTTTATTTTATTTTATTTTATTTTATTTTATTTTATTTTATTTTATTTTATTTTATTTTTATTTTATTTTATTTTATTTTATTTTATTTTATTTTATTTTATTTTATTTTATTTTATTTTATTTTATTTTATTTTATTTTATTTTATTTTATTTTATTTTATTTTATTTTATTTTATTTTATTTTATTTTATTTTATTTTATTTTATTTTATTTTATTTTATTTTATTTTATTTTATTTTATTTTATTTTATTTTATTTTATTTTATTTTTATTTTATTTTATTTTATTTTATTTTCGACTGTACACAATCTAGTGTATGTATAAAGTTAATCCTGCATCACACGTTTTTAGCCAAAACAGGCTTTACTGAATTGACCCTGGTGCCAAAACTAGATCATTATTTATAATAAAAATAGTACTATAGGCTTCTCAAATAACTGCTACTACTTATACGAGACAGATAAAAATATTTTGCCTTTTATTTTTGCGTAAATACCTTCCAGAAAACACGAAAAATACGAAAAACAAGGTTCACGGCTTTAACGAAATCATTATGTAAAACACAAATTATAATTTCTACATAATGTTAAATCGCGAGTTTATTAAACTAGCTACAAGTTGCTCGTTTTAGATTTTTTGAAAAATAACTCGAAAAAAATATTATATATCGTAACAATTCACTAAGAAATTCCCCATACATTTTTTGTATGGCAATGCCATCGCTCAATATATACGAGTTCCAAGCCCAAGAAAAATCAGTCTGCCGGTAAGAGTCAAGGGGAATCCACGTCGCTCTGCTGCTCGGGAGGCATTTAATTTTTCGCGTGTTCATGTATTCACAGACAGCAGAGAGTAATGTAGATCAGAGTTACATATTTATTATCTTTTTAAAATTTATATAGGTACCATTTTCATACTCATGAATGATGGCCGACAATTTTTGATGAAATAGAATTCGTAATAAATCGCAATCATAGAAATCGTAATAAATCGAAATCATAAAAATCAAAATAAATCTAAATCAAGATCCAAGATGGCGGACAACTTTTTTTTTTAATTTTGTGATATGTATATCGTTTCATAAGTTTTTAGTGCGCAGATTACGAAAATAACATTTATTTTGAGATCCAAGATGGCGGACAACTTTTTTTTTCAATTTTACAATATGGGTATGTTTTTATAGGTTTTTCGGTGCGCTAATGACAAAAATAACATTTATTTTGAGATCCAAGATGGCGGGCAGTTTTTTTTTTCAAGTTTACAATATGGGTATGGTTATATAGGTTTTTGGGGACGCTGATGACGAAAATAACATTTATTTTGAGATCCAAGATGGAGGACAGTTTTTTATTTTATTTTACAATATGGGTATCGTTTTCTAGGTTTTTGGGGACGCTGATGACGAAAATAACATTTATTTTGAGATCGGGCGCGCGGACGTGATACACTCTTAAGAGTGTATCACGTCCGCGCGCCCGACCGAGTTTAGGTATTTGATAGACCTCAGCTGGCTGTGTGCAAGTCACACGCACACATCGACGTGAGATTGCCGCCAACCCGAAGTAATAAGTGACAGGGATCCGACAAAGGATTTGTAGGTACCTATATATATATTTTTTCTTGCTTTACGGTAATGAATACTAAAAATAAAATTACGACCATTTTCTTATGTAAAACATACTTGGCGCGACTTGGCAGTAAAATGGACACGAATGCCGCGACAGAAAATAGCATGACCGTCGTGCCAGGATGCTAAGATGTTAAACATCTGCCTGGCATCCCATGAAGGCCAATTTTTCGGGATGAGGTTTACAAAAATAGCATTTTTGGATCCAAGATGGCGGACAACTTTTTTTTAATTTTGCAATATGTATGGTTATATAGGTATTTCGATGCGCTGATGACAAAAATAACATTTATTTTGAGATCCAAGATGGAGGACAATTTTTTTTTTTCAATCTTGCAATATGGTTAACATGTTGTAGGTTTTTGGGGACGCTGATGACGAAAATAACATTTATTTTGAAATCCAAGATGGCGGACAACTTTTTCAATTTTACAATATGAGTATGTTTTTATAGGTTTTTCGGTGCGCTAATGACAAAAATAACATTTATATTGAGATCCAAGATGGCCGGCAGTTTTTTTTTTCAAGTTTACAATATGGGTATGGTTATGTAGGTTTTTGGGGACGCTGATGACGAAAATAACATTTATTTTGAGATCCAAGATGGAGGACAGTTTTTTATTTTATTTTACAATATGGGTATCGTTTTATGGGTTTTTGGGGACGCTGATGACCAAAATAACATTTATTTTAAGATCAGCGTCCCCGATAAACTATTGACCGATACCCATATTGTAAAATAAAATAAAAAACTGTCCTCCATCTTGGATCTCAAAATAAATGTTATTTTCGTCATCAGCGTCCCCAAAAACCTAGAAAACGATACCCATATTGTAAAATAAAATAAAAAACTGTCCTCCATCTTGGATCTCAAAATAAATGTTATTTTTGTCATCAGCGCACCGAAATACCTATATAACCATACCCATATTGTAAACTTGAAAAAAAGTTGTCCGCCATCTTGGATCTCAAAATAAATGTTATTTTTGTCATCAGCGCACCGAAATACCTATATAACCATACCCATATTGTAAACGTGAAAAAGTTGTCCGCCATCTTGGATTCCAAAATAAATGTTATTTTCGTAATCAGCGCACTGAAAAACTTATGAAACGATATACATATCGCAAAATTAAAAAAAAAAAGTTGTCCGCCATCTTGGATCTTGATTTAGATTTATTTTGATTTTTATGATTTTGATTTCTATGATTTCGATTTATTACGATTTCTATGATTGCGATTTATTACGATTTCTATTTCATCAAAAATTGTCGGCCATCATTCATGAGTATGAAAATGGTACCTATATAAATTTTAAAAAGATTAAAAGTAATAAATATTTAACTCTGATCTACATTACTCTCTGCTGTCTGTGAATACATGAACACGCGAAAATTAAATGCCTCCCGAGCAGCAGAGCGACGTGGATTCCCCTTGACTCTTACCGGCAGACTGATTTTTCTTGGGCTTGGAACTCGTATATATTGAGCGATGGCATTGCCATACAAAAAATGTATAGGGAATTTCTTAGTGAATTGTTACGATATATAATATTTTTCGAGTTATTTTTCAAAAATCTAAAACGAGCAACTTGTAGCTAGTTTAATAAACTCGCGATTTAACATTATGTAGAAATTATAATTTGTGTTTTACATAATGATTTCGTTAAAGCCGTGAACCTTGTTTTTCGTATTTTTCGTGTTTTCTGGAAGGTATTTACGCAAAAATAAAAGGCAAAATATTTTTATCTGTCTCGTATAAGTAGTAGCAGTTATTTGAGAAGCCTATAGTACTATTTTTATTATCAATAATGATTTAGTTTTGGCACCAGGGTCAATTCAGTAACGCCTGTTTTGGCTAAAAACGTGTGATGCAGGCTTAATAAATAGCCCCTCTGGCATGTTAGGCGACCAAGACTGTTTCAGTTTCATGAGTTTCTTTCGGCATTTCTTCTCAGCTGTGGTCGTTCCGAAATGCTAGTAGTTTGTAGCTTTGATACATAATATAAATAATTAGTTTTCGATGTGAAAAAGAGCCTTCTTTGAAGGCCAAGTTTCAATAAATAATTTTTGATTTTTTTTCTTAATTAAGTCTGTAAAGTTTCTTAAATATTAAAGCGGGGAGTAGTCCTTATTTACTTGTCTCATAAAAACAAAGAACGTCGAAGTTCTTTTTATACAAAAGTAAAATAAAATGTTAACAAATTTCAATGACAATTATTTAAATTTTACAATTGTTACAGTTGTCATGTGAGGGCAAGAAAATCAAAATGAAAGTCTCCTTTTCAAAAACGCACCTGTAATTATTAGGTACATATGAACCATGTGTATAAAAGGTCCTGTTTTGCTTTTCAAGGTCTAATAACATGGTTATAAGTCAGACTGGTCTAAAGATTAGACCGTGCTTTAAAATCGACACGTTCAGACCTAAAGAAATTGTTTCATAATTCCCAGACAGAAATATTGCCCGGGTTACTGACAGAAAATTCCTGTACTTGTGGATAATGAAATTTATTCTGTGGGTTTGAGAGTCATCTTCATTTCATAGTACCTCATTTGCATAGATGTGTAGCGAAACCAGACCCAACATAGACTATGATTTATGTAGGTACCTATATACTCTACAGACTAATTTTGCAATCGCGGTGTACAGAATCGCATCAAAATTCATTCAATAGTTTTTGCGTGACATAGGTACAATACATACAAAACAGACAGACGGATACTATGATACGGAAACTATGATAGGATAGACGTTACTTTTGATTTTGGCTTTTCTATAAATAACTGAAATGTAGGTTAGAATACCTAAGAATAAAATAAGTCTGGAATGAAGGAAAATGTTATTACCTACCTAAATTAAAATGTGTATTTAAAACTACCTCGCGACCTTCCTACCTTCTTTGAACAGTATTTGATTATTTGTATCAAAACACCCTTGCTAGTGTTTTCTAAAATCAGTTCCCAAACTCGCTGTGAAAATTTCAAACGGTTACCAGAACAAGTAGTTGCTAGCTTCATATTTCATACTCGTAAATAACAGAATGTAAACACAACATATTTGATACACGTACGACATGTGTTTACATTTGCGACAGATATATCATTCAAATATTTCATTGTATCTAAATGGCAGTTCAATACATGTCCCATTTGTTTGTACGTGAATAGTTAAAAAGAGATTATTCTGTTTCAATATTTGGTCAACAAACAATAAGACGCGACTTTTATGTTTAACGACTTCTAGCGGATGAATATGTAAGTACCTGATTAAAATTTTTGTCCGCAGGTTTCAGTATGGAAAATATTTGTTTTATGCATTAAGTATAATGTTATTGTATTAAAATAATATTGCAAACAATTTTGCCAGTTTATTTAGGTCGATCAAGCTAGCACCACCACTAAAATATTAAATTTTAGTAGCTGTAATTATTGAAATAAATTATTTCAAAATAATGTGTGAACCTATAACAAATATTATGTTTCAGATAAATCAATTTGTCTTCTTCTTTAGATAAAACTTTAAACAGTCATTAAATAAAAAATTGTGAACAAATAGGTGGGCGAAATAAAAAGTAGTTCAATAAATTATATTTGAACATGAGAAAATATGTTAATATAAGTAGGTAGGTACTTTTTGTGATGTTTTGTTAATAACACAAAATAAGTTCCATTATAATATAAAGATCAAAGAATTTTATTGGCCTGAACAGTAGAAGGAAAATTGGTTCAAATTATTAAAATATAAAAATATTCACAATGATAATAATAATTGATTTATGTAATCGACCGAGCGAGCGCAGCGAGCGAAGCGTCTCAGTTTCCACTAGCCGAAAATTCTTTTGTCTGTCCGGATGTTATCGCCTACAGGTCGCATTTCTGAACCGATTCTCATGAAATTTTGTAAGCAGGTTCGGTAATTTTATAGAATTTTTTAGTCGAGCCAGTTTTTCGAAATTTTAAAAAATGGCCGAAATATATAAAAAAAACCTCATATCTCAGCTATTTAAAAAATAATTCAAAAATGTTATTAGACATTTTTGTTATTCTTATTAAGACGCATTTTTTTTGTTTGAACAACATAGTAAAATTCAATAAAACCGCTATAAATCCATATGTTATAGATTCTCATACGAAAGTTCACAAAAAAATCAATAGATGGCGCACCAAAGCTTTTAATACTCGCAAAATCGCTAATACGTTTACAAGAGTGACTTGATTTATTTATTAAATAAAATGAAATGGTTCTTAAAAATCATATGGCTTTTTTTTGTCTTGCTTGGCTTTGAATTGTGTGTATATATTTGCTAATGGTATTTTATTGTGGATTGCTTTGCATGGTAGAATTATCTTGAACACTTGAAACAATTCTGATATCAAAAAACTTCATTGTATGATTAGAATCCTATTATAAAAAAGTAATATATATAATACCTACATACTTACTAATCAGAGAGATTCGATTTCAAATTGAACTTTCTTTTTTGAACTTTAATTTTGTTGCACAAATCGGGTCGGGTCAAGATGGAAAATAATCTTTTTCAGATTGACGTGGGTTTTGGATATTTATCTATATGTATTTGTTATAAAATATAGTATTGTTAAATTAGCATACCGTAAAGTCTTGAACTTACGTTGGGGCTAACTCAATCTGTGTGATTTGTCCGTCTATATTTATTTTTATATTATTTTTTATATTATTTGAGGCAAAAAAGACAGGTTTCAGTAATTTTTTTAGTGGTACTGACCAACCACAAAAACATGTTTCGGCTTATAGGTAAAATATGAGAACTTTTTACTTTCTTTCCAGCATTGGTAGGTTGGTTTCAAAACTCTTTTTAGCCAGGGACACGGTAAAATATCGGTTATTTCGTGGAAGGGCTCGCGAGGTCTACTGTTCTGACAGAACCACTAGTAATATCATTTTTCAGAACGCTGAAAGCTTTCTCAGATAATCTTGTAATTGTAATATCATGATATAATACTTTACGTCGTCGCGTCGTTTTTATTTTGCACATTGATATTCTTTACATGTGTACCTACCATCGTATCACTTTATTCTACATCGTAAGTTTTTCCACTAGAACATAATTTTTAGCTATTACGCAAGCGTAAAAATAATAAGCCTCTCCTCTTCTTTACTTGCGCTTTGGAGGAAGTAGTAACCTTTGTTCCTGAGGTTAACTAACTAGTGTAACGCCCGCCTTATCCGGGCTTATGCATGTGGTCGGCCTTATATCGGCAGAGCACCTCTTCGCAATTCTCTTTGATTGAATTATTGCTTAGCAACTAAGTTTTTGGTTTGGAAATATAAAAAAGGTGGAAGATATGTAAAACTATTCTATTATAATTAATAAATACGCTGATGTGAAGTCGTGTTATCTTCCCTCCTTTTATACTGGCGCCCTTCTAGTGGCTAGAGAACCTAGTCTAGTCTCGCAATGTCTAGGTCGACACGAGCGAGGACTGCTGGCCTTGGCCGACGGGAAAGCGTCCCGGCGGCGGTCAGCGACAGTGGCAGTGAACCGGAGGAATTTGGTGCGGCGGTGGATCGGCAAGCGGCTCCGCATGATAGCGAGCCTGCTAGCGTCCCGTTCGCCAACCGGGAGCCGTTTGACCCCGAACGGCTAATGCACATGATGGAGGTTTTTACCCGCACGCAGGCGGAGCTAAATAGGAGCCTCATCGAGGCAATTCACTCCCGAACAAGTGATAACGTGCCAATCGCTGCACCGTCACTACATCCAGCCGCGAGCAGCGTTGGGAATGTGATGCCCGGCGGGAATTTTTCGAAATGTACGGCGCGATTTGACGGCAGTTCCGGCGACCCAGAAGTGCTGGAGGCGTTTTTGGACTCCGTGCAAATTTACAAAGGAGTGCACCGTCGTGTCAGAACAGCACGCTCTAAAAGGATTGCCGATGCTGTTAGAAGGCAGCGCCGCAATTTGGTGGCGCGGTGCCCGCGCCGGCGTCTCGACCTGGCAAGAAGCAGTGACTCGTCTCCGTTCTGTTTATGGCGTACCGCGACCTGCCTATAAGTTGTTTAGGGAGATGTTCTCTGAAGAACAAGGTGATGGTGAACGAGCAGAGATGTTCGTTTGCCGTGTACGTGCACTTATGGTAAGGTTGCCGTACAAGTTACCGAGTGCGGCGGAGGTAGATATTGTATTTAGTTTATTGAATAGACGCGTACGGAAGAGAATTCCGCGCGAAGGTATTATAGACATAGATGATTTGTTAAACAAATGCAGATGTGCGGAGGATGCTCTCGCCGAGATAGGTCCGATTATGCGTAAGCCCGAGATAGATTCAGTTACGCATAGGTCCAACCCCCGGAGCGAGCGAAGCGGGGCTGTGCCCGCCATCGCATCTAAAGCACGTGCACAGACAAGTGTGGTTTCGTCTGATTCAAAGACGCGTTACGCTTCGACCGATCGTAGGGACGACAAGTGTGGGAGACGTAGTCAAAATCCGACTGCAATCCGTTGTTACGGTTGTGGTCAACTAGGTGTCATCAGGTCAAAGTGTGATACTTGTAATACGAAAAAGAATGTTGGTACAGCCGGTACATCCCAAAATACACGTCCAAATTTTAATTCGGTCACATTTACTGATGTATCGTTCAGTAGCGCCAATATAGGTATTGTCGCATTAACGACACAGCCAACGGTAAAAGTAAGTATCCTAGGCTGTCATGGCACTGTGGTTGTTGACACTGGGGCAACACATTGCATAGCTAGCGCGGCACTTTACAAGATCATGCTAAACAACGGACTTTTATTCGAAGAAATTTATCCTATCGTTCGTTTAGCAGACGGAACCTGTAATAGAAGGCGGGTCCTTTTTACTAGCGTGTCAGTTGGATTAGAAACCGTCAAATGCAAACAGAATTTATGGTCATTCCTGGTGGCGACACTAGGACATTACTGGGAGCTTGATTTCGTGAGTCGAGCTGGATTGGTACCCAATATGGCGTTGGGTACCTGGTGGTTCGCTGATAGCCCTAATATTGTTCACGATTTCGCAAATAGAAGTGAGTGTGATGTTGAGGAACGCCGCCGAGCGTCGCAGGGCATTGAGAATACCGCGAACTTCGCACACCGCGTCGCTGCGAATTTCGCGCCCAATAGCTACAAGCAAACTGTACACTCCCCGATGCGTGATGGTGAGGCACGTTGCGTCGCGCTACAGAATAGCGCTACGAATTTCGCACACCGCGTCGACGCGAATTTCGCACCCAGTAGTAATAGGCGTTTCGCGTCGCATCTCGCACCACAGAGTAGTGCAACTGCTACAAACGTCGTGCATTGCAATGCCTCGTACTCTGCGCCCTGTGTCGTTGAGAATTTGACGTCGGGTAATAGGGTAGATCATACGTCCGTAAGCAGCGAGGACGTTACGATCCAACATGGTGAGAATATCACTCACCCCGTGACACGGAATAAGGAACGTAACAATGACGTCGTTCGTTTTGTGCGGTATAGTGACGTAGTAGCTGGTAGTTCTGCAACGCGAGTTGACGAACAGATTGGTTTTTGGGCAATGCGATGATATCAATGATTGTTCAACATCATTTGAGGCATTATCGCATCCGGTGCTGTATGACGACAACCGTACCCATCTCGGACTACCAGATGATAGGGTAGTTACGGGTCTTCTTTTGAGGGATGACGAAGGTACGAAATTGTCGTCGAGCGATAGGTGTGTACTTAATAATTTTATAACGAGGAGGAAGTCTCAATTCGATGATAATGGAGCACCAACTGAATTCGCAATCCATAGGATCAAGGTAAAAGAAGGTCAGGAGCCCATTGCAAACCCTCCGTTTAGATTATCTCCAAATCGACGTGAAGCACTTCGGAAAGAATTAGATCAGTTGTTAGCTGAAGATGTTATAGAGGAGTGCGAATCCCCTTGGGCATCGAATTTCGTGCTAGTTGCTAAAAAGAATGGCACATTTAGATTATGTATAGACTACCGGAGGTTGAATGCCGTAACTGAACCAGATCGATATCCTCTCCCAAGGGTGGAAGATATATTACATGCTGCCAAAACTAGTGAATATATGACAACACTTGATTTGAAATCGAGTTATTTTCAAGTGGCAGTCCATCCTGATGATCGGGATAAAACCGCGTTCACTACCCCGCACGGTACTTATAGGTTTAAGCGCATGCCAATGGGCTTACGAAATTCGGGTGCTACTTTTCAACGAATGATGGATCGTTTTCGATCAAACTTAAAGGGTGTATCTATTTTGGCATATTTGGATGACCTAGTGTTGTTGTCCCCAGGTCCATTTGAGAGGCATCTGATGGATCTGGAGATTGTGTTCGATCGACTGGCCATGTTTGGCCTTTGTGTTAATCGAGCAAAGAGCCACTTTGCTAGAAGTTCTGTTAGAGTTTCTTGGACATGTTATTACACCTGGAGGTCTACAGGTGGACCCAGAAAAGACTTCTGCGATCACAAATATGCCCGTTCCACGTGACGTTAAACAATTGAAGTGTTTTTTGCAAACGTCTAGTTGGTTTCGTAGATTTGTACCAGATTATGCAGGAATTTCGAAACCACTTACTTATTTGTTAAAAAAAGACATTTCCTGGCAGTGGGGACTTGAACAGCAAGAAGCGTTTGAGATTATCAAAACTCTGTTAACTACGGCACCGATCCTTCGTCAAGCTGACGATACGCTACCTTTTATCCTTCGCACGGATGCTAGTGGATATTCTTTAGGGGCTGTGTTAATGCAGGGGAGGGATCGGATGAACGCCCCGTTGAATACGCTAGTCGTCTTCTCACGAGCGCTGAGAAGAATTATTCTACGACCGAGAGAGAGGCGTTGGCAGTTGTATGGGCGGTTACAAAATTTCGTGGGTATATTGAAGGTGCTGAGATAATTGTTAAGTCGGACCACCAACCTTTGCGTTGGCTGATGAGTTTACGATCTCCTAGTGGTCGTCTCGCCAGATGGGCCTTAACATTACAAGAGTATAACCTCAGGATTGAGTATGTACCTGGTCGCTCGAACGCTTTAGCTGATACACTGTCAAGGTTGACCAACGCTGACGACGCAGAGCTCGATATTGGTTTGGCAGTTGTCGACATATCAGCCAGAAGCCCTGCTGATATTCGTGAAAACCAGTTGAGAGATTCGGAGATCAGTAAGATTATACAGGATATAGAGTCCGACGATTCCTTTAGGGGGAGACCCTGGTTAGACAGGGGTTACGTAATATCAGACGGTCTCTTATATAGATATGGTTTAGAAGATCACGGTGATGACGAGGCGTGTTTAGTGGTGCCGAAACATGAGCGGACTCAAGTACTTGCCGACTTTCACGATGCTCCTACCGCAGGTCATCTTGGGGTCGAGCGTACGTTGGGCCGTTTACGATCACGCTTTTATTGGCCAGGGATGCGTTCATATGTAGTTGAATACATTAAAGGTTGTATACCGTGTCAAAGGTATAAAATCGATAACAGGAAACCTGCTGGTTTATTGCAAACGCCAGCGATGTCAAGGCGATTTGAGGTTCTATCTGTTGATTTATTCGGACCCCTCATAGAAACTCCGCGTCGAAATAAGTGGATTCTTATTGTGGAAGATGTAGCGTCGAGATGGGTCGAGTTATTTCCACTCGAGATCGCAACAGGTTTTGAGTGCGCTAAAACTCTTGTAAATGAATTGTTTTTTAGATATGGAGTACCTCGGCGCCTTATCAGTGACAATGGTGTCCAATTTGTTAGTGAGGTGATGCAGCAAGCTTGTCATGTGATGGGAGTTAAGTCAGGTGTTAACTCCATTTTATCATCCCGAAGCTAATCCCCATTGAGCGTAAGAATAGGGATCTGAAACTTCAATTAGCCATTCTTGTAGGGGACGATCATACAGAGTGGGACACTAATCTTGCTGCGATTAGGTTCGCTATGAATTCAGCTGTTACAGCCAGCATTGGTTGTTCTCCGGCGTATCTTACTTTTGGTCGCGAGATGCGTGCACCGAGTGATGCCGCCACTGACATGAGAGCAGTTATTGAGTCGGATAATTTCGTTCCGATTATAACGCCTTATCTTAGACGTTTTAGCAGCTGATAAATTAGTCGATGCACGCGATGTTCATGAGAAGGCTCAAGCTATACAGAAACAGTATACAGATACAGGCCGCAGACTACCTCCCGATTATAAGCAGTCGGTGATCTTGTGTTATTGAAAACGGCAAGGCTTGAATGATACAAGTCATGCGTCAGTCTTCAAAGTTTATACCACGTCGTGATGGTCCCTTGATAGGGATAAAGAATTATTGTTAGTGGACACTAGCTTATGATATTGAAAAGTCTACGGGGCAGCTACGTAGGCAAGTATCACGTTTCGAATCTGACACCTTTCGTGGGCGAGGTTCAAACCCCTGTTCGCGAGAAACGTAGGCGCGGTAGGCCTCGAAAGCTTAGGACTTACTAGTCAGTAGGTTGGGGTCGCAATCTTACTGACTATAGGGGGAGGATGTAACGCCCGCCTTATCCGGGCTTATGCATGTGGTCGGCCTTATATCGGCAGAGCACCTCTTCGCAATTCTCTTTGATTGAATTATTGCTTAGCAACTAAGTTTTTGGTTTGGAAATATAAAAAAGGTGGAAGATATGTAAAACTATTCTATTATAATTAATAAATACGCTGATGTGAAGTCGTGTTATCTTCCCTCCTTTTATA